>JARHVA010000296.1:3617500-4052500 GCA_037957365.1 Torreya grandis | reverse complement strand
ACATCTAGTCCTAACTCTGCCAGTGTGGGAAAATGGCTACCATGCCAAAACTCTTGGATATGTACATATTTATACATAAATATTCAATAAATATAATCATTAATCAGGGCATTCCAAAAATCAAATACATAATTTACAATTAAAAACTAGAAAAAATAATAAGATAGTAGCGTAAGATGTTAACGTTGATTTAGGACATAAGCATCAAACAAAAGACAATAGTGTCAAGACCTAGATGCAACTATCCTGATACTTGATGGAAGTGTCCATCAACACTTAAAGCACAAAAAAATTATAAAAAGAACAAATTTCAAAAATTTGACTTTACCATAAGATTCCCACTTAAACTTACTTTCCATCTCCTCAAAATCCTGGATGACTAAGGCTATTGGAGCACCTCAAATCATAGTGGTCATGAGGATCTACCACATAACATTGTATTTTTATATTTAGATCTCAAAATTTAAAAAGGATCAAAGTATAAATGAATTTAAATTTCTATTTAAAACTCTTAATATACAACTTTTGTAAAAACCTCAAATGCACATATCTTGAGTACTAGATGTCCAAATTCAAAATTGTGAAAAGCATTGGGTCCAAAGAATGAGCCCTTTCATATTATCTTAATTTCAAAAAAAATCATTAAATACCAAAAATTACCTAAATTTTTTATTACACATAGATATTATTCCAAATCATAGGTGGTACCAACATAATATTACATAACCGATACCAAAACTACCATGGTAAAATTGGTTACTATACACTCATATACATGACATTGTTACTTATTCCTTTTATGATGAGGTGACTAATATATTTGATTTAACCTCCTAAAATGGGGGACATATTGGTGGGAGCATGTCATAAAAATATGTGTTTTGCATACTTGTAGTTTCAAATTTAGTGGGGACATGTTATTGGAACATGTCCTCCACATTTATTCAGTATTTAGCATATCTAGATTATAGTGGGGGCATGTTTTTGAAACACGTCCTCCACATTTATACATAGTTATCAAATTATCCAAATTATAGTTGGGGAATGTTATGGAAATATGTCATCTACACATATGTCATGTTAAAACTTGATAGATATCCTTCACAAAATTTGATTCAGTTATACATTTAGGTTAACATTATATACATTGATATTACCAATATACACAAACTGATATATTCACTCCAAATATTATAGGAGGCATGAACAAGGGAAAATTCCTTCTATGTACTCAAACATTATTCTATTTTCTAGATTCACCAGATTATTAGGGATTATTATCACATTATGGATTGTTACTATATAATGGACTTTATCACATCATGGATTGACATCCATGTTAGACTGCTATGAACTATTATTCACGCCTTATGCATCTATATATGTTGGTTTTATTTATATATTGGAGTGATTAAATAATTTATTCTCACCAAGTTATGCACTTTAGTTATGTTGGCTAGGAGATTATACTCTCAGTGGTCAAAGCACTACTCTTCCTATTCTAGGTTGGGGGCATGATCATCTCCAAACTCTCCTCACTCTAGATACAAAACCATTAGGTGAAATCTAGTTGACCACTTGCAAGTTCGCTCATCTTCCTGTCTAGAATATGGATGAGGTTGAAATTCCCCTTCTATTTCTTTAGCTTCCAACATTCTAGAGTCATTACTACATAGCACATACATATGTGTATTCTATCCAAAATATTTCTTTGCATTATTTTCCATTATTATTCATACACATATTATATATGCTAATTAATTTATGACATTACCTTTATTATGGGTGTTGGAGAGTTGTAAATGATCTTATAGTGATGTCATGGAGGTGTCCAAGTGAGTGGATGAAGTGTCTTGATAGTCTATGTGACAATGATAAAGTGTGTAATATGCTTGTCCTAGTATGCTTGTAGTATGATTGGTTGATCTTCTATTTTAGAATGGTTAGAGATGTTTAGGGATGAGTATGATGATTTGAGGATGTGTAAGAGGTCCCTAAAATGTTTTCTAAAATTTTAGTGCTTATGTGTATGATTGGATTTCATCTGGTTGGTCATTATTATCATTTAGATATTTTGGGTCTAATGGCATAAAATCTGTGTAGGCAATTTGATGATGTCACCATTGACATGTGGGAATGAGTCAAGGGGATTTGGTCATATGGTTGTAATCAAATTAGTACATAGTTGTTATTTTTTAGATCTCAAGTCATGCAATGAATCATGGTCAAAGATATGAGGATGCAAAGTTGGCTCCTCAGACATACTTCACTATGTTCCCATACTTAGCCAAATTTGTAAAAGGGATCAAGCAGATCCAAGTAAGCATGTTTATTATTTCAACATTCACATGAGTGGAGGTTTCAAGAAAAAGTGATCATATGGGTTTGTAAATTTTTTTGCTTAGTTTTTATGTGCTAATTATCAGATCATACGACTAAGCATGATAAAAGATATGCATGTGAAAAGTTGGGCTCCCAGGTAGTTTGATTATGTTTTCCCATACTTAGCAAAATTTACATGTGGAAAGAAGAGTTGAGTAATGATTTTGATGAATATATATCTCAAACATGTGGACATTTCAGGAGAAGGTGATCATATGGGTTTTTTCAATTTTGATCCTAGTTTATTTGCACTAAATTTCAAATCATGCAATGGAGCATGTCAAAAAATATGTATGAGCAAAGTTGGTATTTCAAGCAAGTTATAAGCATAGTTGGCTCTATGATATAATATTTTGATAATGAATTTTAATGGTGATATATATCACTCATATAAGGGTTCCAAGAGTAGATTGTCATATGGTTAGATTCTCCTATGTAAAGAGATCATATGATCCAAATTATAGATCATGCATCCAAGCGCAACAAAAGATATGAATTTGTAAAGTTATCCTTCTAGGAAGATACGTAAGGTTCCCATATTTAGTCAAATTTTCAAAAGTTAAATTTTGAACAACATCAATGGTGCATGTTACTCCAAGAAGTCAAGAAGCAGTGAGATGAGGACAAGTGCATGATGTTCAACACTGAGCAGAGATAAAGATTGAGCATCTTCTAAGGATCAACAATGAGAGGGTGATCATATAGATAGAGATCAATGGTGCATATTAAAGTCAAGAGGTCAAAGTCATAGTTATTTATCATTATTAAAGACTGAGCTATGTATAAAAGATCGATGGAGTGAGTTGAGTCAAAGTTTCTAAATGGCACGAGATGAGCTCAACTATCAGAGGTTTAACATTTGAACATTGGCACCTATGAATTAAAGTTTGTACAATATAAATGGTGCATAATTGATCTAAGTAGCAAGGATATGAGATGTGATCAATGTGGTCAAAGTTTAACTGTGACCATTGGCATTTGAATATTTGAATTTAACAAAGGAAAAAACTAGTCTGTAGGATTTGGAATATAAATTTTGATCTAGAATGAATTTATTGGTGTTGTAAAAGGAAAATATGAAGAGGAATCCATAGTACATCCATTGAACCTAGTTTTAAGGCTTGAGTGTTTATACAGTCAAAGTTATTAAGCTCTAAAGTTG
This sequence comes from Torreya grandis, assembly GCA_037957365.1. Lineage (NCBI taxonomy): Eukaryota > Viridiplantae > Streptophyta > Pinopsida > Cupressales > Taxaceae > Torreya > Torreya grandis. Next base: position 4,048,956 of record JARHVA010000296.1, on the reverse strand, counting down.
ATTGTGTGTTTGTATATGTTCTACAAGTGACCTGAGAAGGATATTCAAGCTTGTGTTGATGTTGTTTTGATGTCTCATGATGACTCATATATTTAAGAGTATTTTAGAATCCATAAAGATGATCTACGTGGTTTTTGGAGGTGTGATCAATCTATCTTGAGTATAAACAATGTTTAAGAAGTTGATTATGTTTTCATTTATAATGTTCCTATGCACCAGGTCAATGTTTGAGTTGTTTGAGCATACATAGGGGTGAGAAAATATGATTGTGATCATTTGAGGATGTCAAAGGGTACATAAGGAGTGGAAATATGCTTTTGTAAGTGGTCTTAGGTTCTTAGTTTGTTTTATGATGTGCTGAATGGGTGAATGGGTCTCTATTAGACCTATAAGAGCTACAAGGGCCTTATTAAAAGGTATAATTGCTTAAGGTTGACCCATAAATGCTATACCCAACCTATGAAGTTTTTATTTAGCTATGTATTCATGTGAGATATTTATTAATGGATAAGTCATGCTTAATGGCTGGCCAAGGTGTTTATTGTCAAGTATGCTCTATAAATAGTGAAATCAAAGATGATGATTTCTAGACTTTTGAGTGAGAGACAAGGGAGAGATTTGAGAGAGGATTATCTATGTGGATTATGGAGAGAATCAGGGGTATAGTGACATATATATGATTTTAAGATTAGAACAAATTTAATACTATTTGTATAACCTGTAGGTCATAATTTTGTTAGCAGAATAGTGCTCTTATAGATTGAGTGTGAGTGAAGGTGAAGAGTGATAAGCATAGGTCCATCATTAGGTGTTTAAGACATCAGTTCAAAGGTGGATGTGTTCATAGATTTTTTGTGGAAGATCATAATATAAGGTGGTTATATCCTCCTTGCAAGGTAAAACTCACTAAAATTTTGGTTATTGTTGCAGCTCAACTAGATAGGTGTTGAAGTACCTTGTGGGATTGTAGTCTCACTAAACAGGGATTATAGTTCCTTGATCAGTTAAATCTATTATAAATTGGTTTTTTTTATTATAGGAGAGTAGTTCAATTTTAGATTCCAATGGGTTTTATGCCCCAAGAGGGTTTCTCATGTATGTCATGTGTTATGTGATTGATCTTGCATTGTCTCTCTTGCTCATTGCTATGAATGATGTGTATGCTTCATGAATGTTTGTGGTAACTAGTTTAGTGTTTTTAAAGATTTAAATTGAAGCTGTATTATTTGGGATTATTGATTCACCCCCCTCTTAGTGATTATACCTCTAAAAATTGGTATGAAAGTAGGTCCTTTGGGAAAGGATCGATAACTTGAAGGTGATCTAAGGTACAATATGGGTAGTCATCAAAGAGGTTTCTCTACTAAGAAAACACTATTGTTTAATGGATCTAATTATGCATTTTGGAGTGAAATGATGAGGACATAGATTATGTCCCTAAGGTTTGATGAATGAAAATCTATTTTGGATGGTTATGTTTCTCTTATTACTCCTCCATCTAGTGTTACAAATAAGAAGTTGTTTAAGAACAATTCTAAGGCAATGAATGCTATCACTTGTGGTCTTTCAAAGACTAAATACACCAAGGTAATCCATTGTAAATATGATAAAGAAATATGGGACAAAATTTAGATCATTTTTGAATTAGAATCAAAGGTCAAGTTTACTAAGTTGTAGACTCACAAAAGGTAATTTGAAAGTCTCAAGATGAAGAAAGGAGATTTTGTGGCATCCTTTTTACAAAAAGTTGATGAGACTATGAACATCATCAGAGGTATTAGAGAGAGCCTTAAAGAAACTAATATAGTCCAAAATGTATTAAGGTATCTTTTTCTCAAGTTTGATCCAAAAGTATCTACTATAGAAGAGAGTCATGATCTTACTCAGTTGAAGATGGATCAATTGCATGACACCCTTACTGTATATGAGATGAGAGTAACTGATGATATACCACCAAAGAAAGAATTAAATTTAAAGATAGATATGAAGCCTAAGAAGATGCTCCAAGGTAAGAAATCCAAAGAGGATGACATATCTTTTATTTATGAGGATGAACTAATTGCTTTGATTACTAGGACATTAAACATTGGCTTAGGGAAGTATAAGGCAAACTACCCTTCAAATGTTTTAACTATGGAGAGATAAGACATTTTTCTTGTAAGTGCCCTCATAAGCATGAAAAAAATGATGATGAAAGCATGATGAAGGTTAGGATAAAGACAATAAAACTTATAGGAAGAAAGGATTTAGAAAGTATAACAACAAGAAGTCCTTCAAGAACAAGAAGAGTCTCTACACCAAAGAAGATTATAGTTCATCAGATGAGAGTAAAGATAGTGACTCAGAATATAATCATGAAAATGATAGTCCTAATGAAGATGAAACCCAATTCATGGATGAGGAAGGAACTTTCTCACATTAGGAGCCTACTTGGAGTGATTCAGATAATGATGAAGATGAGGTGGACTGTGAGACTATATTGATGAATGCTCTTGAATAACTAAAGATTGAGAAGAAGATCAATAAGAAGATGAAATATAAAATCAAGGACTATGAAGATAAATTCAATGTGTATTAGGAAATAATTAATGAAGACACTAAGGAACATGAAGATATGATCAATCATCTTAGTTGCCAATTAGAAATTCTATCTACAAACCTAAAAGCTAAAGAAGATGAATGTTCAAGGTATGTTTCTGAAAATGAGTCTTTGAAATATGAGTTAGAAAAGACATCTAGTAAGGTGAAGACATTTGTGAGATTTGAAAAGAGCTCATGTAGTCTAAAAAATATCTTGAATGGTCAAAAGAATGATAGTGATATAACTAGTCTTGGATATGAAGAAGAATAAAAGAATGTAAATAAAGGCAAGATGAAGACTACTATGAATAAGGAAAATCTTACTTTAAATATAAATCATCAATTAAAGACTGAAGGTGCTAGCAGAATGAAGATAAATCAGATTAAATAGCCAAATTCCATGAGGTATGCAAGATTTAATGGTTACTATTACACATGTAGTCAATTTGGTCATAGGGATAGAGAATGCAAGAGACTTGTTAGAAATGAGTTTGCAAAGGATTATGATGGGGGTCATCAATCAAAAGGTGTGAACAAAATTAAGTGCTTTAATTTTCATGACATAGGACATGTTTCAAATTTTTATCCAAATAAGGTAAGTCAAGATATGTTTCTTGCAAAAGGTACGTTGTGCTAAAATTGTGAATAGAGAGGTCACATTTCTAGGTTCTACAAGCAAAGGCCTACAAGTCAAAATAGGTTTAATCAGGATCCTAGAATGCAAGGAAGAATGCATGTTAACACATGGAAGCCAAAGGTGAAAAGTGTAAGTCTTGATGAGAATTTAGATCTAAGTAATCTATTTGCTATGGTGGAGAAGGCTTCAAAAGTTGAAGAATGCCAAGATTTATCATTATCTGCTCATATTTTGAGTGAAGAGACCAAGCTTAAAGAGAAGACCAAGGTGCTGGTTGAAGCTGTTCATGTGGTATGTATGGATCCAAGTGAACATCTTGCTATTTTTGAGCATGTATCATAAAAAGAACATCAATTGTTTGTACCTAATGATGATCTTCCAAATTACAAGGAAGATTCTTTAGATGAAAAGGTATGTCATAAATCTATGTCATCTCCATGTATTGTCAATATAATCATAGAAGAAAAGGAGAATGTTGTAGTGGATAAAGAGGTTGTTTATCCTAATCCAAAGAAGAATAAGAACTATAAGTATCATATGAACAAGGAGGAGAAGGAATATGAGGAGTTGTGGGAAATTCTTGGTTTCACACCATGGTAGAGCATTGTGGTGTAGAGGATGTCTCTACCTAAGCTTTTTAGGAGACATTTTTCCTATGGAGAAGAAATTTTATGTGCTTAAGATGATAATGTCAATCAGAGAAGGTTTTTGGTTAAGTGGGAGCAACAAGTTCATGAGCTTGCTTTAGAGGTTTGTGAAGGAGATATTATGCAGGGTCAGAATGGGTATATCTAGATGGCATAATGATGTTTGATGCAATTGAAATAAGTGTTTGGTGCTCAAAAAGGTCTATGAATTTCTTTGTGATGTGCTCTAGGTGATTTTATGGTTTAAAGGTATGTTTGTGACAAATTGAATATTTTTTAGTGCTTTCAATTTTCTTAGTTTTTGGCTTAAGGGCAAGCAGGCCTAAAATGGGTTATAGGAAGTCAAGTCTCCCAAAGGTGTGAAGACTCAATTTTTGGTCTATAAGTGTGTGATGGGTGTCTCTAGTTATGCAATAAGTTTTAGAGGTATATGTGTTGACCAGAAGGAGGTTTGTTGACCCTATTTATTTTGAGATTCTAAGGTTTTGGGCTATGCTAGAAAAGTGGTTTACCTTGTGAATTAAGGTTTGAGGATTCATAATATATTGAATGGGCCAATGGGTGGTCAAATTTAGATTCATAGAGATTTGAAGGTTTTTGTTTTTCAAGTTATTCAAGTTTTTGTCAAATTAGAGGCTTAATTAAGTAGTAGGTTTGTGAAGGAAGTATATTTCAGAAGATGAGATAGGTTCTTAAAATTTTTTTGCTTAAAGGGGCATATTAGATTGATATGGATATGAAGTTTTAGGTCTTAAAAATGTGTATATTGAAAATTATGTGCTCTACAAGTTCCAGGTAGGGCTACAAGAAAGCTAGAAATCCCTAGTTTGAAGAAGAGTGTTTTTTTCTTAGTTTCTCCAAAATAGCAAAGTATGTTTATTTCAAGGTAATTTCTCAAGTTGGTTTAATACATGTTTCCTATTTAGTGAGTGGCATGAAATTATGTTGGTTTTCCTTGTGGTAGCTTGAGAGAGATTACTAGTAAGCATGTGTGGTGGTTCTTCATGGTGTGTGGAGATCTAAAGATGCTCAAAAGGTGAAATGACTCAAAGATATTAGGGGGATTCCCTCTTAGATGTTTTTTTTTTAAGTTTCATTAAATTCCATTGGTTTTGTGTGTTCTTTCTTCATTAGTTGCAATGCTTGGTTGAAGAGAGTGTTGGCATGAAGCAAGAAGAAGTTGACAAGGCAAATAAAAGGTAGGATAGAGGTAAGGGGGAGTTTTTATAATATTTTTAAGGTGGTATTCTCTTGTTGGTGGTGTTTTTAGGTCCTCATGATCAGATTGTTCCCACTTTGTCATTGTGTCAAAAGGGGAGAAATTTTCTATTATGAAAGTGCTTGAAGAGAGAGAAGGTGAGCTGAATGATGTTTGTTGACATCAATAATAAAGGGAGATATTATTGGAGAGTTTTTAATGATGTTATAATAATGTCATATAGGTGTCCAAGTGTGTGGATGAAGTGCCTTGATAGTCTATGTGACAATGACAAAGTGTGCAATATGTTTTTCCTAGTATGCTTAAAGTATGATTGGTTGATCTTCTATTTTGGCATGGTTAGAGATGTTTAGGGATGAGTATGGTGATTTTAGGATGTGAAATATGTCCTTAATATTTTTTCTAAGTTTTTATTTCTTATGTGCATGAGTGGATTTCATCTAGTTGATCATTGTTATCATCTAGACATTTTGGGTCTAGTGGTAGAAATCCTGAGTATGTGGTTTGATGACATCACCATTGCCATGTGGGAATAAGTCAAGGGGAGTTGTTAATATGGATGTGATCACATTATTACCTAGTTTTTATGTGTTATATCTCAAGTCATGCGATGAAGTGTGGTCAAATATATGAGGATGCAAAGTTGGCTACTCAAACATAATTCACTATGTTCCCATAGCCAAATTTGTAAAAGGGCTCAAGCAGAGATGAGTAACCATGTTGATGAGGTTAGCATTCACACAAGTGGAGGTATTAGGACAAAATGATCATATGGTTTTGTTTATTTTTGTGCCTAGTTTCTATGTACTAATTCTCAAATCATGACTAAGCACGATAAAAGATATGCATGTGTAAAGTTAGGATCCCAAGTAGTTTGAATATGTTTTCGCATACTTAGCCAAATTTTCATGTGGAAAGAAGAGCCGAGTAAATATATTTATGAAGGAATATTTATCATGTGTCTAAATTTTAGGATAAGGTGATCATATGGGTTTGTTTAATTTTGAGCCTAGTTTATTTGCACTAAATTTTAGATCATGTGATGAAGCATGTCAAAAGATATGTATGAGCAAAGTTGGCCTTCCAAGAAATTTCTAAGAATAGTTGGCTTTGTGATATAATATTTTGAGAAGGAATTTTAATAGTGATATATCTCACTCATATAAGGGTTCTAGGAATAGATTGTTATATGGTTGGATTCTCCTATGTAAGGAGATCATATGGTCCAAATTTTAGATCATGCATCCAAGTGTCAAAAAAGATATGAATATGAAAATTTGGCCTTATAAAAAGATAAGTAAGTTTCCCATAGTCAAAATTACACAATTTAAAGTTAGAGCAACATTGATGGTGCACATTGCTCCAAGAAGTTAGGAAGCAACGAGATGAGGATAAGTTCATGATGTTTAACATTAAGTAGAGATAAAGATCAATCTTATTCTAAGGATCAAAAGTGAGTGGGTGATCATATAGATAGAGATCAATAGTGAATATTGAAGTAAAGAGGTCAAAGTGATAGTTGTTTATCATTGTTAAATATTGAGCTATGTACATAAGATCGATGAAGTTCATTGAGTCAAAATTTTTAAATGATAAGAGATGAGCTCAATTATTAGATGTTTAATGTTTGAGAATTAGAACCTATGCATTAAATTTTAGACAAGATAAATGGTGTGTGATTGATCTAAGTAGTGAGGAAATGAGATGTGAGAAAAGTGGTCAAAGTTTAACTGTGACTGTTGGCATTTGAATATTTAAATTTAATAAAGGGAAAAACTAGTCTATAGGATTTGGACTATAACTTTTGATCCATAATGAATGTGATGGTGCTATAAAAATAAAAGATGAAGAGGAATCCATGGATAATTCATTGATCCTTGTTTTAAGGTCTGAGTGTTTATACAGTCAAAGTTATTAAGTTCTAAAGTTGACTATATTTTTATATATGTTCTACAAGTGACTCGAGAAGGATATTCATGCTTGTGTTGTTGTTATTTAAATGTATTATGATGACTCAAATATTTAGGAGTGTTTTAGAATCCATAAGGATGATTTGTGTGGTTTTTGGAGGTGTGATAAATCTATATTGAGTATGAAAAATGCTTAATAAGTTGACTATGTTTTCATTCATAATGTTCTTGTGCACCAGGTCAGTGTTTGAGTTGTTTGAGCATATGTAGAGATGATAAAAGATGAATTTGATAATTAGAGGATGTCAAAGGGGACATAAGGAATGGACCCATGCTTTTAGAAGTAGTCATATGTTCTTAGTTTGTTTGATGATGTGATAAATTGGTGAATAGGTCTCCATAAGACCTATAAGAGCTACAAGGACCTTATTAAAAGGTGTAGTTTCTTAAGGGTGACCCATAGACACTATGACCAACCTATGAATTTTGTATTGATATATGTATTCATGTGAGAGATGACTTAAGGGATAAGGCATGCCTAATGGTCGAACAAGGTGTTGATGATCAAGTATGCTCTATAAATAGTGAAATCAAAGATGGTGATTTCTAAACTTTTGAATAAGAGACTAGGGAGAGATTTGAGAGAAGATTGTGTGTATGGATTGTGGGGAGAAGGAGACATAGATTTACCTATAGATTATTTGAAGATCATAAAAAATTTAAGACTATTTTTATGAATTATAGGTCATAATTATGTTATCAAAATAATACTCTTGTAGATTGAGTGTGAGTGAAGATGAAGAGTGATAAGCAGAGTTCCATCATTAGGTGTTAAAGTCATCAGTTCAAAGGTGGATGTGTTCATAGGTGTTGTGTCAACTCAACATCTAAGGTGGTTGCAGTCTCCTTACAAGGTAAAACTTCCTAAAAGTTTGGTTGTTATTGCAGCTCAGCCAAATAGGTGTTGAAGCACCTTGTGGGATTTTAGTCACACTAAATAGGGATTGTAGTTCCTTGATTAGTTGTAGTTGGTCTAAATTGGTTATTATTATGGGATAGTGGTACAATTATTGGTTCCAATGGGTTTTATTCCCTAGGAGGGTTTCCCATGTATGCCATGTGTTATGTGATTGATCTTGCATTATCTCTCTTGTTCATTGCTATGAATGATGTGTATACTTCATGAATGCTTATGGAACTAGTTTAATGTTTGTAAGGATTTAAATTGAAGCTATATTATTTGGGCTAACTAATTCACCCCCCCTCTCAGTGATTATACCTCTAATAGTGGGTAATATTCAAATAATAGGTTCAAATAAAGTTTAAGATACGACAAGGTGTGTTATTCACACCAATGTATTCATTTTATTTTCCTTTAAACTAGTAATTTTAGTTTTTATGCATTACTAGATTTAATGGGGGAGATATAGATATTCATATTTAGTACAAACATGGTTTCATAGAATCTTTAATGGCATTTTTATATATACATTTTTTGACTAAGTCTTAGGTATCTAGTGGTGTGGTCTCGTGTGGACCTCTTTGGTTCCATCTTATTTCACTTGCTTTATCTACCCCTATGGGGATATATGTTGTAAATTGTTTTTTATCTATTTTATCATGGGGATCTTGACCTATGTTTTTTGTCATCCCTATGTTTTTAATCCTTTAAACACCTTTATCTATGTTGGACTCTTGCATCAATACAAGTGTCCAACTATGATGTAAGTGTCCAAACTTATCCATTTATTATTTTCCATATCTTTTGCTTGGTGACCATTTATTTTGTCCCCTTATTCATCCTATTATCATATTTTCACATGCCACTAGGTCCTAATTCAAAATCAAGAGATCTCTATATATACAAATGTTATGGTCTAATTATATAGCCTAACAATTTGATCAAGCAAATTTTAATTAGTAAGTATTTTATTCCAAGCTATCAATTTGCACTACGTGTACTATATTGAATATCTAAAGCACTAAAAATGTCACTATAATCTTAAATTATTTGTACCAAGGGTTACTATAGGAGAAATATCATATAGTTGCATAATTATAATTCTAAAAACATGCCTAAGAGGGATAATTAAATGTGAGTCTAAGGCCCTATTTAGAGTATTGGATATGTATGTAACACTTAACAATAGCCAAGGTTGGTAGGGTTAGCTTGATTCACATACTAACCCCTTTTTACCAAGTTACATGAGGTTAAAGGCAATAATATTAGGGTTTTTCTTATTGGTTGGAGCTCATACACAAACAAACATATTCTGAGGTACCAAATAGGCACACAGGTGATAGTGCACATCTGATAGGAATTTTGGTCCTCTTTTATGCATACTTTGGTCTAGACACTTGCATCAAAGTTGGACATTTGTGTTGATGTAACTATCTATGGTTGACATAAGCATCCAATACTAAAAAATAGCCAAAATGTAGAGTGAACATATTCCAAATCCTGATTAATGTCCCAAAGTGATTCCAAATCACTATCACATCCTAGATCTAAACTTCAAACAAGATATGAACTCTTTATCCCTTGGTTTCACTATGTTTAATTGCACTTATTGTACATTATAAATTAGGTAAACTTATATTATTGATTGTATTTTACTATGAATCTAAATATTGTCTTGCTTCTTTTAAATATTTTTATTCACTTAAGTGTGTCTGTGTAAAACCCAAATAGCATAAAACACTTAGAGGAAGTTGTGCATGAGGTGTAGGTATCAGAAATAAAAAATTTGATGATGCCATTTGTTCTAGAGGTGGACATGGATCTTCAGGTGGTGGTGTTCCCTTAGAAGAAATGGCATCTTGGGTGGATGTTCATGAGGCCACAAACACCAATAATAAAAATTATATTTGAGTCCTCATAGTTTTTTGTTAGGTATTTTAGTTGCATTGAGGATCTCATGTACCACTGGTAGTCCTATGAAATTTAATGGCATTCTAAGTGAGATATCTAACTTTTGTAGCTATATTGAGTGGATGTACCCAAGATTAATATGCCAAACTCAAACTTATCATACCATGCACTAATATGGATGATGTAAAAATACTCTTTATTGATGATTTTGAGAAACATGAGCTCGATAACTAGAATATTTTTATGTTGAAGTATATTTAATAATCACAAGGAAAATTTATTTTTTCTTACAACTAGAAATTTAAGGATTTGTTACAAAATCAATCATATAATCTAGACCTATCCTTAAATCATGAGTGGTTTATAATTAGTTTGGTTAATCATCTATAGCAAAAAATGGTTTAATGTAAGTTTTCCATCCAAAAATAATCATTTGATGTCACATTAAGGTTAAAGGTAAAAGGTTATTAAAGATACCCCCAGGGTATTATATTTCATATAGAGGCTTAAATTGGGGAAGTAGCTACCAAGATAGAGAATATAGTGAGAAATTCAAATCCAAATAATAATTCAAGATTTTAGTGTATGGATTTACAAATAAAAGGCCACACCCATATATAATTTCATCTCAAAAGGGCCTAAATGGTTAGAACTGCAACTTACCAAATGCCTTCATTTATTCCATATTACAAGATCTGCCATGAATGTCATAATATATTTTCAAGCCCTTTGTTATAAAAGATGAAGGGATTTAGTGATAATGATTAGTGAGGTATGTTATTCACTTACAAATGATACCTCAAATTTTCATGTCATGGAATTAATATGTGAGCATTAGGGAAATCATATACTACAGTCCACCATATAACACTTGAAACAACTAGTGTGAATGGGATGATGAGGCCAAGGACAATATGACATTAGAATAGAAAATTTTGGTGGATCTCATGACCTGGTTACTTATTACAATTGTGTAGATGTTGATCATTATAATAGTCATTGTCTCAAGTTTCCCACAAGCATTAATTGTGAAATTGATAACAAAATTAAAGATTTTCTTATCTTACTAGAAAAATATAGGAAGCGCCAAAAAAATATGAGGATAATTAAATAAAAAATTTAATCTTAGGCTAAACCTAAACCTGATCTATTATGATTAGTTCATATTAAAATTGGTTGTGTGAGGACTATTTTTGATGTAAGAATTGGTAATACTATTTTAGAGAAGGTATAGCCACATGTAGATCACACCAAAGGACTTAATCAATCTACCCATCTTCTTTATAATATATAGGCATATGTGGTTATAGAGTCCAAGTGAAATGCATTAGGTAATTAAGATGATGTTAAGGTTGCCTACATATCTTGAATTTTTTTGACTAGGAAGGTGTGCTACACTAGTTTAAGGTTTAGTTGGGTTTCATGGTTGCCACTTGATCATGTATACAATCTATGCTAGTAGTTGTGAATAAATGATTCCATGTATGATTTTAAATTAATCTTGAATATTTATATTAGAATTTATGATTCCAAGTATTTATATTGGATCTAAGGTTAATATGTCATCTAAGGCAACATAGATGGTCATGGGCATTCTTCCCTTTAACTCATCAACACATCTTTTATTCATGGCTAATAAGACCCATGAGTAGTCATGGGGGACATTATGCAATGTGGAAGTAGTAATTATGGATATTATATTTAATGTATAATTTTAGGTGCTATAGATGGTAAAATTTAATAATTATCCCATGATACTAGGGAATCCTTTTTGTTTTGAGGCAAGAGTAGATATGAGGTTTAATCATTATACTATGAGCTTTGAAAATTATACAAAGTGCATAATAGTGTCAATCAATGCTTCCTAGTGACCTATTTATATTTAGTCTATGGATGTGGATGGAGAGGATATCCATTATATCTATCAAGTGATTGTGAAAAATAAGGACTACATAGATATGACTCATTATGGTATGCTGATTTTGTGCAGTTCTTTTGGTTTAGACTCATAAGTTGTGTTAGAATGATAAGAGAAAGGAGAGAATGATTTATCTAAAATGAAATGTGTTACCTTAAAGAATTTATGGTTTTTTATGACCCATTATGATTCCATTTTAAGTAGTGGAATGAGGTTCATATTTAAAAGACAAGGAGTAGCCTATAATTCAGTATGTCACCAAGAAAAAGCAATTTTAAATGGTTAAAGTGAATTCCAAAGAAAAATAAGGTAAATTGGTATTTAAATTCAATTGAGGATGACTTTCTAAGCTCCTACAATATGAAGTTTTAACTATCACCCCAGTAGTTTTTAGAAAAAATGGAACTTTATGTATCATGTGAGGCTAAGAATATGTCTTGTCTTACTCATTTTTTTTAATGATACATCAAGGAAATTGTGGACAACCCATAAGGGTGATTTGGTGTGTTGGATTAATGTGAATAAATCCCTCTTGGATATATTTTTTATGGGATGATACTTGTAGGTATCTTCCACCTTATATAAGTATTGACACCCCACATGGGCATATTTTTATGTGAGGATGTATGAATACCAATGATGTGGAATGTAAATATGGAATAGTGGGTACATATTTTCTATGGGACACATGAGAGACGGATGCATGTATGGTTTGTTCAACAAGAATTGAAACATGAGTTTTTTGTTTGGAAGTCCTAAAGGTTGATTTTTATGGAGTTTTTCATTTTAAAATCATGATGCTTTAGTACATGGTGGTTTTTATATTTTTCATAGTCTTGTGTTTATCACAATGCATCATGAGGAATATTTAGGCATTAACCCATTATTATGAGAGAAATACCAATTGCACTATATATTAAAATGAAAATCTATAATGCAAGAGCATGATTCAAAGGATGTTTACACCTAGATTAATGTGTTTTCAAATCATTTTGTTGTAAATCTTTGAAAGTTGACAAAGAAGAAGACATTGGGCCAAAATATGTAGAAAATCTAAATGTTAGAATCTAAGGAAGTATAAATAGCATTATAGGGTAAACATAATTATTAGACATGAGACTTATAAAATCAACCTTTGAATACTAATTAGGTTAAAATTAACAATGAATATGAGTTAATTATTGCTTAAATTTTCACTACCCCTCTTCAAAAAAATCATACCGTTGTTTTAAAACATTGAACATATAAAGCCAAGCTACCTTTTATTTTTGGTAGGGGAAAATTCTTTCTACACTTAATCATTAAATGATTAGTTTTAAATTTAAATTATTGTTTAATAATCTTAAGTTGATCTACTTTTGGTTTCAATTGTATATAGTCCACGTGCTGGATAAGTTGGTTTTTGAGACAAAATTATTTTCTTTGGTTGTTACTAGGCCTATTATATATTTCATTAATTTTCACTACTTATAATGATGTTTTTAAAATAAATGTTAAATATATAAGTGTTATTAATATCTTTTAGTAATTTTATGCATGGTCATAGTCAAGGAATTAGTTGTAGTTGTTTATTTCATTGGAATTTGACAAATGATAGAAAGTATATTAAAATCAAATGATCCCACAATGTCAACTTTCAAATAAGTAGAATGTCGATAGAATAATTGGAAATAAATATTAAAAGAGCATGGTCGTAAGTCCTTGACAATTTAAAATCTATTTTATAACCTATTGCTCACAATAAAATTTAAGATAAACAAGAAATTGATTTATTGACCAAGATTTTTGACTCTAAGTATGTGAATGCTTCAAAATATTTTTGAGATTAAGTATTATAAGAACTTCATTTATCATGGTAATGTTGATAGAATTATTTATCCCATAGTGATATCTAACAATGTTTCATAATCCTTAAGGTGGCCATGATATAGGTAATAACAAGTTGGCATGAAGAATAAAATGAAGACATCTTTGAGAACAATAAAATAAGTTTGAGCTGATTTTTTCAAAATTTGAGAACATCAAAATATTTGGTCTTAAATATGGATCTTTTGGAGGTAGTGGTGTAAAAAAAATGAACAAGGTAAATAGTGAAACTTTTGACTAGAGCTAAGGAACTAGTTTAAGACATAAATAGGAGGCCCCTATTCCCCTACATTCTACAAACAACCATCACTAGCATTATTAATATCACCAATGGCCACCACCAACCTAACATGCCATAAAAATATTTGAACCTTTGTGGGGTTGGACACAACCAAACCTCTTAACCAATTCACCCACATCTCATTGGAAAAGTAATATTATGAAGCTTGTAATGGCATAATTTTAGAGGAAGTGCTGACATGGAGAATATTCAAGAAAATATTTTGAAACAATAAAATAAAGTATGAAAAGACTACTAAAATATTGGGTCTTAAAAATTAATATTATGAAGCTTGTAATGGCATAATTTTAGAGGAAGTGCTGACATGGAGAATATTTAAGAAAATATTTTGAAACAATAAAATAAAGTATGAAAAGACTACTAAAATATTGGGTCTTAAATAGTGAATTTCTTGGACATAGTAGCACCCTTTCATGAGTTAAGTGGCATTAATGCAATTACCTTCACACTCCATCTAGATGAACATTCATTAAATGAAAGTGGGTTGCATTAATAGAATGAATGAATGAATGAATGAAACATTTTAATAACATCCATGAGATCGAACAGTCTACGTGACCAAGCATTATTACAAAGTTATTTCATGCTAACACAATTTATTGACACAATGGTTGACTAAATTTCAAACCCCTTTTTGATGCAAAATCTTATACTATGGATCATGATTATAAAACTTGTAGTTTGATTTAATCTTTCCTCTTCAAATAAGTTAGCTAAGTTATCTTTATACTTGATGTGGACGTTATTATAGGCTGCACATTTCATAATGAAGTGTTATTCTATCTCCACTTCTCCCTTATCACAAAATAAACATATTATTGTTTTCCATTCTTCCTTAGGTACGTTCACCTAATGGTTTTACATCTAAAATGATGCAATCTAATCTTTAATTATGTAATTAACATCTTTAATTTCCATTTTATTTTTACCCCTATGGTGGAGGTGAAACATGCTTGGTAATATATTAAAGTAGTCATGATTAAAGTTTATTTGACTATTTTCTTTGTTTGGGCCTGCCCTGAGGGTGAAGCCATGGTTAATTATTTCCAAGAAGGGGAGCACCATTCACTTTCAAACTCAAATTTTTTGTTATTTTGATTTTACAAGTATCATTAATTATTTTAATGTCAAGACATTTTGGGAAGGCATTTTGAGTTGTGACATACTACTATTATCTCTTTCATATATATCATTCATGATTTTATGTTTTCATCATTTGATTTTTGTTGAATTTTTCATTTAGCAAAAGATATGACACGAAATACATTGTTGAATTAAGGTAGATAAGTGAATAAGAAGTGAAACAACATTATTTTCAATTTCAAGGTGATTTTTTAGGTATGACTCATTATTTTAAAATATTTGGGTATTGATATATTATTGTACCTTTCATTCATACTCACCATTCTCAGTGTGTATGATTTCCTTTATTTATTCTCTTTATTGTAGTTTTCTTCATATTAGATCTGGAGATGTTACATGTTGTAGTTTTCTATTTCTTCCATCTAAAGTGAAAAAAAAAATAATTGAATTAATGGTTGGATAATTCTTTTAGACACCATAGTTGAAAATAATCTCATATTAAGGGTTGTTTTTAATCTACAGTTGTTCAAAAATGGTTTCTCATATGTCAGATTATTCCTAAAAAATGGTTACAATGCCTTGAAATTTTGTTTATAAGCCTAAATATGATGGCTTGCCTTTTATTTTGTAATTCATTTAAGCCCCAAGAGTTCATATGCAATCATGGTTCAAATTTTTAGCTATTTAATCAATAATTTGTTCATTGACATGAAAATGAAACTAGGAGATGTGGGATGGTCATGAAAGAAGTTTTGCTTCCATTAGCCTAAAATGTTTTGTAATAAAATTTGAATATTGTTTCTTATGGTCAATAATATATGCATACTCTATATGAAAGAGAAGATATATCACATGCAAATACTACATACCACTCACAAATCGTTATTTGTATTAAAGTAAACCCACCTTTGACTAGTGTGGAACCCATTTTGGACATAATAGGAGACATGGGTCCCCCCATGAGAGCCAAAAAAGAACCAGTAGAAATAGTAAGAAATGGGAAGAGGCCCAATGAGATACTAGAAGGGAAAAACTACAAAAAAGAGGCATAACCAAATAAATCTCATACAAGTTCTAGAGAGGGAGAAACAACCCAACACAGGATAGACTTAATCTCGCACCCTTGGGTTGGTCACAAATCATTGTTTTGAAAATGTGGTTTTGGATTTATTTATTTTGTAGTGCAAAATAAAGTGACAAATAGTATTTGTTTTTAGCACAAAATGAAACATTTTTTTGATCTTGCCATTTTGAATATAGAATGGTCCCACAGTTTAAAATATCTGGTTTTTATTTCTTCTTCTAAACTATTATAGATTCTTCCTTTTTCTTATTATTATTTTTTTAATTGCTAACAAGAATGCAATAAATATCTAAGAATATTTTTTTGGTTTTATTTATAAAATAAAGTAGAGGTGAATACACTCATATTGTTGTAATTTTTTTTATCATGATATTTAATCACCATTTCCTCCAAATCTCAATGTAAATTGAAAAAGAAAAACTAAAAATTCATATTACCTTATTTTATTTAATTATGAAGTTCTGAATATCATAATGTAAGTTTTGGTAATATGGTAGAAAGTGATGCATTATTTTTAGTTTTTTATGCTCCCTTTATTTTGTTCATAGTTATTATGGGAAGGTTGTTCTAAAAGTGACCTTAAATATTTAGAGAGTTGTGAATCTTAGATTTTTCCATCTAGGGCATTTATTTCTTGAAAACTAAAATATTACAAAATGTTTAAAAAAATGAATTAAATTTTGTGAAGGTAAAATTTTATTTTGGGACCCATTAATTTTTATTTGGAAATAGTAAGATATTTAAATATTAATTTTAATAAGATTTTTAATCATGTATATTTTAGTCATTTACCCAAATAATTGTATCAAGCCTAGTAGAATATTCATTTGAAGCTTTGTTGTATCAAGTTACAAAACATTTTCTCATTGCTAAAAGTAATGTATATTAGGTAAATTTATGTTTAAAACCCAATGTTCAATATTTGCAGGGGTTTCAATGATGACATTATGATCATGAAGACAAGAGAAATATAGTTTAAGGCAGAGATATTTTATTTAATGTGATTTTGATTATAATTTACTAACATTTGGACATTTATTGATATGAAAACTTTGTGGTTAATTTAAATGCTTGTGATTTTAGTTTTAGTTAATTGGATAAGTCTAGAGGAGTGGGGCCCCACCATGAAGTTATTTGTAAAATCAAAATACCTTTTATGTTAATTTTGCATATTCATCTAAGATTTTTATATTAATGTTTAAAATACTAATAATTATTTATTACTTTAAGTCCCTTAATTTTATTTTATTTCTTAGTTTGAAGTTTAATTAAAATTTATTTTATATGTAACTTCAACCAACTTGAGGAATTATAATTCATTTGTAAAAAGGGAGATCACTTATAAGTACAAAGAGCTCAACGCTCTGATTTTCATCTATTTTCAAATTTCTATGAAAAATACTATTCTAAATTAGGTATCAGCTTGTAAGAAGACCAAGGGGCATGATTTCTATTGGTTGAGTTCATGTCAATGGCACATAGGTATATTCAATGTTTATTATTATTACAATATGATTACTTCCTAAGATGGATTTGCTCTAATTATTTGGTGATGCAAGGTATTACAGTCACATGTTGATTATAAATTTATGCTTCTCCAATGACTAATGAACATTCTATGCACATGCACTTGAGTTGGCCTGATGGTGAATAACATGTGCTCCCAAAAGGTAGGTCACAAGTTCTAATCTTGTAAGGGGTAAGTTATGCATACCTTCTTGAAAAGTATCCACATGCTATGGGATAACTAGATAGGTGTTCAATACGATGGGGGTTAGCACATGGCTTGAAACTTGTGTTCAATGCAATGAGGAAAGTCCAAAGTCCATGGCTAAGGATACTATTCACCATTGGTTTAGATATTGTAATTACAAAAATGTTAGTACCCAATATTTTAATTGATGAGATGTGGGTGAGTTGGTAAAGTGACTTGGTTGCTACAAGCACAACCTAGGTTCAAATCTCAGTATGGTATTGGAGATCGGTTGTGGCTGGTCATTGGTTGTGTCCATTGATGGTATTCTCAAGACAATTATGGTTATTCATTGGTATTCTTGAGCTAATTTTGGCCATTATCAGTAATTTTGGTAATTGTGATAGATGATCACTTTGGGATCTAGTGACCTAATTGTGTCTCAGATCGGTTGGATCTCTAGTCAAAAGCATATAGGATAAGGATCCCACCAAAACTACTAACTATAAAAAACGAACATTCTATGCACTAGTTTGCACATCTTGTAATTTTATAACCAAAACTTTTCAAAAATAAATTTTATACTAAATTTATCTTTCATATTTGATCCTTGTTTTTTGTGATTTCAATAATTAATTGTAAAAATTTTCTTTCAAATATTGGTCTCTATGACTTGTATTATTATGTTTATAAACTATGTAATTTATTTTTTAGATTAAGAATTAATATTTGTGGGTCTTAGTACTTTCTTTTCAGATTAACAAGTACTTTTATATTAATTTTAGTTTATTTTGGGTTAGTTTAGTTCATTCCCTTATTATTTCTTTATTTATTTTAGATAATTTATGTTACTTTTGGTGATCTCTTTGTCATGGCTACCTTCTACTTTTGTTTGTTGGTTTTTATTTATTTATTTATTTTTCCTTGGGTTATTTGTTTTATTATTTGTTAATTTTTTTCCTTTCATAGTGTGTTTGTTGGTTTTATTCATGTTGTTGTTTCTTTTTAGTTTGGGATTTCTTTATAGCAATTTTTCTTATAGTAGAATTGTAGTTTTAAAATAAGATATATGATGAGAAGTGAGAAGTAAAATCTACAAAGAAATAAAGGAAATGTTTGAATTGAGATTAGCTAGTTTTTAACCCTACAAGAGATTACTTCTTTCCACATATTTCATTCTATTTAATAGGGCCAATCATATTTTTGACTATGAACTGTGAAGTATTCTAATTATGATGTATATGGTGAGAATTTTAATGTAATTTTGAAATATATTAAATAGAGGTTAAAATGTTTTGTCGAGTAATATTTGATTATTATTCAATTTTTTTGATTGAGTTGATGGTACTTTAAATTGAATAAATGATTTAATTTCCCATATCTTGTTAAGTTTTACATTTTATTTTATCTCTTTCAAACTGAACATCTAAATTACCCTTTTGCACGTCTAAGTACTAGTCTTCTAATCAAGTAAATATCTATTATTAAATTGGTATGATTTTGATTTAACCTTCAACATTGGCAAAAGGGTTGATAAGTTGATCACTACAATTTTTAATGTTAACAAGGTCCAAGATATTGGCTATTAGATATTATTATTTTGATGTCAAATTAACTGTAGTGGTGAAACTCTGAAGGGAGTGACACAAATCATTTTTCTAAGGTATACTATGATATTAAGTGTTTGCACCTTTCTATGGGTAACATGTTGATTTAATTAAAAACAAGAGTCAAGCTTATCAAGAAGAAGTAATATAAATTGAATCCTAATTTTCAAGTTAAGATCAAGGATATTTATAAGATGTTAGAGGCAAGCATCATATTCCTAGAAAATAAATAAGAATGGTTCATCCCTAGTAGATGAATTTCAACTAATATTGATGGCCATATTTGAATATGTGGATTTTCAAGCTTTGAACAAGACATGCATAACGACCTATCTCTCACCCTATTTATTAAATAAATTTTGAAACACATTGTAGGAAAACATGTATACATTTTTATTGATGGATATTAATTGTATCATAATGTTCAAATTGAGGATGAGGATAATCCTAAGAATTTTTTTTTTAGAAAATAGGGGTCATTTTATTCTAATTAGATGTCCTTTGATTGAAGAATACACTTGAATATTTTTTTTGGAATTATGGTAGAAAATTTTAAAGATTGTATCCATGAGTTTTTACATGTATTTCTGGATGATTATAAATTTTATGATATATTGTATGACCATGTCCATATGTTTCACTTGATGTTTTAAAGACTCCAATAATTTTAGGTTATGCTCAACTTTCATAAGTGTATTTTAATGGCACTATTTTTTACATGTTTGGGTAATGTCAATTGTAAGGATGAAATGTTGATCGACCCTATTAATATTTTAGTCAATTTATAGTTATAAGTGCTTGAGACACCCAATGAGGTTTCCATTTTATTATGTCATACTAGGTATATTCTCACACTTTGAAGAATTTTTAAGGAAGGATGGACCATTCCTTTTTGTAAATTATATGTAAAAAGTGCCATTTGACACCTTGAAATATAGGGTAGTGTATGCTCCCATATGTTATATGTGTTGTATACTTTGCATGAATTATACCACTTATGGATTGTATAAACTAACACATATTAGTGGGTTTCCTAGGACCCTCATGTGGTTTTAGATCTATAAGGATGGTTCTAGGTTGTGGTTTATGACCCATGGTTTTTAATCCAATGGTTTGCACCCATTACAATATAATACCACTTGGATAATTTCCTATTGATATATCTACAAATACTCACATGTGTTAGGATTAGGAGCACAATTGATTACCTTGTATAAGTAACTAAACGTGGAATTTAACCAGAAGTAATAAGTAACTAGAAATCAGAAACAACACAAAATTTGAGAGACAATACAATCTTATATTCAACCCATCCAAAAGGAAATACAATGAAGAAATTACACTCTTCCCACACCTCTTGGGCATACCAATAATTCTCCCTCAAGAGTTCTCTCTCACACAACCAATTACAACCACAAATCAAACACAGAGTTGTACCCTCCACCAGTCAGTAACAATACTACCAGTACAACAAGTACTCAAAGTACTCCAAGTAGATCTCCCTAATCTTGAAATAACCTACAAATCAACTGATCTTACTTACCATGTAGATCTCCCTTGATCTTGCAACAACCTATAGATCAACTTGATCTTACAATTGGAAGGATCTCTTCCTTGTCCTTACCAAGTCCTTATGATTCTCCAAATTACAATACAGCCCCATGGGTCTCTTAAATAGATGCCATGCAAACAATAATTAGAATTCCTAATTACAATAATTAGAAATGTAGACACAAGACTAAAATTAGTCTTTTACATGCAAACTAACTGTCCATCTAAAATTAGACCAGTTCTGGAAGCGCATGAAAACACATGCACACACAGGCTGCCAACGTCAGTTCTTGTCTGACCGATGTCGGCCGACCCATAATCGACATCGATTAATATGAACACTGAAGATGACTGACATCAATTAATCAGATTGACGTTGGTTTATCTACAACTTAGCAACCTCCTCTATTTGCATCAGTGAAGCTTTTAGCTCCACAACTTAACAGTCTCCCACTTGAAGATAAATAGCTACACCTGTACCTGTACCTGTACATCATCTAATTTTGTTTCCTAGCTTGTATCCATCTTCAATTTCAATCTTGAAGACCAACCACCACATATCCTATGGTGATACTCCTGTCATCCAAGTAACCTACCATATCTGAATCTACATACGCATGTAGAGAAGTGCTTGACCCTGCATAACATGTTAACCTGCTGCTGGTCCCTCTCAGATACCTGAGAATCCACTGAACTACTTTCCAGTGCTTCTTTCCCAAATTGGCCACAAACTTGCTGACAACTCCCACTACTTGGGTAATATCAGGTCTAGTATACATGTACTCAACCTCATCATGTGATTTGGGACACTGTTCTGTGAACTATCCATCCATAGGTGTGCTAACCGGTTCTGCATCCTGCATATTGAACCTCTCCACTACCTTATTCACATAATCAACCTGAGACAATATCAACTTGTGACTTTCCCTATCTCTAGAAATACTCATGCCAAAGAATTTTGCTGCTCCCAAATTCTTCATGGCACACCTCTGAACTAACTTTACCTTTAGCTCAACAACTCCCTGCATGTGTGACCTTGCAACAAGCATATACACCACATACAGTAACATGATAATATAGCTAATATTATCCAACCTGGTAAAGAAAACAAAATGGTCACATTGACATTGACTAAAGCCATGCTTTGTCATACACCTGTCAAACCTCCATTGTCCTGCAGCCTGCTCAAAACCATATAACCTGGACTTCTATCTCACGTGTCCATTCTCTCCTTTTTTTAACCTAGGAATCCATTCATCTATCAGTGCTTTCTTTTCGGCTGGCAACTCTACCAAATCTCCTATTTGGTTCTCTTCCAAGGAATCAATTTCCTCATTTATGCCATGCTCTCATTGTTTCCTGGATTTTACTTGCTCTGCCTCTTTAAAACTTCCTAGTTCTTGACCATCAGTGAGCAAAAAGTAGTGTAAAGAAGGGGAATAATGAATATGAGGCTTACTTACCCTTTTAGTCCTCCTCATGGGTGTTTGACACTCCTTGATAGCTTACTGTCTACCCAAAATCTATTTTAATAGTGACCGATGTCGATCACCTCTGACCGACTTTGGTCTGCACCTGACCGATTTCATTGCCTCCTAATCACCGATGCCAGTTTCCTGACTGACGTCGGTGTCCACCTACCCAACACCACTAACTTTGATTTGCACATGACTGTATTGGTATCTGCCTGTTTGATGTCAGTTCCACTTGACTGACGTCAGTATCTATGTTTTCCTGTGAGTGATGACTTTTTACCCATGAGCTCACTTTGGATCATAACTTTGTCTAAATTGCCCTACTCAAAATTATTCAGCCCTTTGTGCTGATCTCTGTCCATCATCTTCTCCTTGAAAACCAAGGCTTTCCTGTTCTTGTCAAAAACATTAGATTTCCCCTTCCTGCAATAAACCCGATCCTTTCTTGTAGCATACCACTGTGATCCTCTAATAGAAGCTCCCTTCTTTCTTGACCCAGTTTCAAGAAACCTCAATTTTTTTTGTTGCTTACAAAAATCTTGATCTATGCTTTCCGAATCTGAACTCTTACCTTTTGACTCAAGAACATGCATCCCCTTCTTACTCATGTGACCAAGCCTATAAAGCCACATCTTTGCATCTACATCTGAAGTAGATAAACCAAAAGGAGAATTAGTAATACAAGTAGATAGATAAAGAGTACCTACTTTCTTACCTCTTGATAACACAAGTGCACCCTTGGAAACTTTCCAGGATTCTGTTGTGAGAGTTACTGTGCATCCCTCATCACCCAATTTTCTTACAAAAATCAAGTTCCGCTTTAGGACTGGGACATGCATGACCTCCTTCAACACCCATGTGTTGCCCATCTACAATTTCAGCTTCACTTTCCCTTTGCCAATAATTTGATAAGGCTCACCAACCCCTAAATAAATCTTTCCAAAGTCTCCATGGACATAATCATGAAAAAATACTCTATTTTGAGTTGCATGGAAAGAGGCAACATAATATAAAAACCAAGATTCTACTTTATCCAAGGAACATACAAGAGCATTCTGTGCAACAACACCTGCAACATCTACTTCTTTATTTCCTTCATGCTAATCTTCTACCGAACAACAATCTTTCTTTACCTACTCTTTCTTTACATAATATAGTAATTGATCATTCTTTCCATTGAATTCCTCCATTCTTAGCTTACTTTCTTCTACCATTACTTTACTCCCACTCAATTAGAAACCCCTAAGAGTGACCTATAATCAACAAACACTAACCTACTCAACCACTTGTTAGTTGAACCTGACCAAGCTCTGTGAACCTGCACCCTGGCTCTGATACCACTTGTTAGGATTAGGAGCACAATTGATTACCTTGTATAAGCAACTAAACATGAAATTTAACCAGAAGTAATAAGTAACTAGAAATCAAAAATAACACAAAATTTGAGAGACAATACAATCTTGTATTCAACTCATCTAGAAGGAAATACAATGAAGAAATTACACTCTTCCCACACCTCTTGGGCATACCAGTAATTCTCCATCAAGAGTTCTCTCTCACACAACTACTTACAACCATAACTCAAACACAGAGTTGTACCCTCCACCAGTCAGTAACAATACTGCCAGTACAACAAGTACTCAAAGTACTCCAAGTAGATCTCCCTGATCTTGCAACAACTTGCAAATTGACTGATCTTACTTACCATGTAGATCTCCCCTGATCTTACAACAACTTGCAGATCAATGTGATCTTATAATTGGAAGGATCTCTTCTTTGTCCTTACCAAGTCCTTATGATTCTCCAAATTACAATATAGCCCCATGGGTCTCTTAAATAGATCCCATGCAAACAATAATTAGACTTCCTAATTACAATAATTAGAAACGTAGACTCATGACTAAAATTAGTCTTTTACATGCAAACTAACTATCCGTCTAAAATTAGACCAGTTCTGGAAGCACATGCACACATAGGCTGCCAACATCAGTTCCTAACTGACCGATGTCAGTCGACCCATAACTGATGTCAGTTACTGGGAACACTAAAGATGATCAACATCGGTTGATCAGATCGACGTTAGTTTATCTGCAACTCAGCAACCTCCTTTGTTTGCATCAGTGAAGCTTTTAGATCCATAACTTAACAATCTCCCACTTGGAGATAAATAGCTACACTTGTACCTTTACATGTACATCATCTAATTTTGTTTCCTAGCTTGTATCCCTCTTCAAGTTCAATCTTGAAGACCAACCACCACATATCCTATGGTGCTACTCCTGTCATCCAAGTAACCTGCCATATCCGAATCTACATACCCATGTAGAGAAGTGCTTGACCCTGCATAGCATGTTAACCTACTGTTGGTCCCTCTTAGATACCTGAGAATCCACTGAACTGCTTTCCAATGCTTTTTTCCCAAATTAGCCACAAACTTGCTGACAACTCCCACTGCTTGGGTAATATCAGGTCTAGTACACATGTACTCAACCTCATCATGTGATTTGGGACACTATTATGTGAACTGTGCATCCATAGGTGTGCTAACTACTTCTGCATCCTGCATATTGAACCTCTCCACTACCTTATTCATATAATCATCCTGAGACAACATCAACCTATGACTTTCCCTGTCTCTAGAAATACTCATGCCAAAGAATTTTGCTGCTCCCAAATTCTTCATGGCACACCTCTAAACTAACTTTACCTTTAACTCAGTAACTCCCTGCATGTGTGACCCTGCAACAAGCATATACACCACATACAGTAACACGATAATGTATCTAATATTATCCAACCTGGTAAAAAAAACACAATGGTCACATTGACATTGACTAAAGCCATGCTTTGTCATACACCTGTCAAACCTCCATTGTCCTGCAGCCTGCTCAAGACCATATAACCTGGCCTTCTGTCTCACATGTCCATTCTCTCCTTTCTTTAACTTGGGAATCCATTCATCTATCAGTGCTTTCTTTTTGGCTGGAAACTCTACCAAATCTCCTATTTGGTTCTCTTCCAAGGAATCAATTTCCTCATTCATGCCATGCTCCCACTATTTCCTGGATTCTACCTGCTTTGCCTCTTTAAAACTTCCTGGTTCTTGACCATCAGTGAGCAACAAGTAGTGTAAAGAAGGGGAATAATGAATTTGAGGCTTACTTACCCTTTTAGTCCTCCTCATGGGCATTTGAGACTCCTTGACAACTTGTTGTCCACCCAAAATCCATTTTAACAATGACCAATGTCGATCACCTCTGGCTGACCTTGGTCTGCACCCTACTGATGTCATTGCCTCTTGATTGCCGACATCAGTTCCCTGACTGACATTGGTGTCCACCTGCCTGACACCACCGATTTTGATCTGCACATGACCGATGTTGGTATCTACCTATTCGACGTCAGTTCTACCTAACTGACATTGGTAACTGTGTTTTCCTATGAGTGATGACTTTTTACTCATGAGCTCACTTTGGATCATAACCTTGTCCAAACTGCCTTGCTAAAAATTATTCAGCCCCTTGTGTTGATCTCTATCCATCATCTTCTCCTTGAAAACCAAGGCTTTCCTATTTTTGTCAAAAACATCAGATTTCCTCTTCCTGCAATAAACCTGATCCTTTCTTGTAGCATACCATTGTGATCCTCCAATAGAAGCTCCCTTCTTTGTTGACCTAGTTTCAATAAACCTCACTTTCTTCTGTTGCTTACAGAAATCTTGATCTATGCTTTCCAAATCTAAACTCTTACCTTTTGACTCAAGAACATGCATTCCCTTCTTACTCATGTGACCAAGCCTATAAAGCAACATCTTCACATCTACATCTGAAGTAGATAAACCAAAAGGAGAATCAGTAATATAAGTAGATAGATAAAGAGTACCTACTTTCTTACCTCTTGCTAAAATAAGTGCACCCTTGGAAACTTTCCAGGATTCCACTGTGAGAATTACTGTGCATCCCTCATCACCCAATTTTCCTACAAAAATCAAGTTCTACTTCAGGACTAGGACATGCATGACCTCCTTCAACACCCATGTGTTGCCCGTCTACAATTTCAGCTTCACTTCCCCTTTGCCAACAATTTGACAAAGCTCACCAACCCCTAAATAAATCTTTCCAAAGTCTCCATGGACATAATCATGGAAAAATACTCTATTTCGGGTTGCATGGAAAGAGGCAACAGAATCTAAAAACTAAGATTCTACTTTATCTAAGGACCATACAAGAGCATCCTGTGGAACAACACCTGTAACATTTGCTTCTTTATTTCCTTCATGCTGATCTTCTACTGACCAACAATCTTTCTTTAGCTTCTCTTTCTTTCCATAATACAGTAATTGATCATTCTTTCCATTGAATTCCTCCATTCTTAGATTACTTTCTTCTGCCATTGCTTTACTCCCACTCAATCAGAAACCCCTGAGAGTGACCTATAATCAACAAACACTAACCTGTTCAACTGCTTGTTAGTTGAACCTGACCAAGCTCTGTGAACCTGCACCCTGGCTCTGATACCACTTGTTAGGATTAGGAGCACAATTAATTACCTTGTATAAACAACTAAACACAAAATTTAACCAGAAGTAATAAGTAACTAGAAATCAGAAACAACACAGAATTTGAGAGACAATATAATCTTGTATTCAACTCATCCAGAAGGAAATACAATGAAAAAATTACACTCTTCCCACACCTCTTGGGTGTACCAATAATTCTCCCTCAAGAGTTCTCTCTCACACAACCAATTACAACCACAACTCAAACATAGAGTTGTACCCTCCACCAGTCAGTAACAATACTACCAGTATAAAAAGTACTCAAAGTAGATCTCCTTGATCTTGTAACAACCTACAAATCAACTTATCTTACTTACCATGTAGATCTCTCCTGATCTTGCAACAACCTACAAATCAACCTGATCTTACAATTGGAAGGATCTCTTCCTTGTCCTTACCAAGTCCTTATGATTCTCCAAATTACAATACGACCCTATGGGTCTCTTAAATAGATCCCATGCAAACAATAATTAGACTTCCTAATTACAATAATTAGAAACGCAGACTCAAGACTAAAATTAGTCTTTTACATGCAAACTAATTGTCTGTCTAAAATTAAACCAATTCTGGAAGCACATACACAAACAAGCTGTCAACATCGGTTCCTGTCTGACCAATGTCAGCCGACCCATAACCGACATCGGTTACTACGAACATTAAAGATGACTGACGTCAGTTTATCAGACTGACATCGGTTTATCTATAACTCATCAACCTCCTCTGTTTGCATCAGTGAAGCTTTTAGCTCCACAACTTAACAACATGTGTATTAGGGTAAATAAAAACTTAAATTAAGTTATTTTATTATAAATGGTTAAGTTAATGTAATAAATAAAAAGGTGGTTGTGTTGTGTATTTTTTTCCCAAGTGAAAATCTTGTGTGTCATGTGTGTGTACCATTT
The DNA here is from genome assembly GCA_037957365.1 of Torreya grandis. Lineage (NCBI taxonomy): Eukaryota > Viridiplantae > Streptophyta > Pinopsida > Cupressales > Taxaceae > Torreya > Torreya grandis. Next base: position 4,021,053 of record JARHVA010000296.1, on the reverse strand, counting down.
TTAATTTCTATTATATATTAATCTATTGTTATAATTACTTCTCTTGCATGAGTTTATAAATATATTTATCTTCACTAGGATACATTTTATTTACTCGAAAACCCTTACATTTTAGTGTTTATACATCTACAACAACAATTGGTGGTATACTAGCACAACCTAGTAAAGGTAATATGCATAAATGAGTCACACTACTACAAGGTGAAAATAATTGGGAGTGGTATATGTGTTAAAAAAATTTAGGCAATATTCTCTATCTACACCATTCAACTTCTTTATAAATCACCAAGCATTGAATCACCTACTTAGTAAATCAATGTCACATGGCATAATTTTCAAATGGGTAATCTTGTTTCATGAGTTTTAGCTTCAAATTTTGGTAAAAGCATGTAAGACACATGTATGGAAAAATCATATGTCCATAATTAATACATGGTAAGTTTCAAAGGATGTTATGGAAGATAATTTTCTATATGGTCATCTATTTTAGATATAAATTATGGTAGAGGAGTTAGAGGAGTTTTTTCTATCTTCATTACATAAGGGTGCACATCATCATACTATAGGATAATGCACTAGAATAAGTTAGTTGTAGGTGTGGTACTATTTCATTTTATTAATGGATAGCTATATAAAATGGTGTTGGATGAATTATTGCATCAATATTTCCCTATCCATGATCAAGATGTAGTATTAAAATAATCCCATGTGAGGGTTGTAGGTAGACATTACACAATAGAAACCATAACCATTAAGGTTCTTTAGTTGGTCTTATGGTGGTAGACTTTGTACAAGAATACATATAAACATGCCCATACTTATTATATGTTTCATTGCATTGGTAATCTAATCAACAAGATGGGATGCCATTGATGTCCATTTTGATTCATCAACCTTGATTAACCCATCAACAAGGAATATTGGTGCATGTTATATTATCATCAGGATTACTTATTTGACGAGTTGGGTCAAGGTTAATCTTGTATGAGATTTCATAATTAAAACTATAATACAATTTATATATGAAAATATAATAGAAAGGTTTGGGTTCTTGATGACTATTAATAGTGATCAAGGTACTCATTTTGTAGCATAAAAATTAATCATGGTCTAGCATCATACGAATTATCCATTTCACCCTCAGTCTAATGGGACAATCAAATCCTTTAATAATATTTTGGAAATTATTTTTATTAAAGTTTATGATGTGGAAAGGAGTGGTTGGGATGAAATAATTCCATTTGTGATATGGGCTTATAGGGCTCCATAAAAATGGATTGCTAAGAAAATACCTTTTTAATTGGTTTATAGAAAGGATGTTAATGATACCTATTAAGACCCTAGTTCCAAGCCTCATTTTTTATTCAATAATTTGGATAAATGGTGGTGTTAAATTCCATGAAATCAAGGGTTATTGAGCTAATGACACTTGAGGAAAAATGGTTTTTGACATAATGAAGATAAGAGGTTGAGAAAGAGATAAAAAACATAACAAGATAGGAATATCAACCCTAGTAAATATTTTATGTATGCATCCATGTCCTTATATATGATTCAAAGTACAAGAAACACCCAATAAATTGAAAGTTAGATGGATTAGATCTTTGTTGTTCAATATGAATTTTCTAATGGAACAATTAAGCTTGCTTGATTGAAGGTCATATAAGTGTTAGGGTATGTGAATAGGATCCATATTAAATCATACTTCCATGCTTGATCAGGTCAGCTATTTTAAAATAATGTATTTTTGATCAATCACTTGTAGTAATAGTAGTTTTATTTTGATCTCAAAATAAGTACAAAAGTCATGATGGAGATGATCAAGATTGTAACATGAGAAACTTTTCAGGGGTCTATAAACTATTCAGGTTTAAAATGGTTTAACTTTTTTAGTTATTGGAGAAGCAGGTCACATTTTTTTTAATGTTTTACTCATCATTGGAATATCCATATGTGTTTTAATAAAGTTTGCCACATATGAGTGCAATCACCTCAACTTTAAATTCCAAGAGGAATTTCTTAAGATGTTTATTTTCAATCATGATACATCGAGTATTAATGGTGTTTGGTAACTCACCCTCACACTCGAGTTAGAAGTTAGTGGTGTGTTAAGGTTGTGATATTCACCCTAATTTATCATATATTATTATGCTTCTTGATAAACCTCTTCCACTAGGTCATGATCTATCTCGATGCCTGCATAGTGTTCTTTATCAGTTTGTGCTCTTTACATGAGCTTTCTAGTGTAAATTGCAATAGGATGTGAGAAAATGGTGATTCAATGCTTACATATTTGGCTAAAATATTTTTCATGATGTGTAAATTAGAATTGGTAAAAAAATATAGTTAAAAATAAGAGAGGTGGTCTAGTGTCTTAATCAACATAATGCTTGATGTCAAATTCAACATTGCATGTTGTATTCTTGCTATGAAGATGGCGAGGAAGGCATGACATAAGTCAAATACTATTATAGGTACCTTTACAAGGTATAAGTTTGGTAAAATATTTCAATTTATACTACTATGAATACTTAGAAAATGAGACCATCTCAAGTGCATATGAATCCATGGATGAGGGTGAAAATTTATGCTTTGATACTCTAATAATTATGCACATACTAGCTTGCCACAATACTCAAGGGATGCACCTGCATTATATACATATTTTTGTCCCATATACTTTACAAATATATATTATCTATCCTAAGATAAGGAGTATGGAATACATATATAAATAATGGAGCAATGGTCACTCACTTTGAGAGTAAATTTTGTTGGAGTGTAGTGTGTCAGTAATCACTTGGTAAGGAAGTTTGATTTTGAGATTTTTTTTGGTTATTTTATAGTCACACCTATATTTGTGCATTGGGTGATAATTCATAGAATGTTCCACATCGTCTACCTTATGTGTTAAGGCATGATTGGATCTTGACTGAGCAAGCTTCACAAGTTTATGAGACACTATTACCATATAAAAAATATCGAGTAGTTGTTTGAGAAAGATAATGTGCATATATGTTTTCTATAATAAGATGTGAATATAGTGGATGAGTATGTTTCACATGAAGGGGATTATACTACTAAACCTAGTTAATATTGAACACCAATGGAGATTCCATCAGTGTCATGACCAAAGTTAGTGACACCTTAGCACAAGATTGGTATAAGACTCCTCACCCTTTCTCTTATAGGATAATTTATAAAGAACTTTAACATACATTATTTAGGGAGGCATAATAAAATATTCTTATTTCAAATAGGTAGATGAAGACACATCAAGTTTTCAAGCCACTTGTGGTTTACATTCCTAAAAATATGAAGAATGATGATGCCCCATTCATAGATACATCTAAGTAGAGTTAGATCTAGCTTGAATGTATAGAGGCTTCATATAATCCATCAAACACACAACATTGTGTTGTTTAAATTAATTATGTGGTAGGGATTTCATTGAGCTAATGGGAAAAGGAAAAGGGTAGATAATAAATTCCCAAGGATGACCTATATGACATTTTTTGAAGATGGTGATATAGAAGTTGATACCAAGTGTTTTAACCTATCTTTTATTGTCCTTAGGAGATCTAGTAACTCAGCGTGGAAAGCATGAAAATGGTGAGTTATTTTTGTACAAGTATTCAATCACTTGATAGATGAGGATATTATGATTATACTAGCCAAGTTGATCAATGTTGGATAAGTGTTGTTGAGCACTATATTTAGTTAAATCATATTAGTGATTTTTAGGCTATTTTTAAATAATAATAAAGCCATGTAATTATTATAGATCATATTAATTTGTTTTAAAGCAAGAATTTTTTATTTATATCTTTTAGATATATTTAAAATAGTTTATTTATAAAAAAGAACATGTTCACATGTAATTTTATGAATATAATACTTGCTCAATTTTATTAATAAGAAAAAGGAGGAACAAAATCAAGATAAAGTGTGTTGGTCTGAGTTTTATGGATTTTATATGGCATTCTAGTTTTGATTTAAATTTTTTCTTTGTTGTATTTTAAAGTGTTTATTTTATTAAAAAATATTATATTGGTATGATAGAAATGTTTGGATTGTACTTTTTTTAAAATCTCTGTAAAAATTGTTTATGTCAAAAATTAACTCTCTTCCCATTCTAAAATTTAAAGGAAATGACTATGATTATTTGAGAATCAATATGATGAATCTTTTGATAGTAAAAAAAATATTAGAAGCTATATAAACTAGATATGAAGAGCCAACTAATTAGGCCACTATTCTAGCTAATGACAAACAAGCTAAGAAGAACTCACAAGATTTTTATCATATTCAGACAACTCTAGATAAGAGCCTATTTCCAAGAATCAAAAGTGAAAAAATAGAAAAATATGTTTGGAAGACTCTAAAATAATCTTACCAAGGTAGTAAATAAGTCAAAATGATTAGGTTATATCATCATAAGACAAAAATTGAGGATGCAAGAATCTGAAAGTGTGAGTGATATCTACATAAAAGTAAAGGAAGTAGTCTATAAGATGGATAATCTTGGATAAATGTTAAAAAAAGAGATTATCATGAAAAATGTATTATGGTCTCCAACAACAAAGTGTAATCATGTTACCATAATCATTAAAGAAAGCAAATATTTTACTACTCTTGATTTTGATCACCTTGTTTTATATCTTGTTTCCCATGAAGAAAGACTAAGAGATACATTTGAATAAAGTGATGAGAAGGATTTTTTATCAAAATTTAAGATCACAAAGAGTGAAGGTGCTAGCACTAGTAGCAAAAACAACCAAGTATAAGGTAAAGACAATAGTAAAAGCAACCAAGGATAAGGAAAAGACAAGAATCATAATTATTCAAGAGGAAATAAAGGAAGAAGAGGTCATTAAATTGTAAGAGGAAGAGGTAGAGGTATATTTGATAATATAAATATTCAATATTTTTACTACCATGTGTATGGCCATTTTTAATGGAATTTTAGATTAAAAACAAGAAATTAAGGTATAAATGCTAATTAAGCTAATGAGGATGAAAACATTTCTCTATGCAATTCATTATTTTCATATGACAAAGTTTAAAACAACCCTAAAGAGGTTTGTTACCTAGATTCATGTTATTCTAATCACATGTCCAGTAATAATGAGATATTTTCTATAATAGATAGAAGATTCAAACCCAAGATCAAACTTGGTGATGAAAAATCTATTAGAGGTATAATCACTGAGAGGGGGGTGAATTAGTGAGCCAAATATTTCAATTACAATTGCAGCCCTTTCAAACTATTAAATAATCAACATATATCAACTTGATCAAGCAACATTAACAAGAGAACTCATTCATTCAATGCATACATAAGATCAAACACATAACACATAGTTCCTATGGGAAACACTCATGGGAAAAAAAACCCACTCTCAAGCCTAAAACACATGGAATATTTTCCTATAAGAGATTAATAACAAGATACTAGTCAACTCTTTTAGATTAGAAAACCTTGATCATATCCTCCTGATCAAAGGCCTTTAGTGAAACACCTATTTCACAAGGAGTAATTACCCTTAAGGAAGAACAAGTCCTTTATAACCTCCTTAAAGTGAACATCTCCACCTTAGAATTTATTTATTCAACACCTGATGATGGATATATGATTATCTAACCCCTACACAAACTCTCTCTTTATCTCATGTAAGCCTTTCACAATCTCTCTCCTTCTTCACTCAAACTATCCTCATATGCACACTTAGACCTCTTCACATATCCTCAAATTACAAGAGAAATTTTCAACATAATAAATATGAAATATAGGTAACACACAGTCAACAATCTACTCTACTCATCAATTCATCAACTAGGCACTCTACCTCTCCTACGCTCCATGACTCTCACATACACCTTGCACAAGTCTCACAAGTCTTCCACACAACTAGAAACCAACACATTTGGTTTCATTATATATAGAGAATTCATGAATTATCAAGTCCAAAATCTTTCCTTATTTGGAAAAAAACATTCCTTCACCCTTAAGTAATCTCACATGGGTCACACTTAAGCACAATCCACTTTCAAATAGGCCTAAGTCACTTTTAGGTCCTATGGAGACCCATTCAGCTCTTTAACACTTCTCCGAGCAAACTAAGAAATATAAAAACACATTAAAAAAGAATGGACCCATTTAAAATGATATATATGTCCTCCTTAATTTCTAAAAACCATCATAGTACCCTTCTACTTAAGCATAATTTGCTCAAACAACATTCTGTGCACACAATCACTATGAATGAACACATAGTCACCTTATAAAACTTTGTTCATACTGAATATGATTGGTCAAACCTTCATAATGAACATAGATGATTTTTATGGATTATAAAACATTATCCAATAGTTAATTCATCATTAAACATAGAAACAACATCAGAACGATCTCAAATACCCTTCTTAAGTTGCTTGCATAACATGCATGAACACACAGTCAACTTTGAACCTCAATATATTTGATTGTATATATAATTAAACATTAAAATTAATATTTATATATTTTCCTTATATTCCTCTAAAAATTCACTTTTTACACCATGAGCAAATTTTTTGTATATCAAAAGTTATAGCCAAAATATAGAGCATTGGTTTTTCCTTTACAAATTCAAATATTCAAATGCAAATGGTCACAGTTAAATTTCAAACACTATGCTCATATCTCATGTCCTCACTTATTAGATCAATCATGAACCATAGATAATATTTTATTGAAATCAACCTTTACCTTTCAACACTCATCATTAGATCTTCATCCTGATTATTTGACTTAATGTACTCCGTCAATCTCCTTTACGTAGTTCAGTCTTTAACTCTATTATATGTTAAACATAAAAAACTTGTCATCATCTAATTTATTCCATACATATTGGAATGAAAAAAATCCATTGATCCATTTTTAATTAACTTTATATTTACTTAGTTTAAGTATCAAAAACTTTGACCCATTTGACTTATTTCACACCATAGATCTAGATGTATGAACTCCTATGAACCGTTGATCCTTGCAAGAAGCTCGATATTTATCTCTAATAAATATTAAAAATTAAAAACTTGGAACCATCTCACTACTTTTTAAATTATTTTATAAACATTCTCCATCGATGTTTCTCAAACTTTAACTTGTGCAAAAATGACTAAGTATGGGAACCTTTGCAATCTGTCTATAAGGTCAACTTTTCACCTCCATATCTTTTGATTCGCTCAAGTGCATGTTATAAAATTTAGAAAAAAATAAAATAGGAAAAAAAAAAAAAATGATCATATTTTCATGAAACTTCCGCACATGTGAGATATTACATCACCAAAATACTTACTCAACTCTTTCTTGCCTCATGCAAATTTGGCTATGGGAAAACAATGTCAAACTGCCTGAGAGCCCAACTTTGCACTTGCATATATTTTGCCATGATTAATATAATGACATAATATTTATCACATAATAAATATGGACTTATTTTATTACAACCATATGACTAAATACCCATAACTTATCCACACATGGTAATGGTGACGTCAACAAATTGCCTACTTGGATTTTCTGCCACTATACCCAAAATGTCTAGAAGAAAATAATGATCAACCAAATGAAAAAAACGCATGCAAACAAGCACTAAAATGTTATAAAACATATTAGTTACCTATTTCACATTATATATACTCCATACTCATCCCTGAACATCTCTAATCATGCCAAAACTGAAGATCAACCAAGCCTCCTTCAAGCATACTAGGACAAACACATTGCTCACTTTGTCATTGTCCCTTAGACTATCAAGGCACTTTATCCACTCACCATGACACCTACATGACATCACCATGACATACTTTAAAACAATCCAAAAAAATATTTTAATTTTTTATCAAAATTAACTATGAAGGTAAATACTAGAAAAGGTAAGAAATGTATTAATGATATTTATTACACTCCAAAGTTAAAACAATAATTTTTTGAGTTTTGGAAAACTATGTAAAAATAACTATAAGGTGGTATTTGATGATAATAAATGTACAATATATGATAACAATCAATTAAATTATATTTTTATTGTTGTAAATGTGTCTAAGAATAGTATTTTTCCATTGATGCTTGGATAACATGGTAACAACCTCGCCAATATGGCATATGAAGATATGAGTTGGTTGTGGAATATAAAATATGGATACTTGAGTTTTCAAAGTTTGAAGTTAATAACATAACAAGTATTTGTCTATGGTTTTCCAAAGGTTGAAGAGTAAAATCAGGTTTTTGAAGGTTGTGTTAAAGGCAAAAATGCATGGAAGGCTCATCATCTACTTTAGTTGGTTCACTCTAATATTTGTGGTCCTATGCAAACAATTGTTTTGGGTAAGATGTCATATTTCATTACATTTATTACATTTTAATCACAAAAGTGTTGAGTTTATTTTTTGAATTATAAATGTGAAACATTAATACATTTAAGAGGTTTAAATCCCTCATTAAGAACAAAAGTGGTTATAAAATAAAGTGCTTAAGGACTGATCATGGAGGTGAATTTTATTCAAAAGTTTTAATGGATTTTCGTGATTTAAATGACATCAAAATGAAACTCACAAATATATACACTCCTCAAATAAATGGTGTAGTTAAAATTAAGAAATATACAATGGTTGAAATGGCAAGGAACATGTTATAAACAAAGGGATTGATCAACTATTTTTGGGAAGATGTAGTTGTTATAGTAGTATATATTCTCAATCAAAGTCCCACTAGTGTACTTTAAAATTTGATTCCATATGAATTACATGGAAAAAATAATCCTAATGTCAAATATTCCAAAGTATTTGGCTGTATAGCTTATGTTCATGTAGCTGATCAAAAAATAAAGAAGTTAGATCCAAAGAGTGAGTTTTGCATTTTTGTTGGGTACAATGAATGAATCAAAGATTACTGGATTTATAATCCTATCATTTATAGAATGTTATGTTAATATATGTTATTTTTGATGAAGGGGGAGTGTATGGTCATGAAAAATATAAAGGATATATTGACAAGTCTAAATCTATTTAGAATTATGGTATTTTTTATTATATTGTTGAATAACATCCCACTAGTACTTCAATTATAAGTGCTATAAGTCCACCAAGCAGTCCCTTATCTAATTCTTATATTCCAAGTGCATGTCCAACTTCAAGTCAAAGTTATTCATGGAAGGTAATAATATTGAGTGAAATTTATCAAAATTCAAGAATTCATACACATGAAGAAGGTCCAAGAGGTGAGATATAAAATTATTCTTTATTTTCACAAGCTAGTTTTGAACCAACATGGTTTGAATATGCATGTACTATTGATGTTTGGGTGAAATAAATGAAAAACTAAATGGATTCCTTTCATAGGAATGATACTTGGGAACTTATATAACTTACACATGACAAGTAATGTATTGGTATTAAATGGGTCTATAAGATTAAGTACAATAGTGATGGTAGTGTTGAAAGTCATAAGGCGCGTCTAGTTGTAAAAGGCTTCACTCAAATATAAGGAATAGATTTGAAGATATATTTGCACTGGTGGAAATAAAAAATACCATCAGAATGGTGATTTCACTAGTAACTCAAAATAAATGGAGCATACATCACATGGATGTAAAAAGTCCCTTATTGAATGAATACTTAGAAGAGCAAGTCTATGTTCAACAACCACAAGGTTTTTTAGTACAAGATAAATAAAATCAAGTCTATAAGTTGAATAAGGATTTTTATGGTCTCAAGAAAGAATGAAGAGCATGATATAATTGAATTGATGGATATTTTCAGTAGAATGGCTTCAATAAAAGTAGGAGTGAGACTACTCTTTAATATAAGGAATAAGGTAATGATATCCTTATTGTGATTTTTTATGTTGATGTTTTCTTGTACATGGGAAATAATTCTAAGATGAAGCATGAATTTAAAAAATCTATGATGAATGAATTTTAAATGACCATGCAATAATTCTTAGGGATGGAGATTCATCAAAATAAAGATGAAATGTTCATTTGTCAAACAATATGTAAAGGATATATTGAATAAATTAAATATGGTTGATTACAAACCAATATTCACTCCAACTTCTCATGGATTTATGTTATGTAGATAAGATGGTTTTGAAATAGTTAATGAGATATATTATAGAAGTATTTTTAGAAAATTAATGTTTTTAACTCACATGGGACAAAATATTGCTTATTCAATTTCTTTTTATTTCAATTTATATGCCTGAGCCATATGAAATTCATATGAAGGCAGCTGAGAGGATTTTGAGGTATGTGAAACATACTATCAATTTTGGTACTCATTATTATACCACTAAAATTTGTAAACTTGTTTATTTTAGTGATTTTGATTGGGTAAGTAGTTTTGATGACTGGAAGTTAACATTCGATAGGTTTAGTTACATATATCTCAAATAAGCAAAGTTTAGTTTCAATTTTATTATAGCCAATATACCCTACTCTCAAAAAAATTATGAATAGGGACCCACTACAGTATGAAAGTAACTCATTCTAATGAGAAAATTATTTATTGACATTTATATGTATACTTAATAGGGTAAGATTACATAAAATTATTATATCTATGTTTATTATTAAAATTATACTTATCCTAATGTTAATGAATTTGTCATCTTCTTGGTTATCCAAGATCATACTAATTATTTTATTCAGGATAACGTTTTAATAGATTTTGAAAGTTTTTGAATGTATTCAGGTTTTCCAAGCCTTCATGAACTTTTAGTCTTCACAACTTTTGTTTGGGATGATACTTCATTGGCATTTTTGTTTGGTGTGGTACTTAATGAAATTTTATTCAACGACATTTTTGTTCATTGGAATTTTTGCTCTTTGAGGATTTTACAGATTCAAAAATTCAAACCCTCTACAAACTTTTGATCTTCATAATTTTTATTTGGCATGGTGCTTTGTCAATATTTTTATTTGGCGTGGTACTTTGTAAACTTTTAGTATTAGACACTTTCACACGGCATGGGTTCTTCACAAATTTTGTTTGGCACATTTGGGTTTCTTTGATTTTGTCTTCACATAAAATGGTAAGTGATAATTTCAAAAAAAATCCCAACACCTAACTTTCTAAAAAAGTGCCATGTAGCATAGTTATCCTCTTTGAAAAATTAGGAACTGAATGACACTTGTAAAATGGATGATAGTAGGGCAGTCCTCTTAGCATATATGAAGCCTACATGGCTTACCTACCAAATTAAAGTGGAAAATTTTGAATAAAAGTAAATAAAATAAAACCTCTAGCTATAGAGCATTAATGGTGCATGAACTAGAAGTAAAGTTTTAGCCTCAATCTATATGATCTAATTGTAAAGAGACATTTTGTTTTATTAATTACCAAATAAATTGAGCTTGTTTGCATATCGAGAGAGCTATAAATCCCAAGCTACCTACATCTACCTATAAATTGCTTCTGAAGAATGACTTGTCGATCTAATTACCACCATAATCAACTAATTAAAGCATGATATAATGGATTCATCCTCCAAAAATTTTAGGGGAGCTATATCACCATATAATTATTCAATTAAAGATTTCATAGAATATGTAGACATGATATTTGACTCAATGGTGTTTGAAAACTAGTATGCCAGCTACATTGCACTATGGGATGCCATTAATGGCATAGATGCACACTTAATGGAGAAAAACTTAACAAATAATATAAGTAACTAGTGATAGATTTGATGCCACTAAAATGACAATCACTCCATTTTAGAGTAACCAAACTAGAAGTGATGCCATGTAATGACCTACTCAGATACCTCTTCTTCATAGGTAAGGTCTCTGATGGTTTCCTTCACATTGTGAACCATAAGATAGTTATGGCATGAATAAATGGTGATGATTTCTAGAGTTACTTGTATCTTCCTTTTGCATATGCCACTTATGATAGCCATTGGATGGTATCATGGAAGAAAATGAATATAACTTAAAGCACCCTGTGAAAATGGATTTCACTAGGGGAGAGGGTAACTCTCAAAGCCTACACCATCCCAATTACAAAGTGGAGGATTGGAATTTAAATTGGGATGGCCCTATTAAATAGATTATTTGGATATCTAAGAATTGGTTACCTTTGGTTAGAATGGGTGCCACTACTTTATTTACTATTGACTTCTAAACTAACTTTTTCCCTCAAAGAAATCATAATCACCAAGCTAATGGAGCAAATGTTACATAAAGAAAAGAGGCCTATGGGAGGCCACTTCTTCATGATGTCCTACCTCTTGGATGCTATCATGGCCACTGTTTACATCCAAAATGGAACACTCTAGAGTCTATCCTTGGACTACATCAAAAATAGGGTATGCATTTATTTCTCATTCTTTCACATCTATGTATACACTAGAAACATCATCATGATCACTAAGGACATATATCCACAAGTTTAGAATGAAAAATATAAGACCCCCTCCTCAAAGTATCTGAAAGTATCAGCAAGACCTTAGGTCTGAGGGGAGATTATTGGTTGTATCCCTATTACATAGTAATCATGATATATGGAACAAAGACAACACCCCTATGTCTTTTCAAGTAAATTCCTAACAAATCATCAAAACAAGAAATAGCCTACCAAATCTGATAGATCATAGATGAAGAACTGAAGAAGAAGAATAAAATTATATATCATGGCTCTTTATTTATGATTAGTATAATGAATTATACCAATAGGAAACACTTTAGGGATGTTGGGAAAAACTAAGGGTTATACCAATTAGCCTCACTACCACATAGGGATTGGGATCCCCATAGATTTATTAAGAAACATCTCAAAGACCTAGGCATTTCATATGAAAATGATCTATTAGAGCATGACTTAATATTCTTGAATGCCAATGATGATGATGAGGCCCTTAAGAGGGAAAACATGGTTGGACACATAAAATACCTCTTGAACACAATTCAAGGGGATCTATCCCTCACTATTAAGGAAGTATATCATAGGCTTCCAACTCCATGTGGATGGGATCCATGTATTATTGGTCCTCAAGGCCATCATAACATACCAAAGTTCATGGGAAGCCCTCTCAACTAGCACTATATGTGATTAAGGTTATTAAGAAGTAACTTAGTGTTGAATAAATCCATACTACTATCAACTCTCATAGAAGAGATCAAGAACTGATTAATATCACTTTATCATATGATGAGGAGGAAAACCCTCAAGTGGTAATCCAGGCTCCCATCATGGAAAGCCCAATAACTCCACCTCCTCTTCCTTAAAAAATCATTCCCCTAATAGGGAAACCAGTGCTGCACTACAAAAGGAGGCCCATAACTCCTACAGATCTTGACCAATCATCAAAGACCCTTGCTAGTTCAATCATTGATGCATCATCACAAGTAGGGACTTATGATCAAGTTGAGGCTCTAGTAAAGGTAGAAACAACTATAAAAACTGAGATAGCTTCTTTGGTGGATTATCTATAGGATGAGGATGAGGAGGTATAATTGAAAAGGGCCAAAGTTATGAGCCTTAAAAATTTGAAGGAAAGGCATGATTGGATCCCCAACCATCAAGTGACCCTACTTCTATTTATATTACCATTAATTCAATTCATATTAACTCTATTTATGGGTGTCATTTACCCCTTCATTTAATCAATCTAAGGTTTATTTCATTCATACCAAGGCCAATGTTTAATGGCTATATGTAATAAGGTAATTTGGTGATTTGGATAATAGTGGTGTTTTGGTGGGTTATGGAGGAGCAATTAATCCTAAGTTCTATTCTAACTTGATAAAAGTAAAAACTAGTTAACTACTTATAAATGAAAATACTTTGTTGTTAAATCAAAATCACACTTATTGAAATGATAAACACACTTGATGGAATGAGAAACACACTTGTTGGAATTAGAAACACACTTGATAAAATTGGAAATACACTTACTATCAAGGATTGTATAAATGAATTTACTTATTAATGGCATGTTCATATTAATGAAATCATTATTAATGGAAAATAATTGGGAAACAAATTTGAACACATAAGCATAGATGATCATGTAGGTTAACAATCCATACTTACATATAAACAATATTATTAAAACTTACATGAATAATGAAATGACAAACATAACTACCACACAAGTCCTAATTTCCTTGGGTGAATGCACCCTTACTCTCCCTTGGATTGGGTTGAAATCAACTCAGTATTTTTGGAACTTGTAAAATCTTCATTGATTGATAAAAAGAGTTACATAGTGGAATGATATGTATACTAATAATAATTCCTTACATTTCCCTAGGAATTAGTAATAAATGCTACTTTATTCTACTTCACTATTTGTCTGGTAGCTTAGATTAATTTTAACAAACTAACAATATAACAAGATCACAATAGTGATTAGCTAACTTGAAAAATAGAAATATGCATTGCAACTACTCACACTCCAAGGAGGAATGTTAGAAAGTAGGTCAACACATGCTAAGTTTATTTAATCGGTTACATCATTTTGTCTTTACAGTATTAGATCAATTAACCCAAAATATCTTACAAATACAATGGTGTTATTTTAGATATTCTAAAACTAGAAATACTATAAGTAGAAAGCCTAAAAGTGGGTGTAGACATAATCTGGAGATAGCCTTCTTAGTGCTTCTGACATATTTAAGGTTTCATCAAAAACATCTTAGACACATGTTGGAATAATGTTGGATGTCTACTAATAAATTCAAGAGTTTCATGGTTCACTCGTAAAATGCATATAGTACTCTGGAGCTCAACTGTCAAAGTCTAGAGCTTATTAATAAACTTCAGATCTCTACTAATAAACTTTGGAACTCTATTGATAAACTTCAGAGCTTTTTTGTAGGGTACCATCTTGATTTAGGCTCACTCGAAGGGTTGAATTACTACACCAAAACTCTTAGTATTTATTTATAGTATATTATACTTTTTGCATATGCAAAAGTTGATAACTAACCATGCCAAATCTTAGAACATTGTGATAATAATGAGAAACTCAAACTCACACAAACCAACAAAATATAAGTATCTATTTTATATTTTAGAGTAACTCTAAGTCTTAATATGTATGAAATACTCAATCCAATATAGTAGGTCAATAGATGTAACAGAGGTGATTATGGATATAATGAGTCATAAATTGGACTCATCATTTCCCCTACACTTTACCTTTTACAATTACTCTTGTATACTATCTCTATTTATCTTCATAATTATTCACCCTTTGTTTCAAGAGTGAACAAATATCATATAAATAATATGGGTCAAACCTATTGTCTTTAGTTTCAACTATAAATCCCATATCTCAAATAATTAATTAGAACCATCTTTAAAATTGCTCAGGGGATTGAGCTGGTATGTTTTTCCATTGTGACATGGGGGAGAGGAGGAGTGGTGGTCTATATCACATTCAAATCCATGGGTTTCTTCCCCCATTTATCATATATTTTGTAATTATTTATATCACTACTTGATCCCTTCATAAATTCCACCTTAAATTAGTGGGGGAGACGACTTCTCTTATTTTCAAGGGGACACTTTGTGTGTCCCATGTTTTTTCACTTGATGATAGTACCTCTTCAAAATGATGTTGATTAAACATGTCAATATTGGTGGTGTTGCCATAAAGAGCCTACAATTAATGATCTTGAATGTGTTGGTGATAAAAATAGTTAGCTCTGAATTCATTGAATTTTTCTCTAGAATTAGCGCAAGGATGCCTGATACACAACCCTATTATCCTTACTCTATCAAAATATTCCTCATTTATTTATTCCCAAGCAATTTGGTTCTTTAAATTAGAGAGGAGAGTCCTAAGTTACAATTCTCCTACAAACAAGTTGATGATGAATTCAGGTTCGTTGCCTAAGATCATGTCACAAAGATAAAATTCACATAGCAAGTCTTGGTGGTCAGGGATGAATTTTTAAAAAATTTCCATAAAATGTATGTGATCATTAATCTCATATGGAAGATCACAAGAAATATTTAATAACTACCATCTACAAAATTATTCATGGAGAAAAAGGTTATAGGAAGAATAAGGTCTCCTACAAGGTAAAAGCATTTCTCCAAGCTGATAGGCAACTTGGAGGGTGGATTTAACCTTTTTTATTTTTTTGTTTTGATTCTTCACAATATTATTTTATCTTCTTGTTTTCTTCTCTCATTTTCATATTTTATATTTATAAACCTCTAATTTTCTCATAGGTTTCATTCTGTACAGTTACTATATCAGAATAGGAAATTGTAGTTTGAACTATTTGGTCTACTTGTGACTTAGGAGGTGTGGGGTATTTTTGGTTGACCAATGATTCAATCTAAACTACCCTTAATTTAATATTTCCCATTTCACTATCCTTTTCTATATATTTATCTTTAATCCATTCTTTTTTTTGTAAATAAGAAGGGGTAGTATCCTTACCTTGTAGTTGCACATTAAAGAGGAAATCAAATATGTTTGTTGTTTGATGGTTGCTTCAAATCTGAAGAGTAAGAGGTATTTTTGTAGGTTTTCCTCTTCATCTAAGTTGTATCACTGATCTTCCTCTTATATCATCTAAGCTTTCCATTCATTTAATTGAAGTCTAGAAGATAAAGGTGGAAGAGATGGGGGGGACTCTACCATAGTTATTTATAATGTATCATTCATAGAGATGTTCTTTGTTAAAGGTACATTATCTTCTTTCTCAATTTATACTGGTACTATGCTTTCCTCAACATATTTATCTTTTACAACTACTTCAGCTTCTAAATGTGGGGTTTCCAAGGGGATTTGTCATAGACTACCCAATATTTCTATTGCATCTCTTTCTTCATCCTCATAAATAGACAAATTATTTTTCTCCTTCTTTTTCTAGACTGAGTAACAAGACACGGTTCTTCCTAGGAAGCACCCCTTTTTCTTTGGTAATGCCTTCTAATAATTTTTGGTATAGGCATCTTAGGGACTTATTATTTTTATTTTGGGATGACAATGGGTTGTTGGGAGTTAGGTGACAATGAAGTGACTTTGGAGTTGGTTGATAAAACGTTATGCCTTAACTTCCTATTTGGTGGTGGCATCTTAATTAATTTTGGAGTAACTTCTATTACTGATGGTAAGGGTCTAGGTCTCAACTTTCTTTTATTCTCTATTTATAGGGTTTATTTAAGGTTGGTATTTCAATGGAAGTGCCATGTGCAGAGCTATATTTTGGAGTTATGGTAACATACAATGTCCTCCTCTTTATCTTAGGTTCCCTCTTCATTTTATTTTTTAGAAAGGATGCCCAAGTTGCCTATCCTCTTGGTTATTTAAAGAAATGATGCTCATAAATGAGTTGAATAAGCCCATGGTGTTTGATATAACCTGACCCTTTTTAATGTTTAAAATCCATAACTTATATGGCAACCAACAAATACGTAAGCAAGTTTATTCTATGTTCTAACTTATACACCCCCTACCTCAAATAAATGAGAATTTTCATAACATCACACCCTAGTGAACCATACTGACCATCACAAGTTAGATACTTAATTACCCAAAAAAAAATTCCTCTATGGTTTTGTCAATCTTTATCTTCTTATTCATTTTCTTATCCCTTGAGGTTAATAATTAGTTCAAGACCTAGTTCACCTTCCTCGTGAAAAATCTTGATAAGGTCATTGAAAGTGGACCTACCAATAATTATTACTCCTTTATTTGGAATGCTTGAAAGCTCACTAATTACCTAGATAGTGATTGGAATTTTCACTCCCTTTACAATGGAATGATTGTATTTTAGATTAATGATAAATTATTTCACCAGTATTTCAACATACCCTTAGAATTTTTACAAAAACTCGAACCACCCTGTCTTCTCAAAAATGGTAGCTACAACTCCATCCTCCAACAATATCTCAATAGACTCTAGCTCTGACTTTTTCTTTTGACCCATGCTAACATTATGCTTATGAAATTGGATGTTAGGAATCAACACATAGAACTTTGGTAGAGGATGATCACAATCTTTAGAATAGGAATAGGATATTCAAAATAATTGGTATACTTTGAATTTAAACCCTTATCATTAAAGATGCAAATCGTCAAGATATGTCAAGAGCTCTATTCATGGAAGAGTTTATCACATAGTCAAGAGTAACCAATGTATTGAATGAGGGTAATCCTTTCAAATAGTCTCAAGAGTGCCCTATACATCCCTCATATAGTTTATGTCATCATTTATCTAACTGAATTAATCGCCCACCGTTCATACTAGGACATCTCCTATGATTACCAAAAATTGATACATTTTTTGTCATGAGTGTTAATGATGTCATTAGGATGACATAATATTCCTTTTTTCTTAATGGAAAAGATGTATTTATTTGTCACTTTTTTGGTATGCCCCTTTTTAGGACACCTTCAAAATGTGGGTAACCTCTTTGATGGATGAGTATACATAAGCATCCTAAAATCTCATGGATAATCCTACATATAAAAATATAATACAAGATACCTTATTGATTGTGATGTTGTCTTCAATTCCCATGTTACCACCTGTCTTGAAATTATTAAAACATAGTAGTCAAATGTTAAGCATACACAAAATAGATTACAACACCATTTTTATTATTTTGTTTGATGGAGAAATAACCATTACTGGTTTTCAACTTATCCTTTTCAAATTTATTTTTTTTTGGGAGGGGGGAAGAGGACTGTCATTTTTTGTTTTCAAATATCTTTCTTATTGAGCTTCAATATTTAAGGGTTATATTTCATATAAGAACTTAGGTTCTTCCATGAATCAAAATTATCATTGAGATTGAATCTATTGAATAAACTCTTCCTTGTTGGAAGGCTTTTGGTAAAGCCTCTACCTATGACCATTTACTAGAAGAGTATTTTTATTCTTGCCAATGGAAAATAATTGGACTGACCCATTATCAAATATTTTTTCTATATCAAAGGGTCCCAACCACCTAGTTCTCAGTTTTCCTTTGAAGTTTTGGAACTTAGAATCAAATATTAGTGCCCAATCTCCTTCATTGAATCTTTTTCCTTTGATGTGAATGTCATGCCATTACTTCCTTTGATTCTATAATAGTTTTGACTATTGTAAAGCTTCTGTCCTTAGTTCATCTAGTTCATTCAGCTACAAAATCCTTTCTTTATGTGCCTCATCAAGATTGATTCCTAAATTTTTTGTAGTAATTAAAGTTTGTAATTCAAACTCAATATAAAGTAGATGTTTCTTACTAAACACCAACTCATAAGGTGAGAAACATACAATAGATTTATAGATAGTGTTATATTCCCATATTGCCTATGGTGGCTTGTTTTCCCAATCTTTCTTATTGTTGTTGACTATCTTAGTTAGAATGTTCTCCAAATCTATATTTGTGAACTCCACCTATCCATTTGTTTATGGATGGTAATGGGATGACTTCCTATGAATTATTTGATAGTGCTCTAAGAAAAATCTTATCATGTTGGACATGAACTGAGGTCCTTGATCAGAAACTATTTATTTTGGTGCTTAAAATATTTGAATGATCTTGTAATACAAGAAATCGGAAACTACCTCGTTTCTTTTAAATGGAAGAACTTAAACCTCTACCCATTTAGTGACATAGTCTATACACACTAGCAAGTACTTCTTTCCTTGGGATGGTGGATCAATAGGGCCAAAAAAATTCATTCCCCATTTCACAAATGGTTCTAAAACCACTTGAGGATGGAGGGTAATTTCATTAGACAATGTAGGTTTTCCCATCCTTTGGGAGGGATCACATTGCAAAACATACTTCTTCACATGTTTGTGGAGTGAGGGCCAGTAATATCTAGCCCCAATAATCTTGTGGATGTTCACTTTAGCTAAATAATGGCCACATCTAAATAATACACCATTGAGCCATTTAAAATGAGATTTATATCTAACTAAATGTTTATTTTTGATGAGTGAAATGAGCAGGAAACTTCCCTGTGGCTAAGTAGTTTGTTATGTTAGCAAACTAAGGTGATTATACTAAGACAATAGACAATTGTTCATTAGGAAAATTATCCTCCACTAGTTTTTCTCCACCTGAAACATTTAGTCTTGACAAGAAATTAGTAACCACATTAAATTTACTAGGTTTATCAATGATAGTTATATCAAAGTCTTGCAATAATAATAGTCATCTAACTATTCTTCCTCTTATCACTAGTTTGTTCATTAAATATCTTATAGCTAAGTGATTTATGTATACAAAGATTTTATAACCATTGATATACTATCTAAATTTAATAATTACATAAATAATAGTAAGGAACTCTTTCTCAATGGTTTTGTAATTTATTTTACTGGAAGTGAGGTTTTTGTTGATGTAGTAAATAACATGCATCCACCCTTATTCATTATTTTAACCTAGGACTACACCCATGGAATTATTGGATACATTTGTATATATTTGAAATGGTTGTTCCCAATTAGGACCTCTTAGTGTTGGGGCATAAATAAATTTATTCTTGATTTTCTCAAAGTCCTGTTGACAATCATCATTCCATACAAACTCATTATCCTTTGTTAACAAAGCAAACACAGGACTAAAAATGTTGCTAAAATCCTTTATGAAGCATCTATAATAACCTATATGTCCTAAAAAGACTCTTAATGCCAGTATGATTTTTAGGAGTAGGTAGGTTGGTAATGACTTCTATCTTATTAAGATATACTTGGATTCCTCGAGAAGATATATGGTGTCTTAATAATATACCTTGATTAACCATTATTAAGAATTTCTCATGGCTAAGAGATAGATGGTGTTATTCACATATAATCAAAAAAAATTATAAATTAGATACAGACTCATCAAATAAACCACCATGGATAGAAAAATCATCCATACATACCTCCATACCTTCATTGGTTAGGTCAACAAAGATAGCCAATACTACCCTTTAGAAAGTGGTAAGTGCATTACATATGCCAAGAGGGTTCCCCAAGGGCAAGTGAATATTTTTTTATCTTGGTCTTATGGGGCTACCCTTATCTGGTTATAGCCACTAAATCCATCTAAGAAGGGAAATAACTTTATCCCAGTTAGGTTATCTAATAATTGATCAATTAAGGGTAAGGGGAAGTAATCCCTCATGGTAGTTTTATTGAGTTATCTATAGTCAACACAAATTCTCCATTTACCATTATTTTTAGGCACTATCACTAATGGTGATACCCACTATCATATATGGGATAAATGAATTCCACTCATAATAGTTTTTCTATCTTAGTTTTTATTGTCCATCAAAGTTGGGTTGATCCTTCATTTTGGATGTTTGACAGGTCTAATTCTTTTAGTACAAATGTGATGAGTGCATACATGATCATGGATTCTCTTCATGTCACTATAATCCCATGCAAAATCCTTTGTATGGCCTTTGAGAACATAAAAAATGTTGGTCTCTTGTTCATTGGTCAACTAGCTATTGATGTTGAGAATTTTCCTAAGGTGGAAAATTATCTGTTTGGTTTCTAGTTGATAGAATTTACCTATCTAAATTTACTCATTAAAGAGTTAAAGGGATAGGAATGTGGTACTAGCATGTGGAATGTTGTGATGTTTTGAAATAAATTATCTCCTAGATAAATTACATTGGCTAAAAGATAATGAAAATATTTCAAAAATAAGTTCTTATTTATTCATGTCCACTCAACAATGCTTTGATGGATATCTAAGTGGTCATATGTGTCACCAGGAAGTCTTGAACTGGATGTTTGGTTTGTAGGGGTGAGGATTTCCAACTCTAAAGTTCCTTTATTAGAATCTAGAGCTTCACTATCAAATTCTAGAGCTCCACTATTAGACTTTGAATCTTGTCTATCAAACTCTAGAGCTTCATTATTAGACTCTATAGCTTGATTGTGAACCTTTAGAGCTTCATTATGTTATTCCAAGCTCCATGCTAATTCTTATTCAAATTCCTCTAGATGGTCTCTAATTATCACCATGATGAATGAAGAGAGACTATTGTTTTTTTTGGTTCATCTACCCATAATTATTCTAAAGGGTCAAGGAATGGTTTTGTAGGTGGGTATAAAGTTTTTTTTCACTTATATCCCATTAGATATGGTCATATCTCTAGACCTACAATTTATTCATGTTGTAACTGTTACTAATCAGGGTCTTCCCAAAATCAATGGATATCCCAATTTTCTTATTTTAGGCTAGATTATCATTAAGTCCATTGGATATTCCCAAGATTATATTATCATAACTACATCTTTAATTATACCTTTAGGTTTGGTAGTGGATTATTCTACCATTTTTATGACTGTGGAAGTGGTTTACAATCTTGTAAGGGATATATCTTTTAGAGTATCAGTTACAATCACATTAATGGTAGCCACTAATTCAACCAAGACATTGGATATATCTTTCCTTCCTATAGTCATAGTAATGATAAGGCTTCTTAGATCTCTATATTTAGGTAGGAGTTACTTTCGTGCTAAAAAGTCTACAAGTTTGCCATCCACCTGTATGGTCTTAGGGTATTGTTTTTTTCTTCTTATAGTTTTAATGCACGAAAATTTATTACTCTATTGAGTTCTGGGATGTCCCTAATGGATTTTAATAGTGGGATCTCTATGTTGAGTTTCTTTAATTCTTGAAACATCTCATATTCGCCTCTATTCTCAACTTCTCTAAGTCTTTATAAGAAGGGAATAACTGGAGGAGTTGTATTATATTTTTCATGGTTTTTAGGCTCTTTCTCTTGGAATATAAGTTGTTTAGGTTTATTATTGAAGAATATCCATAATGGTTATTAGAGGATTTTACAATGTCTTTATTGATATAATTTGAATTTTGTTGAAATCAATGTCACTTACACAAATAAATCCTTCCTACTCTACCCCAAAGATAGGGGTTACCTGTCTATTTTTTAGATTTATCACAGGTTGAGCAGGTAATTTTGGTTGGTTTACTTGTTCATTATATGGTGTCTATGTGGAATTAGTAATCATTAATGCATATTGTTAATGGTACCTTTTTATTGTAATTTTGTTGAGGAACTTATGTTTGATTTACCCATGGTTACAGAGCAGGCTGGGATATCCAAGACTATTGATAATGTTTAAGAATCCATGGTTATGGTGTCCATTCTTATGGTAACCATTATGTCGGTCCCCATGCCAATGTAGATGCTTTCCCAATCAAGGGAATCATCTAAGGGTTGGTAAGATCTCTTGGTCCAAATTAGTTTTGATTTTGGTTATGTGAAAATTGATTTCCATACCTTTAGATAAAATTGAGCTCTTTTGTAGGTTGCATGGCTTGTTTTAAATAGTTTCTTATGGATGGGAGGAGGGATAATTTTTTGGTGTCAATTTCATTTGTATCACATATTAAGCACATATCAATTCTATCCCAAGGATAGTCTCTAAGGGCATGCTTTATTCTACACTTAGGACAGTATATAGCCAATGGTTGAGTGGCATTGTTAGCTTTGGATTTTAATACATCTAACATGGTATTTAATTGAACCAATATGTATGTATTAATATTTTATAATTCTTCCATTAACTGACACAACTCATTTCCTCCTCACCCTATCTTGTCTTTCTAATTCTAGGCTTTGTCTTTGAATAATTTTTGCATACTTCAGTGATTTGAGGAAGAGTCAGTTTATTGATATCCCCTTATCCCGTTAGGTTTAGGTAATCCTTAGAATCACCATTTAGTCCTTTTTAAAATATTTTTTTTACAAACATCTTTAGATAGTTCATATCCACATCTCAGGTGGGAAAACAAAATCGGTCAAGATAATCATCTAGGTTTTCATCTTCATTTTGTTTAATCCTAAAAAATTCTTCCTTCTTATCCATCACCCTAAATTATTATTGATATTTTTATAAGAATTTTATTTCCATGTCTTCCCATGAGTGGATGGATTTTGGGAGCAAGCCCATAAACCATTTCATAGCTCCTTATTTTAGTGTAGAAGGAAAGAGTTTCAACCATTGATTATCAATTTTGTAATCATAGGATCAATTTTATAATTTTAGGTCTGATACATAATTTTGAATTTAAAGATACATTTTTCAATATATTATGTAGTTTTACCTTTAAAAGTGGGGAAAATGGATGGATAAATTGATGCAGAGCAATTTAGACAACTACTAGCTTGATGTAAAATGAAGATGTATATACATACTTTGTACCTTTCCAATTAGCTTTGCACCTTTCCAACTAGATCTAATCCCTCAAATAGTACATATCCCCTTTCATTTCTCTCTTATTCTCACTCTCTCTCTTTTGGACTCTTAAGCCTCAATCCTCATGCATAATCTTTCAAGACTCTTGACTTCATGTAGGCCTTAAAAATTCTTACTTGCATAATTTTATTTTACTTGTTATTGAAATTTCATGACTCATAATTCACTGATCTCTTTCTATTTTTAGGCTCATCACCATTATCCATATACAAGATTCAATACCTAACTCTTGACTTCTAACTCCAAGATTGATTGCTCTCTTGAGATAGGCACATAGACCTAAAAGCCTAAAACTTATTCTTAGGATTCTTGACTCATCCTATAGGGTTCATATGGAATTTTTATTTCATAACAAAAATCCCACACTTATCCAACATAATAATCAACCCTTAGGTTAAAAATCTCCAAAAAACAACATTGTCTATCTTGAAGGCTTATCCCTAATAGCCCTCCTAACATACAAAGCTTCTTGTTTTGTTTAATTAACAAATATTCCAACCAAACCAAAACCTATTTTGAATACCCTTTACCTACATATATATTTAAACCAAATTTCAAGACTCTAATTATAAGTTAAATCTCTTATCTCAATAACCCTTTCCACTAATTAGGTCTCTTAGGCCGAATTCCATGCCACATAATGAGATACCGTATATGTTTGTACCTTATCAACTCAAAAACCAAAAATATTAGAAATCATGAAAAAAGTAATTATATTAATAAATTTAATCCATTTTTATGTTGGAGTTAATAGATATTTGAATTTCATTCTCAAAACCCTAGGTTCTTTATTGGTAGGCCTATGTAAGGCCGATAGGAGGAAAATTATTTTAGAACAAGTTATAATCAACTTAAATATTTTTTAACACTTTAATAATATCTTAATAAAAAATTTTAAGCTTTTAAATTCTTTATTTACTCATGAATAATATACAAACACCTCTAATAAGTAGATTTGTAGAATTTCGGAAATATGTGTTTGGACTGTGTAACAGAGTTATGAGTTTCCTGATCTTTTATATATTTATGATCATTTAAATGAGTCACATTAAAAAATAATGACCATATATTATTATTTTAATGTGAAAAATATAAATAACTTCTCAAATAATCACCAAACATACATATTAACTTGTCTTTCTTGGCTATATACTCACATATTTGCTTCAACATGGACTGTATTAGAAACAATGAGGGTTTAGATAGACTATTGAATTATCATTTGGTTTATTAAGAATTAAAATGGATAATAATATTAGTAAAATACACTATGACACATTCCAAACTTTTAAACTATTAAATGATTACCTAATCACATACTCTGTTGTCTTCCTTCAATTCTTATATTTGGTGTATACAACACAAAATTTTGAATATTGGCAGTCCTTTTATTGTAATCTTGATTATTTATTTTTATCCCAAAATAAAATGGAAATATAAATATTTTTGGTGATTATAAATACTTTTCACTTAATCCTCTAGTGATCACTTTTACAACAACAACCTTTAACACCAAAAAATGCTCACTTTTCCTAATTATCTTCACATAATCTGGCCACACAGACCTGCAACTATAACAACATCCCTTTTTTCTCATTAAAAAAACTTAATATAATAGTAATACATTTAAATAACCTCTATTAATATACAAAACAAGAATTACACACATTAAATACCTTCTCTTTATTGATTTCACACCAAAATTATTCAAACAGTCCTTATCGCTCCATTGCTTTTCTTAGACTATGTTATTTCTCTTCACCTTTATTCATATCTCCTTAATTTTATGAACCTCTCCCTATTATATTCACTCCTACACACATTATACACTCCTCTAAATTCCTAATTTTATGTATTTCACATGTTACTCTCTTATTAAGTACCTCCAAGAGGCCAACCCAATGTAGATCATCACAAAGGTTCTTAAAATTGCCTCTATTAGGCTTACATATGTAGAGATGGAATCCAAAGTGAATTAGATCATGAATTAGTCAATAAAAATCAAATAAGCATTAAAAACATAGCTAACTAAGCCAACTCTCTCAATGGGGTTTTGAAAATTAAAATAATAGCTATTGAAAGAAGGAATATACCAATAAACCTTCCCAAGAACATCCCTCCTCCAAGTGCAACTCAAAAACATGATTGTCCCCTAATTTGGTGCTCCAAGTCTTTAAAAATTATGAGTGGATTGGTCCTTCATCATCTCTCAATGCATCAATGAACTAGGTTCATGATATTTGATCAAATGTATTCCAATAGTGAATTTATCCTATTGTAAATTAAGCATAACAACACTAAACAAAAGAGCTTATGAAGATAATTCTATATAATAAGTTTACACCAAAGAAGCTTGAAAAGATGAGTGAGAATGCTTGTATTTATAGTTTTTTAAAAATGATCAGAACCAAACATGACCATCCATCTTGAGATAAATATGTGTGGCCATGGATCAATTCAATTTAGAGACTCAATCCATAAATACCCTCATTAATATTTGGAAGAAAGGGGCATTAATGAGATATAGGAGGGCTTAAACCTGATATTTGTTCATTTATGTCTTATAGATGCTACCCCATTGATGATATCACTAGATGATGCAAATCTTAGGAATGAATTTATAATTAATAGATATTCAATTTATTCCATGGATTTTCCACTTAATCCCTTGATTTGGTTTAATTTTATTAAGGTTAATTAATTTTATGTAGTTCTTTGGAAATTGGTTGTCCACTTAATCAAACTGGCTGGAATGTCAATTTATTAGGTCATAATTTGATTGAAGTATAATTATAAGAAGGTATTAGTTGAGTATAGACCAATACCCAATTTAGGACATTATCAACATGAAATAACACATGCATGTGTCATATGCTTTTGAATTAGAAGAATTCAATGGTTCAAAGCGCCAAATTGCATTTTCATTAATTTAACTCAAAATTATTTGAGAAAAGTTAATAATCACATAAAATGCATTACCCCATTTAGGGATACATTAGTCTAAATTGGCATTTGTATATGACAAGCTATAACCATTTAGTGTGTTTTAGTGATTTTGGCCCAAATTGTGCATTTTTACAAAGTTTTGAGTAAGATTGATAATTTCAACACAATGGTGATAGGAATTGGATGTCTACATTTTGCCCCTATTTGAGAAGGCATGGTAAGGCATTCAGTTGAAGCAATGTGTTTTCAAATAATTTTTTTTAAAATAAGAATTTGGAAGTAAATGACCCATGATGCCCCCTTGAAAGGACATACAAGGATGAAAGAGAATGATGGAATCTCAAAAAGAGAGATACTTAGTGAAAGTAACCCATGAATGAGATTAAATCCATATGAGTTAATGCTTTCACGCATTGATTCTCAATGATTAAAATATAATAGAATATAATAGGCCCCAAGGTAGGGGGAAGTGGGAAGGATGCAATCCCAAAACATAAGTGACACACTTTGACACACCCAAAAGAAGGTGAAAGTTGTGTACTTATGGAATGATCGATCCAAAGATAAGTTGCATACTTTAAAATTGTAGAATGATAGCAAAAACTATAAAGCTTATAACTAGAAGAAATAGGAGGGCATTTATCTAGATAAAGGAAATAATAATGTGGCTCGGTAGAGTGGATTTGATTGGTTGATATATTAATTTTGCCCTAGTAGGGTTGATTTTGATCATTGATAATTAAATTTTGCCCCTAGTAAGGTTGATTTGATTGATGATTGGTCTAAATATCATGCCCTAGTAGGGAAATGTGGAAATCATATCTAAATAATATAACCTATTACATACATTAAATAAGAGTGGGTGAAAACATAGATATGAGGGTCTGAGTGACTAAAATAGCCAAAAAAAACTAGGCATATAAGGATGCACAAAGTGATGAAAGAGATGAATGGAAGAATGAAAGTGGTCGAGCTTAACCAACATACATCATGTATCTAAGTGCTACTTACATAGTCCAAATGTACCTTAAACTAATGTATTTCACCCATAAGTGGGAGAAAATGGAATGAGGAAAGAAGAACAAAATAAAAATGAACCACTGTTTGATTAGACTCATAGTATATTCTAAGAAATGCACTTCTTGCATAGAGTCTTATGATAGGCATGGTGCATTGAGAGCTGATCTTCGAAGCTATATTGACCTTTAGACTTGGGATCCAGATCACTTAGTTATTACTTTAGCAACAGGAAATTATGCATCATAAGCATGAATAACCTATAATGACATTGTATTTATATTGCAATGAGCCGGTTCAAATGTGTATACTCATAACTAAGGAGAATGATAAGAACTAACAATACAAGAGTTATAAGTATTTACATTTAAAGAAAAATAAACATAAATAATAAGAAAAAAAAAACATAAATGCAACCCAACTTAAAATCATGATATGAACAATCAAGACTTAAGGAGGAACAAGAATGTACAAAAGTAAAGTAAGAACAATTTAATAAACAACATGAAAGCAAGATATGAATAATCAAGATCCATGTATATTAACAAGATGTAATTGAAAAACAAAGTAAAATAACAAGATAAATACAATACTAAACAAATCAAGTATAATTAAAAGTGAGACTAACAGTGGATGGAGAATGTATTGTAACTCAAAAGAACAAAATAATACAAGGCAAGATAAAATAGCAACACAAAAGACCAAAAGAACAAAACACCAAGAATAAATAACAAAAGAATGAAAATGAACAAAATAGTAAAAAAATAAATGGAGAGACAAGAAATCCCAACAAAAGAATAATAAAAATCAAAGAAACATACACAAACAAGATTTAGTCACAATGTTAGTGCAAACAAAGAAAAAGGCAAATTATTCATGTAAGTGTAATGGAGGCATTACTCTCTATGACAAGGTGGCTCCTAATCTAAAAAAATAATGAGACTAGTAAAACAAAATAAGAACAAAGGAGACAAAGTTTCCCCCAAGTGGTATGGAAACAACACACACAAAATAAAAAGCGGTGAGAAAGAAGAAAAGGAAGGGGTGGCCAAGTTGACTCCAGATGTATGAGACAAGTGGATGTTACCTACATAGTTCTATGGATGCGAGGTCTAACTTAAACTTTAGGCCAAATGTAGTTCTTCTAGGAAATGGGATAGAATAAAAGTGATGATAAGAAAAAATGATTAATGTTTTAGAAAAAATAATAAAATGTTTTTGTAAAATGGCGAGAATGTTCAAATAAGTGCTCGTAAAATGGAGAGAGCATTCAAATGAGTGTTTGTAAAATGGTGAGAGCATGGGTTCAGAATAAATAAAAGTGCAAGACAATGTTTTTGGTTATTTTGTCGATTGATTTATATTTTTTTTGTGTTTTTAGGATAAGTAATATAAATTAAATATTAATAAAAGGCCCAAGGAAGTACCTAATTGAGGAGATGCACATCCATAGGTAAGAGTTCAAATGATAGCTAAACTAGATGAAATAGGGATCGTGAATATAAATAATGGTATAGGAACCAACTAATCAAGGAGATGTATCTATAAGAGTAGAAGTTCCAATAATAGCTAAATCTGGCTACAATGGCCCAAGCTCACAAAATGATGAGAGTGTGATCCTGCTAAGGCAATAATGCCTGCCAAATAATAACAAAATAAGAAAAGAACAATATTCAATGCTAGATAAATCTAAAGAAGCATTCATCAAACAAAAACCATGTGCTAATGTGTTTGTGTTCACTTTCCTATAAGAGGAAACTCAAAAATATTGTTTAGTATGAATTAATTTATAGATTTGGCATTGAGTGTGTCCAAAATGCCTATGAGTTATAATTAAGATCATAATTGGTTAAGGGATAGAAACATCCAGGTTACAACAACCTAGGGTATGAAATATGGTTATTGATAGAACAATCCAAGATAAGACAAAATAAATAGGGTCTAAGATAAGATGGTCCAGGGTGGGATAAAATAAGTTCAGTTGGAATATAAATGATCCAAAGTACCAATAGTCCAGAGTTTCAACTATCCAGAGTCATAAAAGAATATGGTTCTCATGAGAATGGTTTAGGGTAGGTCAAGACAAAATGAATATGTTCCAAGATAGGATGGTCTAGGATATAATAGTGGGGATAAAATGACTTCAACACAAATTTCCCCCAAGTAAGGGGTCTTGTAGATAATGGTTCAAAAAATTGTCAAGTGTAAAATTGCTTGAGATGTACAATGTTCATGGGCTCTGGGAGTTTTTCACCATCTAGAGTAGCCATCCAATATGTCCCCAAGCCATAATTTATTGTGATGATGTATGGGCATAGACAATTGGGTTGAAACTTTCCCTTCTTGCATTTAGTATTTGTGTTCTTCTAATTCTCTTTCAAGACCAAATCACCAATTTCAAACTCCCAAGGGAGAATGTGCTTATTGTATCTTCTTGGCAGTCTATTTTGATAAGATTGAACGTTGTCTAGGGAATCCAAATGCTTACCATGAAGGATTTATAGTTATGGAAACTTAGAAACTCTATAATCTTCATCATCTTCAATATTCTCCAAAGATACAATGAAGGCATCTCGATCTCAATTGAGATAATAGATTTTATGCCATAAACAAGGGAGTATGGAGTGGGAACTGTGGGGGTTCAATAACTAGTGTGATAATCCCAAAGGGAAGGAAAAATTTACAAGTGCCAATTATGACCAACATCATTGACAATATTCTTCAGTATGGCAACAATGGTTTTTTCCATTACCTCAGCTTGACCATTACCTTTCTTGTGCTTCATTTTGAATTTTTCATAAAGAGATTTAACATTTTGGTTTACAAATGATCTGCCATTATTGGATATAGTATGTACTAGGATACCATATCAATAGATGGTATGGTAATATATAAACTTGTATTCTCGATGATGTAAGTGAGAGGAATAGCCTCAATCCACTTAGTAAAATAATCAGTAGTAGTGAGAATATGTTTAGGGCCATCAGAAGATGTGGGGTTAATTTTCCTGATGAGATCAAGTCCCCATATATAAAATGGCCATGGTATAGTAATTGGTTGTAGTGGCCAGGAAGGTGCATGTATCAAATTACCATGTTGTTGACAAGAAACACCCTTCCTTACATAATTGCAAGCATATGTCTCTATTTTGGTCCAATAGTAACATGTTATAAGGAGCTTATTAGCTAAGAATACATCATTGGTGTGGTCCCCACACATTCCTTCATGAACCTCCTTAAGTGCTAACTAGAATAATGAAGTAACATTCCATCATATCCTTTATGATAAATCATGTTTCCAAGGATGGTACAATGGGATATATGGTGAAGGAAAAGTTTTTGATGATTATTGGAAAAGTTAGGTAGAAAAAATTGAATGTGAAAATAATTATAAATGTATTGAAACCAAGGTAGTTTAGGTGGGATATTGGGACTAGCAATGGTACATACCCTTTCTAAATCTTTCAAGACATGAGTAAGCTATAAAATATTTTCAATGAGAAAATGATATTCTTTAGCACTACTATCAAGTTGTATTATAGACCCAATTGTTTTTGATAAAGTAAGGCAAAAAACTAGGGGCTGAACCCTATACAGTCAAAAAAGACAAGAAGGCAAACAAACAAAAAATTCCTTCAGAGAGACGATAGCACAGGTGAGAACAATAGATAGAAACAAAACACAAGCCATAGGAAGACCAGAGTCAGAGAGGTCTCCCCTTACATAACTATTGATTTGATAAGATCATTGAGTTTCTCATTCTCCACGTTGTCAGCATACCCAGTATTACCCACCACTTCCAGCATAGACATGTTCAGAAAAATTGTATTACGAAACCCTTTGGCGAATACCTTTTCCAGCTTCTGAATGCAGTCCTTCAGGGCCCCAATTTCAGTTTTCTAATCAGTCTCATTCTCAGTGCCCTCACTAGCTTCCTCGACATACATTTTCCCCTTATTGTTAGTAGTTCCCATAGTGTCAGCACCCTGCTCCTCAGTAACCTCAAAATCCCTAGTAACCTGCTTCCCTCCAGTGTCCTCCAAAATTTCTTGGATTTCTAGCTCCTCAGGCTCTTCCTCCTAGGTTGCTTCTTTTGAAGCACTTTTTGAATAATCAATTAGTCTGGCCTTCAGGGCTAGTTTACCAAAAATCCGCCCTAACCTTTGCACTCTGGAGGGGAATCCTTCCTTATTAATTTTGGAAGGCTTGTGAGATATGACACCTTGGCCCCCCGTGGCCCTGCCTATATTCATGTGGGTCCCTTCTGTAGTCTCTTTAATATTTTCTTCCTCTTCATCAACCTTTCTCTTCTTACCCTTCTTGCTCGCAAAGGAGTCGGGGGTATCAACAGGGGTCTTTTTAGGGTCATCAATACGCCTCATTCCTGATAAGTCATCTCCTTTTGAATGATCTCCCTAATGTTTAAGGGAATATGAACACCTTGTCGCCACACCCTCCAAGCTAAAAATTGTTGTGCAAGGTTGGCACAAGCATCAGCGACCCTATTGCCTTCTCTGTAGGTATGGGAAATCTCAACATTGGAAAACTTTTGTAAAAGAAATTGGATATCAATAATGATGTCTTTTAGCTTGATTCCCACATTTGAAGCTTTATTAACGTCATCTATGACCATCTTAGAGTCTCTTATATATTCAAGTTCCTTATTCCTAGGGATATAGCTAACTTTAATCCCCTAGTAAATCCATTGCTTCAACATAGTTGTTGCTCTGGCATCTAATTCCACTAGCATAGACAACAGACATCCATCCTTTATCATTCCTTATAATTCCTCCTCCACTAGCTTTACCATCCAACTTGGATGCCCCATCAAAGTTGAGTTTCATCCAGTTAGGTTTAGGGGGGATCCATTTAGTATTAAGTCTCTATAGTATTTTGGAGTTATTATACCCAGGGATCTGGTTTAAAACCTTCCATTTGGCTACAATTTGGCTTTCAATTTGAGATAGGGGTTTCTCTACAACATGAATATGAGCTGTTGTAACACTTTCCATAATGGTCTTAGCAAAGGTGTTAAACACCTGTGAAGCATTTCTAGTAGTGTCCCTAAAAATTCTGTGATTGTGCTCTTTCCATAAATTCTAACTCAAACATGGCAGAGCTTGCTTCCATAATTTCATAAGCCAGGGATGTGTGAAGGTTGGGTTCCAGCTGAGAATTACTTCTTTAAGGTCAGAATTGCAGACCCATTCAATACCAAAGTTGTTAAGTATTGTGCCCCATAATTCCTGGGCAAACTCATAGTGGATAAAGAAGTTTGAAACTAATTCCTCTTTTAAACCACATAGGAAACATCTGTTAACCAAAGTAAACCCTCTCTTTTGAAGGTTATCCTGAGTAAGGATTTTGTTATGAGCAGCAGCCCACCAAAACATGTTAATTTTTGGAATAAGTTTATGATTCCAAACCTTTTTCCATACATCTTTATTTTGAGCTTCAGGAATGAGCAGATGGTAAGTAGATTTGACAGAGAATGATCCATTCTTATCTGGCCACCAGTATTGTTCATCCTCCCAAGGAAAGAGAGGGATTCTGATCTCCTGAAAACACTACTGGATCTCCCAAACTCTTGAGAAAAGCTCAGGCCAGTGCACACAATAATCCAAAATATTTTTCTAGCTCCTCATCCCATTGTTATTTTCCATATAATCATTGACCCTATCTCCAAAAAACTAGGTAGTCAAGTCAAAAATCTCTCCATAGTTTCCCTATGTGATGAGAGCCTTGTCCTTTAACCAGATATCATCCCAGAATTTAATATGCCGGCCATTTCCAAGTTTCCATCTAATTCCCTGTTTGAGAAGGTTTCTACTTTTTAGCATTTTATTCCATGTCATAGATCCCTGGGGTAATCCCATCTATTGAAGAAAGTTGGAATCATCAATGCTATGCATGTATTTGGCATAAATTATTTCCCCCCAATCATTGTTTTTATAGATCAGGTTCCAACTAAATTTTGAGAGAAGGGCTTTGTTCATGTTCCTGATGGACCTAATATTAAGTCCACCATGAGATTTTGGAAGACACACTTTTTTCCATCTGACTAAAGACATTCTCTATTTGTATTCCACTCCTGTCCATAAAAATTTCCTTTGGATTTGTTCCAAATTTTTATCAAAATACATAAGAATTTTAAAAAGAGACAGGGAGTATGTAGGAATACCTTGCAGTGAAGCCTGAAGAAGTTGCAGTTTACTAGCACTACTGAGTAGTTTCCCCTTCCAACTAAGAAGTTTCCTCTACATTCTTTCCACAATTCCATTCCAAAATCTATGAGATACCTCTTTTACTGAGAGTGGGAGACCTAGGTAGGTAGCCGGTAGGCTAGCTTCAACACATTCTAATATATCAATGATTATATGTCTAAGTTCATTAGGAGTGTTGAAGAAATACACATTGATTTTCTGGAAATTTATCCTTTGTCCTAATTCTTTGGCATAATTATTTAAGATATTCTTTCATCTTCTAGCTTCAATCACCGATGAGATGCCAAAGAAGATGGTATCATCCACAAATTGTTGTACCACCATAGGATGAAGGGAGGAGGCAAGTTTGATGCCCACTAGCTTTTTTGAGGCTATATCTGCTTGTATGTATCTTCCCAGTGCCTTAGCCATAATGATGAATAAGTACAGGGAGAGAGGGTCTCCCTGAGGAATTTCTCTCAAGGATGAGAAAAACCCTCTAGGAACACCATTAACCAGCACTGATAATTTTGCAGAAGAGACCGTATTCCATAACAAGTGAGACATTTTATCATTAAACCCAAATTTTTTGATCACTTGGAACAAAAAAGTCCATGAGACTCTATCATAAGCTTTAGAAATATCAAGCTTGAGAGCCATCCCAGGGATTATGCTCTTATCCATGGAGTGAATAGTCTCATGTGTGGTGATCACAACATCAAGAATCTACCTGCTCGGGATGAAACCTTTTTGAGTAGGATAAATAATTTTGTCTAGCAAAGGTTGAATCCTCATGACCAACATTTTAGTACATAACTTATACACAGTGTTGCATAGACTAATGGGCCTAAAATCAGTGAGGTGTGAAGGTTGTGATTTTTTAGGAACAAGTACTATGAAGGTATTATTAACTTGTTTCAAAAGTTTACCTGATCTAAAAAAATCATGCACAACAGTCATGAGGTCCGCTCCTACTATCTCCCAATATTCCTGAAAGAATATAGGAGGAAAGCCATTAGGACCCAAGGATTTAAAAGCACCCATGGAGAATAAAATAGCATGGACTTCTTCCTTGGATATAGGCTTTAACATCTCTATATTATCTTTTTTTGTTATCAAATAGGGGATTTTATCAATAAATTGATTCATAGGTCTATCAATTTTATCATTATTAATTTCTTCTATAAGCAGATTCTGAAAGAAAGCCCTGGCTTGTTCCCCTATGTCATTATCCTCGGTAATAATGTTTCCATTATCTAGGACAAGCTTAGTTATTGAGTTGGATTTCCTATGTTTCATAGCTGAGAGATGAAAAAAGGCAGTGTTCTTATCGCCCTCTTTAAGCCACTGAACACAGGATTTCTGTTTCCAGAAAACCTCTTCTCTTTCCATAAGATTCTTCCATTTTGAAGATAGGATATTCTCTTCTTCTAAAGTGTCCTCGGAGTCATCCCCTTAATCTATTAGTTGTTGTATATCCTTGAGTTTTCCCACTATATTTTTTTCTGCTGGAAGACCTGCCCAAAGCTGTATCTATTTCATCCATAAACTTCTTGTTTAATGTGTTGGATTTTCTTGACTATTTTGAACATAGGAGTACCTTGAATAGGAATTTTACACCATTGGGCCACCATTTGTCTAAAGTATTTGTGTTTGATCCACATAGCTTCAAAATGGAATGGGGAAGGTCTGGAATGTCCCTATTCTCTCCAACTAAGGAAGATCAAGCAGTGGTCAAACATGGTTCTAGGGAAAACCTGCACCTACATATTATGATAATCCTTATAGTTTCTTGATATAAGAAATATATCTAATTTAACCTGAATCATTTGATATCCTCTTCTTCTATTGGTCTAGGTAAAATTTGGTTTTATAGCTCTATGTCCAATAATCCCCAATCATTGATGAATTCAACAAAGTCAAACATGTTGTCCGAGTAATCCATAATTCCACCCTATTTTTCAAAAGGGTATAGGGGAGTGTTAAAATTTCTGGGTAACATCCATCTAATGTTCTGGGGATTATTTCTGAAACTGCTCAGGTCTATCCATAATTTCTATCTCAAAGCTCTATTATTCGGTCCATAGACATTTATCAATGACCAGTTCAAAGATTTCATAGAAAAATTGGTCATCAAGAAGTGCTTATTATAAGCCATAAGATACCCCTAGATTTTAGCACTATTCCACATAGCGACAATCTCCCCTAAAGCCCCTTCAGTAGGACTAATGCAAAAATCCACCTTAGGCCATATATAGGAAACAATTTTCATAAAATTCTCCTCATTCATCTTGACTTCTTGGAGTAATAAAATATCTAATTTATTATCTAAAATGTAGTTTTTAACCTCAAACTACTTTGAGGGACTATTAAAGCCCCTCAGGTTCCAAGATAATATTCTCATTTAGAGGGTTTGGGGGGTTGGGTCTCCAATGTATTTTTTTTACCACTGTCAATCTCCCTAACAATCTCTCTTTGTCTTGTTTCTCTTAGGGTTGGCCTCCCTTGTTTGGGCTCAGTGCCAACATCTACAATTTTTTTACCTTTTCAGTTCTTTTTCTTTGGGGTAACCCATTCTTGTTGTTCATTACTGTCACTTTGTCCTATTACACCTATTGCTAAGTAGTTTCCTACTTGGTCTCTGACTTCTAGAGCATAGAAAATGTCTATTTTTAGCTATGGGTCTACTTCTCCTTTAGTGGGACTTTCTGGAGTTACTTCTTCCTATCCAACTCTTAGAACTTTGTCTTCTTCATTGACTTCCTCTATCAAAAGGTTACCTCTTTCTCCTTCCTTAGACATATTAGTCTATTTTTCTAGAGGGTTGGATGTGTAAAATATAGCCTTCTGACTATCATCTGATACTATATTTTCCTTTGGGACAACCTTTCCCTTACTACTAGTGATATCCTCCTATCTCGTCTCCTCCTCTCCCTTTTCTGTGTTGTCAGGATTTTCCACATTACTCTCCATTTCTTGCTTGTTTTTCTTTCTATAATTGAGAGCCTGATCCTCCCCTTCAATCTGGGAATCATCTTTCCTCCCCTTTTGCTTTTTTGTGCATTGTGTCATTAAATGTCCCTTTCTCTTACATATTTGACAGAAAGTGGTAGCATTTTCATAAGTGATCGGCTAAGTCCAGGTCCCATATTTAGATTTTAGCTCTATGGTCGTAGGGAGAGTCCTATTTATTTCAACATTGACACAAAGTCTAGCATACACACATCTGGACTTTGTTCTGGTTATATGATCTATAGTGACATATTGGCCAATAGAATTGCCAATAGCTATGAATTTTTTTTCATCCCAAAATTCCAAAGGGAACCTTGGTAGTCTTACCCAAGTAGGAGTAAACTTATTAAGGTCTGAGTTAGGATCAAATCCTATTTTCCATGAGCATAGGGCAAGAGAATGTGGGCCATACAGCCATGGTCCTTCAGCAAGAGTAGCGATCATGTCCTCCCTATTCGTAAAACTAAAAAGGAATAGGCCTCTTGCCATGGGAGTGATCGAAACACTACCCTTAACTTTCCACCTAGACATAACCCATTTCCTAATCATTTCGATACTAGGACGGAAATTAAAAAACTTACCTACCAACATAAGGTCCATGGATTCCATGATTTCCTCCACCAGATCGTCTGGGATATGCAGGGCCATGCCCTCCAAGATAACAGGGAGGCTCATCATGCCTTTTGAGGGGCACATC
Organism: Torreya grandis; assembly: GCA_037957365.1. Lineage (NCBI taxonomy): Eukaryota > Viridiplantae > Streptophyta > Pinopsida > Cupressales > Taxaceae > Torreya > Torreya grandis. The sequence continues at coordinate 3,982,940 of JARHVA010000296.1, read as the reverse complement.
CTTTCACCTGTAAGTGCCTTCTTCCATCTATTGGATGGACTATCCACTACCAAATTTTTGAACAGATCCCTAGAGGCACTACCACCAGCAGTGTCCTCCATTGGATCCATGATCCTGCTGGTCACACTCAGGGGGCCCAACTTGGTGGGAAAAAAACTAGTTTCAAATGTTGTCCACATGCAGACGAGCAATTTTGCCTAGGTATCTTACTCACATATCATCACTTTGTTATCGGGAACCATTTTTTGAGTTTATTCTTATCTCCAAGTTCATTATGGACCCAATTGTTTCCATTACATTGGTAGATCTATTATTGGCCCATATTACTTGTTTAAATTATAGATATTTAAAATGAGTCTTGAGATTATCTACTATATGCTTTTATGGTACAAGTTTGTCAACTCTAGTCTGATATTGATCTATGGTTTGATTGATAATCAATTAGGAATCCCCATAGACCATTAAGTGTTGAATATCCCACTACACTGCAAGATACAATCCTATAATAATTTCTTTATACTCAACCATATTATTGGTTCAATGAAAATTGATATGAAATGATTTAGGAATTAGATCCCCTTATGGTGTAATAAATAAAATATCAACCTTAGATCCATGAGATGTGAATGAGCCATCAAAGTATAGCCTCCATTGTTCAATTTCTTGTAGTACTTCTTCCATTGTCATAATAGAATCCTCTAGAAAATCAAATCTGAGTGGTTAAATGTCTATAATAAGGGTCTCTACAAGTTGATCAGCGATAGCCTACCCCTTGATAGATTTTTGATTCTGATACTCAACATCAAATTCACTTAATAGCATGACCCATTTGGCCATATGGCCTGTGAGAGCTACTTTGGATAATAAAAATTTGAGGGCGTCTACCTTATCAATAATTATGGTTTTATTGTTTGACATATAGTGTTGCAACTTTTGAGATGCAAAATCCATAACTAAAAATGCCTTCTCAATAGGCATATAATTATGATCATAAACCACCAATTTATATATTAAATAATAAACTAAATGTTTCTTGCCTTAATCATCATGTTGGGCCAAGAGTGCCCCCAATGCATGTTCAGTCATTGAAATATAAAGAAGCAGTGGTTGTCCATGTGTTGGCAGTCTCAAAATTGGTATATTGGCCAAATATGTTATGAGCTTCACAATTGTTAATTGACACTCCTAATCCCATTAAAATGTGAACCCTTTCTTTAAGAGATGTGTAAATAGATGGAAATTATCTGCCATTTGCAAATTGAACCTATGAATAGACTGGATATTTCTTTGTAGTCTACATAGTTGTTTGAGATTAGAAGGAGGAGGCATTTAAACAATGGCCTTAACCTTAAAGGGATCTACTTCGATCCTTATTTGTGCTACAATAAACTCTAGAAATTTTACTAAAGTGATGCTAAAAACACACTTATTAGGATTTAGATAGACCTTGTACTCATGAAACCTCTCAAAGATTCTTTCTAGAACATCAGGATGTCTAGCACATGTTTTTGATTTAGCTAGGATTTCATCAACATAGTTTTCAATAATATCATGCATCATGTCATGGAAAATGATAGTCATATCACACTGATAAGTGGTTCCAATGTTCTTCAAGCCAAATGGAATGCCTTGATAACAAAATGTTCCCCATAGCATGGTGAAAATAATTTTGTGTTGGTCTTCTTGATCTATCTTGATCTAATTATATCTAAAACATCCATCCATGAGGGATAACATCTTGTACCTAGTAGTAGAGTCAACAATCATGTCGATGTTGGGCAGAGGAAAATCAACTTTGGGATATGCCTTATTGATATCTCTAAAATTAGTATAAATATGTATACCCTGTGGCTTCTTTATGATTTAAACTATGTTTGATATCCATTCAAAATAGTCTAGTGGTCTGATGAAGCTCGATCCTAATAATTTCTCTAGTTCTAATTTTACCAAAATAATGATGCATGGATGCATCTTCCTCAATTTTTGTTTGACTATCTTGGCATTAGGGTGGATAATAATTCAATGCACAACCAAGTTAGGGTCTAAGCCTAGTATGTCATAATATGCCCATGCAAAAATATCAATAAAATATCTCAAAATGGTGACAATACGGTCATGCTCCTCATTAGTAAGAGAAGCTCCAAGATACACCGTTTTGGGATCATCATATGTTTCTAGGTTCAATTCAGTAGTGTTTTCTACAAGGAGTGTAGATCCATATTCTAGAATAGTAGGTAGTGTTTGATCTTGATCTTTTGCTTCTTCTATAATTTCTTGTTTTCCTTCCCAAAGCTCTACATAATGTGATGAATTTGAATCCACCAATTTAGGTATTGGCCAACTAGAAAATATCCCAGGAAAGTCAAGAATAAGATGCTCAAAGACTTGTTGTACTGACACGATGTTGGTATTGGTTATGGAGATAGGACTTGATGGACCTTGATCATCCTTTGGAGATGAGAAAACTTCCCCATCCAAGAGCACCTGAAATAGGTTTTCTCTCAAGGGCTTGTCTTTTTCTTTACTATTTATCCTATCAATGATCACCTCAAAGAGGTTTTCACCCAAAGTTCTCGATGTTTTATATTTTTCATGACCAAGAAATTTTTCCTACTCTCTAAAGTAGGCAAAAGGATCCAAATAAAAATCAAATACTTGTTTATGATCACCAATTGGAAATCCATCTTTGAGGCCCATATACTCTATAATAGATTCTTCATTCTAAAATTAATCAAGGTGCATGATTGAATTTACCTTGTCCTAATAAATGAGTTTAGGATGGAAAATGCAAAGGGAACAATAGGGTGTTATGATCATAATGGAGTTTGAATCAAATAATTCCATGTTAGCAAGCTCATTGTAATTACTATAATAGGATGCTATGTCACTATTAGGACTCTTATCACTAATCAATTCAAAATAATCACTATCAAAATTAATGAGGTCACCCCTAAGTAGTATACATCTAAGACTTTGATTCATGTTTGGTTTACCATCTAATAAAGGTTCAAGGATTCCTTGCTCTCAGGGCTCGAGCCCCTTTCTTATATAATCAAATCTATCCATAATCCAATTAGGGATAGGAAATTTTAAATTCTGAAATCAATCAGTAATGCCATTAGAATATAACTAGTATCCTTTAATGAAAGCCTTTCAATCCTAATTTGATAAAGTAGTAGGTATAAATATCATTGGTTATTTCAGTGGATCTTTCTTCATTTTCCAAATCATGTCAGCTCTGTAATGGCTTTTGGAAGTTTTGGGTTTTCCAAATGATTTAGGAGACTTGGACAACTTAGAAATATGGAAGGCATCTTTAAGATGATATGTGAAAATGATCACGTCTTTTATAATAACTTATTTTTCAAGAGTTGCATGAAATAGATCGGGCAAAGTGGAAATAATGTCACTTGGGTTGATATAATTATATTTTGGTGGATGCAAAACTATTTCCTTATTCATATTCACAATGAATTCAGAACTAGGACAATAGTTATAATTATTAAATTTAGCCTCTAGATGTTTGCAATATTGGTAAGGTTGTAGATTTGCAGGAATGGTGACTTCAATCCCATCATGGGGAAACTTGAGGCACTAATGCAAAGTGTACAAAACATCCTATACTTTATAGATCTAAGGATGACCAAGAAGTATGTTATAAGGAAACTCAATATCTATAATATTTAATAAGGTATAATGGGTTACAGACCCAACAATGATTGGTAAATAGATAATATTGGCAAATTTCCTTTTAGAATTGTCATATGCCTTGATTTTAATTATCTCTGGTTAGATGTCCTTCGTAGTATAACCCAATTATTGTACCAATTTTAAGAGATACTATGTTTAGTCCTGAACCATTATCTACAAGAAGCCACTTGATTTTATGGTTTTCAATGATGACCTCAACATACAAGGGTTATTATGGATGAAACCAAGAGTGGACATGTCTCTTTGATCAAATGTAACCTATCAAAATGAAGATAAATTCCCTATAAGTGTTTGGAATTGTTCAGGGTTAATATCTTGGGGAATAGTAGATTGTTGAAGAAGTTAATTTAAAATATCTATATGGACTTCAGACATACGTAAAATATCTAAAATAAAAATTTACACTATGGTTTTACTCAGTTGGTTTGAGATATTATAAGGCTTTTCAACAGTATTATGATAAGGTTTAGATTTGCCTAGTACAATGTTCAACTTTGGATCTGAAGGCACAATGTTCATGTTGGGTTCAGTGTTGAAAGAGGGCAAAGAGCCCTAAAGAGTAACTTGTGAGTATCTAGTTATGATTTCACTATCTAGAGGTGACAAAGAGTTATTATAATTAGAGGACAAAGGCAAAGGGCCTTTAAGGGTGATTCATGGATGTCTAATTGAATTTACGTAATTTTGAGTCAACAAAGAGCCATTATAATTAGAAGAAGGGGGTATGAAAATAGTAACCTATAGAAACTAAGGTACAATAGAATTACTTGTTCTCAATATGACATTACTTTAAAGAGAGGGTGTTGAACCTATAATAATGGCTCCAGTACTTTGAGAAGCAAGAGATGGTTCACGAGCTTTGACATCGACAATGGTAACATGGTTTACAAAAATATGCCCCATAGTATTATTGTAATCATAAGGTATGTTTTTGTAACCTAATTTATTAGCATGGGTGTTATGATCTTGATTATGATCATGTTGATTATGATTCTATCCTTGGGCTTGTTACTACTGATTTTATCCTTGGTTTTGATTATTTCTTACCAGTTGTTGATTATGTCTAGGAAATGGATCTTTGTAGATGCCCATATCCTGATTAGTGTTTTGTGAGGCAAGTTTGATTTCAACTTCACTACTTTCAATCAAATATTTAATGAGATATCATAATTGAGCACATCGATAAGCACCATGACCAAAAACATGATGGAAGTTGAAAAATTAATCTACTTGATACCAATTAGGTTTAAGTTGATATTTAGGAAATGGTGTTGGTACAGGCTACATAATCAAATTAATTGCTATTGGATTTTGGAACACAACCTCAATAGGCTCCCCTAATTTACTAAAGACTATATTTTTTATTGAATACCCTTCATGGAAGGACTCTTTACAAATTGGTTAGTGGATTAGGTGGAGTTAATTGCACATTTGGAGCTAGAAAAACCTATACCATTTGTACATTCCTAGATTTAGTTACTCCATTTCCTACCATGTTATTTTTTTATTAAATCCCTTAGGTTTCTCTATTACAATAGCTTGAGTATGTGATTTGTTTTGATTTGATGTTTGACCCTATGAATAAATCTTGACAAGGCCTTTTGTAATAAGTGCCTTCTCAATCTACACAGCCTTGTCTATAATTTTCTCAAATGTGTTTACACAAGTGACTCACAGATTATTCACCACCTCAGGGTGTAGGTTCTATACAAAAATACCAACCAACTATTTGTCTAGAAAATTGTGTTAAAAGTATCTAGCTAATACTCTCCACCATTGTAGATATGCTACAAAGCTTTCTCCATCTCATTGTTTGGATTTGTACAAGTCGACCACAATCTACTCATGTTCAATATTGTAAGAGAAATGGTTGAATTTTTTTAGATAGATCATTCCAATCTACCACTGATCCCTTAGGTAACTTAAGGAGCCATTCTAAAGCTTGTCCTACTAAAATTCATGGAAATAAGTGAAGCAAATAAATGATTCTATAAGCTACCTCTTGGCATAATACAAAAAATGCCTAAATATGTTCATGAGGGTCACCCTTCCCTTTGTATTTATATAATTTGGGTCTCTCAAAATGAAGTAGAAAGGGGACTTGAATAATACTCAAATTGAATGGATATGGACATATCTCATTAAATTTATATTTCTTGACTCTGTTTCCTATCTCCAATCACGACATGATTTCTTTCATCAAATTCCACTCTTGCATGTTTGGTGCATTGGTATATGGAGTATAATTCTATTGGGGTGGTATGTGTTCCTATTGCATTTATTTGTTAGATATATAAACCCTATGATCTGTAACCTTGTTTTTTTTCACTCCTTGAGTCAAGTAAGTGAGCCACTAATTTTTGGGTTGATAAACATTCCTTGAAATTTGTCACCTTGAAATTTAAGTGTTTTGTTGAATTTAATGAGTTTATGGTTGATTCACCAAAGTGCATATTGGTTGAGAGGAACTTGACAAAGTGTTTTGAAAAAATTATTCAATACATATTGCATGTTTTACTCTTTAGTTCTGCGAAGGAATAAGAGGCTCTTCATGATTAAAAAATGTATGATTTGTGTCTAGTGAAGCATGTTGTGGAACCTCTTGAGGATTGTTTTGTTCAATTTAGATACCCTAATCCATCGTAGATATGTTATCAACTAAAGTATGTTACATTTGTTCAACTACATTCTCTTATTCCTTGAAATAATTGTTGTGTATTAAAGTGGTAGCTAAAGAGTCAGTTCAGTATGTGATAAGTTGTTCTACATATTGTTGACTTATCTTCTTGATCTTGGTGGCAATATCTTGATCATTAGGTGTTGATTCTATGGGTGCTTCCTTATTTTTTTTAGAAGAAATAATGTTTTATTTTTTAATATAAGAAAAGGATTATTCTCATTATTGTTCTTCTACCCTAACCAAGGATTATAATTGTTCCATAGGAAATATTGATGGTAATCTAGTACCTGATTCAATCAAACTTAGGAGGGATTCATCTTTATCCTCTAGGGGTTTATGTTTGAAATAGTCTTACTCATATTCTATGGTTATTATAATGTCTTGAAATACAATAGAATTATCTTATCCATCATAAAAATTCTCTTCTTTGTAGCTAGGGCCATAAGAGACCCCACTGCGAGTATACTTTTGCATCATATTTATAAGGTTGTTCCCTACATTTTCTAATATTTGGAAAATGTTTAGCAAATGTTTAAAAGTTGTTTTTTGATTTCTTTAAACAAGTGACAAGGAAAAAAGAGACTATAATAAAATAAAGTGGCATAGTAACACACAATTAGAAGAAATGGTTATGAATTACTCAATTTTAGTGGGTTGAAATCATCAAATTGGAAGAGGAAATGATAACTCTAAAACCTAAAGTGCAAGATGGCACAACTAACTTAGGTTAAATATAAATCAATACCATAAAATATTCATAAAAATTTGATCATTTGTGACTAGAAAATCAGAAGAGAGTCTTTTTGATGAGGAAGATAATAATACAAACTAAGAAGCTCAAGATGTGAAAACACACAATAACTCTTAAGTATAAAACTAAAACCAAATGGGCAGCACAATGCCACCACATGGTAATAGGAAGTAGAATGGTCATAGAACTTAGAGAGTGAATGAAAGTAATATAACTTAAGTTCACAATGATAATAAAATATGATGAGTCTATATAAAGGACTTTAGCCCAAATGAGAAATTGTACCCAAGTTAAATCAAACCAAGTGCACCTTGGACTAGAACTTAGAAATGTGAGATTCCAAATTTTGAATTAAAAAATGAAGGACTTGGATATTTTTGAAAAATGGTCTAGACTCAAATGGACAACATAACAACATTGTTTATAAAAAGACAAACACAATGTTTCAAATGATGATTTGAATAAGGCAAAAAGATGATTTTTATTTGGTCAGTGTAATGCCTTCTTATTCAAATGAAATGGTGGATAATAAAGGTGTTTGGTTATGACATGTTTTTGATTTTAAAACAAGTTTTAGACTCAATAATACCAAGAACATAAAGAATAAAAAGATACAATACAAATAAGTATAACGTCTAAAGTCTTAAAATTGATAAGGTTGCATTGTACCATTGAATTCCATCTATATACATTCTCTTGGGAGGATTTTAAGTGTTAATCCAAAAATAAAAGTGCATGAATAAGTAGGGTTTTTACACCCACCTTCTCCCAAGATATTGTATGACAATATAGAACTTCATGCTACTCATCCTGCATCAACAATATGTTCATGGTAAGTGGGGTTGTTCTGAAACTAAATTGTTATATGTCTAGATGATCCCAAGTATGGATAACACTAGAGATATCTCACATTAATTGGATCCATATAAATTACCTTGTTTTTAAAAGGTCTTGTCCTTTTCACAACCACTACATCTATCAATTACTAAGTGTAGTGTGATATTTGAATTACCCCTACAGTCTAAGTTGGAGTACCACTAACGAATTTTTCTTAACCACTCAAGCAAACATCTCAATAGGTCACCATAAATTTGTATACCCCACTTTGGAGTGGGGTTTAAATGATGTTGGGAGATGAATTCTCGGGTCAATTCTTCCCTAGAGAACTCGTGAGGAGGTGATGAAATCACACTCATAATCCAAGTTGCATAAAAATAAATGACAAAGTGAAAATACTTTAAGGTTATGTTTAGATCACCCAAACCATATACATTTGAGGAGAGCATTAACAACATTCTTTTCACACCTTTAAACAAGGCACAAATGCAAATAAAGAGCACTTTTGGTCACCCTATTTCCCTAAAGGGGACAAGGGGAGAGCATACACACATCCTTCATTTTGAGAAAAACAAACAAGTATAAAATATCTAGCATAAAATAAACAATTGTGAATGTTTATTTTAATGCACCAAATTGAAGCATTTATGAAAAAATTTCCCCTTGGCCTTAGTTGAAAACTTGTAAAAACTTTCACAAAACAATTAAGCATAAAACCTCTAAAATTTTTTTAAGCACTAAATGAAAGTATTCAAGACTTAACCATTTTCAAATTTGGCCTTTTTATAGCTTGTGTCCTATAATTTTTAAAGGGTTTATGTTTACCTTGAAGCTCAAAAGCAAATTATAAAATAAGATTTGAAATGCAAACTCTTGGATCTATGTTTTTTGACATAGAGACCGATGTCAGTCCACATAGGGACTGATATCGATTAGAAAAGACTGGTGTTGATCGGTTCATAGAAAATAGATGCCGGTTGATAGGTAATCAATACCAATTGACATGGAATTGACATCGGTTACCTATAAAAACATAGGAAAAAACATAATTATTTCACAAAAAAGTTGTTAGCCAAACAAGCATAAAAATAAAATAACTTTCTAGGTTATGTAGAAAATAACCAGACAAAAAGCTTACAAGTTTGTAAAATCCAAAATAGCTGCTAGAATATTCAATTAAAACCCAAAAATCTGCCTTCCTACCATGTTCTACCCTTCACATAAAGATTGATGCCAGTTAGGATAAGACCGATGTTGGTTAGAGTAAACCAATGTCAGTCACTATGTAAACTATGTGTCTTCAAAAAGAATAAAAACACGTGAAAATGAAGATAGAAAATGATTTTTAGAGACTTTTAAGTATTTTTTGGAAAATATAAGAGTGGAAAATCAGTGTCCTTGCTTGTATGGGATGTTTGTCCCATCGTGCATGCCAAGATGTAGAGATATAATCCAAAGTGAGTTAGATCAGGAATTAGTCAAGAAAAATCAAATAAGCATAAATAAAATAACTGACTAAGCCAACTCTCTCGATGGGGTTTTTCAAATGAAAATTAAGAGCTATTAAAAGAATGAATATACCAACAAACCTTCCCAAGAGCATCCCTCTTCTAAGTGCAACTCAAAAACATGATTGTCCCTTAATTTGGTGCTATAAGTCTTTAGCAATGATGAGTGGCTTACTCCTTCATAATATCTCAATGCACCAATGAACTAGGCTCATGATATTTGATCAAATTTATGCCAATATTGAAGCTATCCTATTGAAAATTAAGCATAATAAAACTACATAATAGAGATTGTGAAGATAATTCTACATAATAAGTTTACACTAAAGAAGCTTGAAAAGATGAGTGAGAACCCTTTTATTTATAGATTTTTAGAAATGATCAGAACCAACCATGATCATCCATCTTGAGATCAATATGTTTGGCCATGGATCAATTTAATTTTGGAGGCTTATTCCATAAAAACCCTCATTAATATTTGGAAGAAGGGGGCATAAATGAGGCATGGGAGGGTTTAAACCTCATATCTGTTCCATTTATGGCTTATAGATGCTACTCCACTAATGATGTCACCAAATTATGTAGATATTAGGAATGAATTTCTAATTAATATATATTCAATATATTCCATGTATTTTCCACTTAATCCCTTGATTTGGTTAAATTTGCTTAAGTAGGGTTAATTAATTTTATGCAATTATTTAGAAATTGGTTGTCCACTTAATCAAACTGGCCAAAATGTCAATTCATTGGGTCATAATTTGAATAGAGTATAATTAGAAGAAGGTGTCAGTTGTGTATAGACCAATACCCCATTTAGGACATTTTCAACATGAAATAACATATACACATGTTGTGTGCTTCCTAATTAGAAGAATCCAGTGGTTCATAGTGTCAAATTCCATTTTCATCATTTTAACTTGAAATGATTTGAGAAAATTTAATAATTACATAAAATACATTGCCTCATTTAGGGATAAATTGGCCCAAATTATCACTTATATATGACAATCTAAAACCATTTAGCATGTTTTAGTGATTTTGGCTCAAATTGTGCATTTTCACAAAAAATTGAGTAAGATTGACAATTTCAACATAATGGTGATAGGAATTAGATGTATAAAACATGGGCATTATGAATAATAATCACCTTAACACACATATATTAAATCCTCCACCATCTTATACAGCCCTTAAAAACATTTCTGAAACATTACATTCCTTAGAACTCACTTAAATCACTCTTGGACACACTTTCATAATTTAAATATTCAAAATAGTACTTTTGGCAAGAAAATGACAAAAGATACTAACACACCTTTTCACACTTCCTAAATAGACTCAACCATTCTTAGGGGAACCTATAAGATCCATACACAACTATTGTCACTCAATCTTTCACCCTAAAGAGGTTGTTCAAACCTCTTCTAGATTGAGTGAAACATTAGATTACCTCTAGGCCTATGGGTTGCCTATATTAGAGGTAAACCTCTATGTTTAAAGGACAACTCCCTAGATTTGATAGCTTATCACCTACACTACTTACTTGTTTGGATGAAAAGGGGTAGAAGGAAACATGAATTTCAACTATTATAATGAAGTGATACACTAGAATGATCTCCACTACACTACCATATACTTTCACTATGAAACATGACTTACAATACTAGTCCCAATATCCTAGATTGTTCTAACATGAGTATTTTAAACATGGAGGTGATATGAATTGAAATTTCTCAATGTGAGTGGATATAAGGTTAGATTTTAGACACCAATGCTACTTCTTACACTTAGAGATAGACAAATACACTTGACTACACTTCATATGACCTATTAAAGGGAGAACAACTTGCACCAAACATGAAAGAGTGAATGGAACACAAGGATATATAGTTATCACTTATCATCCCACTATACACCACTTCACATAGTTATAAAATAAGTTTATGAAATCAAAACCATATTGGAAATATCTATTTCAAAGGCAAATACAATATTCAAACTAGCAGGGCTTCACCATACCAAGTATGGATTCAATTACAAAGCCAAAAAGGCTTACATTTATAGAGCATGGGAGAGGATAGAGAAGAAGTGAAGTTCAAGGGTAAAAATACAAGTTTCAAGGCATGAAAACTAGTTATAATTAAATAAAATGAATTATAAAATAATTCAAGAAGTTATCATGTACAAGTGTCCATCAAAATTGCATCCTTCTCCTGAAATTGGCATAGAGACCTCAATTAGCCTTCTCAAAACTACCTTTATGATGAAGCATCACTTGACTGCTTGAAAATAACTTAGGAATTCTTTGACACATGTTCTCTATCTTGTAAGGATGGAAACAAGATGTGACAGTCATTAAATACCCCTATAACTGATAATTTTCTTCTTGACACTTGTATTCACTTTTTGTAGTCACTTACTAACCCTCTTGGATTTAATATTTACATTTGTCATCAAGGTGACTTTTAGTTACTCAATTATATCCATGTAATAGCTTTAGGACATGTCTTCAAAGTCCCTTTTTATTTTACTACATTAATTAGACCTCAAAGAGATCCAATATCAAACCTCTCATCTTCTCACTAGGCAGTCACTTTATTTTTTCATTGTCTATCTAAGACCTTCTATAATGAAAATATTAGTAGAGGAGTTTATATGCTTCACTTTGGTGATAAATGAGTATAGGGAGTTATAATAAGTACCTATAGACCTTCCTCAATTGCTTTCATCTACCAATTTTCCTTTGTACCTACAAAACACATCAAAACTTATAAGAAACTAAAATTCTAGTTTGTTTGTATAAGTGATAGTACAGACTAGATGGATGCCATAGATCCTAGGAGAGTGATATATATATTAAATTCATTTTTATATACATTTTACCCTTCCTAAATGCATCTTCAATGATATTTTCTCCATTAGGTTATTGATAGGGTTTTAGGAGGTTTTGCTTTTTAATGACGATTCATAAAATCTAGATGTCCAACCTCTAAACCAATTCCACAAATATTTATTTCATGACCCTCCTCAACTACCAATAGATTCTTGAGGTATCATCATATTGTATGTATAGGTGTGATCAATTGAAGATGGCTCTAAAACTCTTTCTAGGCATTTTGAGTATGTTTGAGACCAAATTAGGCCAAATAGATCAACCTGGGATATTCCCCTACAAGGCAATTGATGTTATAGACCCTCCACTCATCAAATAAGGCTCTAAAATAGTTTGTAAATATCATGTGGCCATGTGAATCAAATCAATGGCCATGAGGGTTTTAGCCCTAGTTTTAGGCTTGGTAGGCCTAGATTGTATCTCTATGCCTATGACCACCTCTAAATATTCATGCTGATTTTAGGGCCTTATCCATATATTTTCACCATAAAACAAACTCTAGACAATGTCCAATAATAATCCAAAGCTCTAGCCTTCACCCTTTCAATCTTCATGTACCAATCTTGCAAGTTTACCTTGAATGTAGAGTGCCCTCTATTTGAGATATAATATAGGACACTTACCCTATTTAATTGTCCAAACTAAGATCATAAAGGGATTTATTAGGTAATAAATATGATCTATACAAAGTTTCATGACTTGGTCATGCCCCAAGACCTCTCAAACCTTCAAATTCCTCAAGACTAGCTTATAGGGTTAACTATGTGCAAGATATTTATGTAGAGTTGGGATTGTTATATCTTCACCTGATTCAAAGTGTTTGCATATAAGAATAACATGAAAACATGTTTTCATCATTATAATAATTGCATATATATGTTCATCCCATTTTATACCTTTGTCTACCAATCATACCTGTGTTTTTCCATTAGTGACGAGTTAGTATGTTTACTCAGTCAAATTATAGGTGTTTATTTGGGTGGAAGTTGGAGGTTTCTTGTAGTTGAATATATACTTGAACATTGTACTCACATTATTGACTTCCTCTAAGGTCATCAAGATCATCCCATACTTATTTTAACTCACTCTTTCCTTATGGATATGCTAACATTCAAACTGCCTCTCTTCTGAGTCTTGATTATGAGCTACAAGTTCATTTTGGTCTTAAGGGCTTTGTAGCTACTAAACACTTTCAATAAAGATTTACCTAGGTTGGAAACTATTCAACCATCATCTTTTATGGTATAAAAACTTCCTATTATGGTCAAGATGATACCTATATACTTAGGCTGTAATGATGAAATGTTAGGCCTATCTATATCCCATATGCCCTTACCAATAAATGACATTTTGCATGAATAAATACCATATTTGAAGAAGCTAAGGTAACATATCTCTCCTATAACTTTTAAAACTCTAAAAAAATTGAACTCAAGTCTGATTTTATGTATCAACTTTACCACTATCATTGGGATATTCTATGCTCTCAGACTTTCCTGACAGTCTCAATTGAATCCCAAACATCTCCAAACTATTTCATCATTACTCAAACCTCTATGGTGTTGGCTTTAAACCACTATTGAGGCTGCCAATAGGTGTATATGATATAATACTATGTATGTTGAATTTTTTCTCACAACTAATATCTAAACCTTTAGATAGATTAGTATTACTATTTCCACCTTGAGAGTCTTCTCACAATCTTGAAACCTTCTTGTTTCATCAAAATGACTGATCAAGGCTTAGTTCCACTTGATTGTAGGTGAGAGTCACAAGGAGATCTAATTGTGTGTGTATTATAACTTTATTTTAAGTCCTCCCTTGCCAAAATTGGTTCTCTCAATGGTTCAATCATGTTTCTAATGATATATGACATCTTATGAATGTTTAAGGTTTCCAAACTCATTAATACCCCTATCCAAGCACTCTCACATAGTCATGTATGTGTTTGTTGCAAGGTTTATTGATTGTGCTTATATATTAGACCCTTCACTCCATCAATGCTACTTTTGAGACTCAACTTTCAAAGTAGAAACTGATCACCATGAAATGAGATATTGAACACAACATATCACATTTGTTCTGGATACCAATGCAGAAAGATAAGCTTTACAATTATGAAAACAATGTCTGTAAACTTGAATGGAGTCTTAAATTAGTAAAATGGGATAGTATTTCTTATTATTTCATACTCACATGTGAAAAATATATTGAAATCATCTTTAAAATGAATAAAATGTCCTAAAAGTCCATGTACAAGACTTGATTTTCATATACCAAAGCTATTAGTTAGGAAAAATGAAGCCATTAAGGATGTACAGGCAGTTTAGAGTCAACAACATTCTTAGTAATGGTTCATGAAGCAAAAACCACCAAACTTAGAAATATGACCATGAATTTGGAGTACACAAAGACTAAATTCACCCACCAAGTGCACTCACTTGAACTTTGATCCTCCTATCCATACCAAAGGAAAATTGTTAACCTATTTGACATTGACCAAGAGAGCAATGAGAAAGGAGAATTTATTCTTCTTAATTTTATGTCTGTAAAAGATTCCAAAACATGAAATTTAACTATAGGGATATGAAGGGACCCTCTTGAAGTAGCCACATGTTCCAATATTGTACATAGTTCATACAATGTGCTTGAAACTCCCTTGTTTGTAGTTTATCTTCTTGGATGGATGTTGAACCTTCATAATTCAATTTAAAAACTACCATCTCTGACATATTCTAACATGTGGGATGTATAGTACATATTGACACCTTATTTTTTCATGGGAAATTATACAAGTTCATTTTTATGACTAAAAGGTGACATAAAATGACTTGAGACAAACTATACAAATGTGACAAGGATAAAAACATAATATTTGACCTCATTAATGACCATGGTGGACATTTTATAACCTAGGATATGCTATGAAAGTTTTAAATATATAGGGGGTTGACCTACTTTGACTTAGATTCAAATTAGGTAAACAACATCAAAACATGACTAATTACACTCATTTGAAGTGTCACCTTGATGCTCCTACATCATACTTCCCAAGTGGGAGAAATTAAAATCATATTCAATAAGAATCTTCTTCTCTACTTATTTTTCCTTCCTATATTTCCAATTATTTATTATTGGAACTTCTTCCTTTTGTTGTCCTGTAACTCTCCATCTCCTCATGTGTTCCATCATGCTTGCTTCTATCAATAATAGTGAATTTTTTTTGCTTAGATACCAACTCTCTGAAAATTAGACTTTTTTGTGACTCTTTGTACTCTTTCTTCTTAATTATTTTTTCCCATGCCAATATCTCCTCATGTTTATGAATATATATCTTCTCTTTCATGTCTATTTCCTTCAAAATGAGGATCTCTACTACTACCACCAGTATACTTTCTTCTTGATTTTTTTTAATAGCTTCCTTCTCCATGTATTTCATCACTTTATTGAGAAACCCTACACATACAAAGCTAATCAAAGTGAAATACGAAAAAAATTGATACTTTTGACTCCCATCAATTGTATTCCTCATCCATTCTCTTTCTATCTTACAATCAAATTTGTCAACATTTTTATCTTCCTCTCCTTCACTTTCCATGGATTCCTTACAAGCTCCCTACTAATTTATCTTTTCAACAATACATTCCATGAAGCCTTTGGGTAATTATCCACCTTGATCTTCACAAAACTCCATTATCTCTCTTGCTCTTGATAGATATTCAATTGACTTGGTTCCATCTTGCACCTCCTTCTTGACCTCATTCACTTAAAACTTCTACAGTTCCTTACAAACCTTTCTTGTCTACATTCGGTTGATGTCTTGTCCTTCATCTTATTGGGATATTTAATCATTATACTTAACCTTTTCAAGGTGAGTCTTATTATGGCCTTGTTTCTCTTTTTGGATGGGCTTCTCCTTGATCAATTTAAAATCATCAAAGTACATTACCTATTGATAACATTTGTCCTTACTTTCTCTATGTACTCCAACAACTATCTTAGCTAAAACATGATTACTCAAAGAGATTAATCTCTTATATTGATCTTGAATTTATTTCTTGTCATCTTTCTTACCTTCTCATAGCTTTTCTGCTTGTAATTATTCTTCCATGAGGTTTGGCTCTCTATCTTTTGTGTTCTTCAATGTTGTCTTGATTTGCTCCTCATTTTATCTTACTCTTGGACTAGAATTGTCCATTCTTCACTCTTAAATCTATGAATCAATATTTATTTCCTCTTGACTGATCCTTGAATTTATTTTTACATTCTTCCAACATGTCTTCTACTACCATTCATCCTCTTGATGAGGAATGCCATTGTTCTCCTTTTTTCCTTACTCATTCACGAACTCTCTATCCTCTTTGTCTTGTATATTCAACTCATCTTTTTGATTAAAATTCATTACTTAATTTTGATTTTATATCTTTACATGACCTAAAATTTTATCCTCTTGGGGTGATCCAATAGTTAATATGCACTCTTCTCTTGACATATTTTCTTTATCTTTCAACACAACTTGTTTCTTTAAAACAACTTTTAAATCTTTTTCAACTTTACTTAGGGACTCCAATAGCTCAGCTTCATCTTCTTGCATCATGAATATCCATATAATTTCCCCTTATTCATTATGACCCTCCATTTCTTGTGCTATCATTGGTTCTTGAACCATGTCTTCATTAGGTGTCAAGATAAAATTAATTTCTTTCTTATTTGTTTTTTAATTAGAATTAATATAAATACTTTGTGTGATTGTATTGATAATATTCAGCATAAAATAGACTATTGATGTGTGTGTGATTTAATATTTTAAGAATCATTTGTAATTTCTTAAATTATATTAATCTTAATTATGTAATCTATTTTAGAGTGTGGATTTGATATTTGACTTCAGTGTGTTTACTTTTCAACAACATTATGTGATTTGATTTCAAAGCATTTTATTTAGTTTGGTGTGTTTACATTTTGAGCAAGTGTGTTTATTTCAAGCATTTATTTAAGACATTATGAAGGCTAAACTTAAGATATATCAACACCAAAAACCCCCAACCAACACTATTAGTTGAACCCAATAAAGTGCCTTACTACAGATAGCCTTGGACACTGTCCCTAGTAAGAAATGACACCAACATAGATTGGTTAAATGAAGGGGTAAAAATGACACCCATAAATAACATAAATCAAATATCTATACGAACAAATATGCCATTCATAGGTCCTAGTTTTTTATTTTTTAAATATTTGAAATCTTTTTGTATTGTTGAATATTTGATTTTTTTGTATTGTTGAATATTTGTTTATTTATATTTTTGAATATTTGTTTTGAATTATGTCTTAACTAATATATGATCCCATCAAGGGGATGCTTAGTTGTAGGTCTTATATTAATTAATGTAAATATCACATGTCATGGTAAGGAGTAACCTATATATCATTATCTAAATTATAGAAATACCCATGAGTTGTAAAATATCTAGAACCATAATCATAGTCAATATGATCATGTATGAAATGCATAACTATGGTATCCATAGTACCATATAGACTCTGTTGGATGTCATGAGAATGCATAAATGTTATTTTTGGAACATGTTCATAAGGCTTGTGTGAAAATGTGGTAGGATGTGATGGACTAGGTAATGTATAATGAACTTGAATAGATCATTAATATAAAAAATATTGGAGAATCATTCATCAAGGAAAATCCATCACTTATTATTGATTTATTTCCATTGGTTGAACCTATGTAGGTTGTCTAATAGGATTTTTTTGGTGCATAGGATTAAATCTCAATCAAGATGGGTCATTCATATAGAACATCTAAAATTGTAACCACTTTATTGCTATGGATATACTTCAAGCATCGACATATTGAAGATGGGATTGAAAAAATTCTATATATGTAGATTATCCTAATATCATATCCAACACATTATTGTTGGAAAAGACTAATAAAAAAGTATAAATAGCTATATTCCATAACATGAGTGGTAACACAATGCCCTCAAGATGGTTTTTTGTTTTCTATCGAAACATTTTATTGTATTATTTGTACCAATAAAGTTTATATGTGTGTATCCAAGACTAGTAAGTAATGTGATAGTGCATATATTTTCACTTTATCCATTATCCACCATAATAATATGTATAGGATGTACCAATGAAAGCATGCATGAACAAATGTGCATTGGTATAAGTATCCTCAATAATTTCAAGGTCATCAAATGTGATCATAAGTCATCATGTTTTTCTATTTGGAAGTGTACCAATTATAACATCTATTAGGATGAAACTCCTTAGTTATATGAGGATAAGAAGTTAGAGGAATATGAACATTGTAAGTCATATGTACCTTAGGATTAGTATTGGTTTTATTAATTCAATTTTCATGCACCTACTCCAATAAGTGATGGGGTTTTGCCCTCTCATTTTATGATCATAAAGTGTTATCCATGGCATATGTTTTAGGTATTTGGGTTTATAATTAACCACATGGTGTAATATATTTTATAGGAGTGGCTATTACTATCAAAGTTCCTCTTTACCTATTTTTTAACTCAACCTAACATTAAATAAATCTATCCTAGAGTTAATATTAACAATGATGTTATAATAAAAAATATTTATTGATCAAAATAAACATAAAAATATAATTGAATAGAAGGTAGAAAATAAGGTTTTCTAAATGAAACATAAAATGTCTCTTTAATTTATTAATTCCTAAAATCAGTTGCATGATATAAATGTATGATTACATGTCTCTAGCTATGGCATAGACATAAAAAAACAATGAAGAGTCTTGAGAGACTATATTACAAACCCAATTATTATAGTATTAAATTGGTAGATTATGATTCATTAAAAATTGCATTAAAAAAAAAATGAAGAGTCTTGAGAGATTATATTACAAACCCAATTATTATAGTATTAAATTGGTAGATTATGATTCATTACAAATTGCATTAGCACATCTTTTCTAATTAGCAATTACAAATAATTTGTAGCTATGAAAAAAATTAAACTATCTAACACTCAATCCAACTAATTTTTAAATTCATTCAGAAATGTCATTTATCAATCAACCAATTTTAACATGCACATTCAAAAATTGAGAGAAGAAAACATAGTCAAACCCATCTAGACTTTCCATATAATTTTTAGCATCTATTTTTAAAAATATTCCTCCTCTTGAGAGGTGGATACAAAGTGTTTATATATTGGATGCAAAGCAAATCATTTCAATTTAGAAATACAGGTAAAAAAATTAAATTAGATTTTTTAAATATAATTGAAAACTAAAATTCCATGCAAAGATATAATTTTTAAAACAATGAATTTTTTTCTAAAAGTAGCTATTTTATCCACTTTATTGAATCTATGGTGGAGTCTTGGAGGCAAATTCTTGTTGAGTCTAGAGAAATTTTATGCATTGATGATAATCCTATTTTATTCTAGACATATTAACAATAGGTACTCTTAATAATGGGTCTATCTTATCCAAATGTACTTAATGGATAGATAAGGGGGACTTCAATTTGCTTCTCATACCAATCACCCATTTTATTTTCTCCCTTGCATAGCTTACTAAGTCAATGACTTGTGTGTTATCTCCTATATTTTCCTCGTGGACTTTATTTTTTATCTCAGTCACAAAATTAACTGACTTGATTGAAAATTTGGAAAAAGATTCCAATTTTCCATTTGGTTTAAATAATGAAATAATTATTGCTTCCTAAAATAACTAAAAAATTATACTATAGGAACTATATATCGTGTTAAGATTTATATATATATATATATATATATATAATCTACCCAATCTTGTAATGAGGTCCTCATGTGGATCATCATATTTTAATAATGCCCAATATCATATAAGGTCATAATATTGAGATGTGGGAACATATTTTTCTTCACAAAATTGGTTAATTTCCTGAGCTTAGCATCAAATTTTTCAATGTGGTCCTAATATATCTTTACCTTCTACTGGCAAGATATGCTTCTTTCCATGGCTTGGCAGTTCTCTACTAGAAGCTCATATATATATTCTAATGCCTTTTCCACTTTTATATGATGGACACGAGCATTGATGCCTTTATTTGGATCTCAAATCACTACATATTTTGTTTCATTCCTTGGAAAACCTTTTTTTCAAGTTCCCCTATTGTAGCCACCACTTAACTTAAGATCCTTTCTTTTTCCTAGCTTGGACTTCCTCTTCCTTGTTAAATGAAAGAGTTCATATTCAGTCTCATGGAAGGTTAGAGTATCCCCATTGTAATTTTCATTCTAGTAACTCATTTAAGTTTCTCTATGTGCTACTCAAATTTTAACTTTACCTCAGACTCTTTAGTGATGATAATTTTATTTATCTTGGCTTTGGCTAATTAGATGCTCTCTATCTAGTATTCTTTTGCTTGGGCCATGGGAGTAGTAGTGGATGAGGGTAGTTTGGCCAATGTATCTAAATATGGGTGAGATAGAGAAGTTATATGGAGATTGGTTTTAGGATCAACCATGAAAAAATATGTAGATGAGATGGAAAAATAATTTTTTATTGTGGAGGGAGTGGAAGGTGGTGGAGTAAAGGATGCAATTGGAGGAGTAAAAGTGAGAAATAAAGGAGGAAATATTGTTGTCATTTTAAGAATAGGTAAGTGGGATGCAACTAGGCTTGTTATAATGTAACAATGGCTACCTTCTCCTTTCCCTTGGGATATATTTATTTTTATATAAAATGGGCAATGATACTAGGAAGCTCAACCATGACATTGGCCTTTGAAGTTGGTAAAATTGTGATTGGATAAATTGTAGGCATTATTTCCTAGATAGGTCTACTAGAGGGACTTGTTTATTCAATTTATATGAAGTGAATATGGTGGAATAAATTGTTTTAATAGTTCCTAAGATGGGTAAAACTACTACTTAGATGGTAGATTGAGATTGACTAAGCAGAGTAGTCACCAGAGGGTAGTGTGTGGAAGTTATTAATGCTAATTACCTAGGATAAACCTTGGTCACTAGGACTATATTATATGGATAAAATGGTGTGGAAATTATACTTGAGGCATTATATAATGAATATCTATTGGGACATCAGAAAGTTATGGAGTTGAAGGAGGAGGGGTAATCACAATTTTCTTTTCTAATTATGTGGCAATAGGGGAAGGAATCTCTGATAGTGTAATGAAAAGAGAGTGAGTAATAAAGAGGGTAAATTATTGTGTCACCTCATGCATGATATTTTTTCTCTTGGAGATTATAGTTGGAGGTAAGCCCTACAACATTTTTATTCTTAGGAGAGCCTCTATGACTAGAGAATCATCCTAAACTTTAGAGGTATTTGGGATCTCTTATACTTATCTATGTTGATCTAACTGAGGAGGTGCTAAGAAAATTCTAATAACTTGTATATTTTTTCTCACGTCTTCATCATCTTCCAATTTGATGAAGACCCAATCATGAGGGTGGTGACTATGATAGTATATAATTGATACCTTCCATCTTAGAGCCTTTATGTGTGCTTTCAAACATCCTCTCACATCCTAGTAGTGTAGGTCATGATTATCTAAATTGAAATATAATATATGTGTTGAGGATATATGGAGAGTTTTTATAACCTTAAAAACACTACTATCAACCTTATAGGGTAGTGGGGGGAGATGCTGATAAACTAACTCTTATTCAATTGTTTATCAAGAGAAAAAAATGGGCAATATCAAAAGAGATATAATTACTCCATATATCCTTATAAGTGTGCAATATATGTAGTAATATATGACCCTATGCTAGTTATTTATTTTATGATTGCATTTGAAAATATGGGCATAGATACTTCATTGATGTCTTGGTAAAATGGAGCATTAAAACATTCACAAATTTCCTAGATATATTAAATGAACATGTGGACATAAAACTTTAAAATAATGATGGATTAGTGTCCCTAAAAATGGGGTCCACATTATTATTTTTTCAAAAATGATTATGGCATAGGCAACATCAACTAGATGTGACATCATGTAGAAATTGCCAACATTTATCACCTCTCATACATGTTGTCTAAGATTAAAAGAGATAATCTCTCCCAATGTAGGGACCTACTTATCATTGATAACCATAGACAATAGGGGAACTAACTCTTTATTTATGTGAGAAATATTAACATCCTCATATCATATATCCCATTCATTAAATCCATGCCAATTCAGAACACTGGTCTAAATTGATTGATGATAATGTTATCCACAACTTCTTAATTGACCCATCTCTCTAGGTTATTGGCCTAATCCTTTAATACTTATCTTAAATTATTAATAGTGAGCCATTCAGGTACACCATATTGATTGTATAAAGTTATGGTTTAGGTCATTTGATAATATCCTTAGATATCTAGACACACCATAAACACAATTTTATTCTTATTTTTCAATGATAAGACTAGGTCACCTAAGTATTGTGACCTGAGAAACACATTATAGAGTAGGTTTGTACAAGGAAATACCTCTAGTCTGGATGTAAATTGGTGTAGTCTAGTTTTCTACATTGCTAGTATGTCATTAGTATAGTCAACATCCTCTTATGAGGGATTTATTCTTCAAATTTTGGTTTGATTATGTCAACTTCAAAGTAAACTACATTGTAATTCTTGAACCTCATCTCCAAGGCATCCCAAATAAATTAAGTGTTTGTGAATACTTTTGTAGTGTCAAATGAGAACAATTAAGAAGCCATGAGTATGCAATAGTCTACTCTATCAAATTTATTTTCAATTCACTTATATCTCTTAAAAATGAATAATTGAGATGGATGTTATAATTTTAGTTTCTCTGTTCAGAATATTGAATTTAGTTAGTCTCTTCAAGT
The DNA here is from genome assembly GCA_037957365.1 of Torreya grandis. Taxonomy (NCBI): domain Eukaryota; kingdom Viridiplantae; phylum Streptophyta; class Pinopsida; order Cupressales; family Taxaceae; genus Torreya; species Torreya grandis. The sequence continues at coordinate 3,959,697 of JARHVA010000296.1, read as the reverse complement.
ACACATAACAAGTAAATAAACAACTATTTCTATTTATGTTTGCCCTAAATATTAAAATGATGTATTGAGATTACTAGTTTGTGTATCTTAAATGCTAAAGATGTCATTTTTAATTTATTTGGATACTTTCATCATTTAAATTTTGATATTGACATGTATTTTCATAGATTTATCAAAGTGATTATGGACCATACATGTGTATTATGCTCACTATGTAAGCCTTACTTGTGTTTAGTCAATGTGTGAGTGCCTTCTATGTTATCCATGTGTCCCTTTTTTATTTTTTCATAGCCTCATGGTCCTTGGGTTCATAAATGGTGTTTAATGGCATTTTATTGTGAGGCTACAAAAATTAGACACAACTTTCCCTAGTTAGTTCACACTTTCATGGTTATTAATCTTTGTGTAGTATCATAACCATGAGGTACATGAGAAATAGCATGGTGACACACATCTTATCATGATTGTTTTGTAGTCACATAATGCCAAGTCCCTTAGGCTTCTTTGTATTTATGTGTTAATTGACATTATTAGACTATAAAATGGTGACATGTAGAGCTTAAAGATTGGGTCATTGATTTTCTATTATTGAAAATTGGTCCAATCCATTTTGGTAAATTGCAAGGATACGATAATGCAAGTATGTGAAAAAATAATGTTAAAGACTATCTTAGACTTATTTTAATTTTAATCTTCATAAATTTATAGTGTAAACAATGTGATGATGCAAAGGAGCGAAAATGTGGCATGTAGCAGTACAAGATGAATACATGGCATGCTCTGAATGTCTAAGAGTTTTTTAGTTGAAAATCTCAATGTGAAGAGGTGAAAATAATGTATAATGTGTTTTTAATGAGATTGAGACACTTGTAATTTTATTATAAGTCTCGACTCTTTCAAGCTTGGAATATAGTGCGTAGGAATGAGAATCTTGTAGAAAGATGTGAAAATATGTGAAGAGATGTGAGGAAGCATGTTTATGAAAATACATAAATTATAATCCATATAAACATTATTTGATTAAGTATAATAATAAAAAAATTATGAGAGAAAGAGTAAAAAACATCATAAATTCAATTTTTACACCTTGTGAATCTCATAGTACAGACTTTCCAAAGTAATGCCAAAGAATCAAAGAATTATGAATCACAACTAATTTACATGAATGGATTCAAATAAAATCTATTTTATCTCCATAAAATTAATTGAAATTCATTCATAAGATAGTCATTCAACCAAAACTTTAAGATTAAAAAGAACACATGACCAAATAAATTTAAATTTAAACAATTATTTCATGAAGTCCTTAATGCTTTCCAAATTTATTTATATAAGATGTGGGTCCCTATTCAAAAAAGAATGGGGGTGTGTTGGATATGACAATTTAGTGGGTCACATGTTTTATAAATGGATCTAAAAATATCTTAAGCTTCAATTTAGGTTATGAAATCAAATCATTAGTGGGTGTGGTAGCATCATTTAGTTCTATAGTGTTGTTCTTGATTAAGTCTTGTATCTTATGTCTCATACCAAAGCATATATTAGTTGAATGTTTTGCACATATATGACAATGGAAATATGCATTGATTTTAAAACCCTTATGTTTTTCCTTTGTCATATCAACCTCATATCCATAGGGAGAGATATGAGATTTAAATCAAGTAAATTTTGTCACATCTTATGAAGGGGTTATGATAATATTGTAAATTACCTCTGTTGAGTAGCCAAAATGACAAGCTTGTTAGTAGGTTATAAAATTGCATTGACTAATGTTTTAACTTCATTACTAGCATTACCAACCTTATATTTAAAATGTGGTTCAGCTTGAAACTTGGAATTATAATACATGGGAGGGTTAGTCCCATATTTTAACTTGTTCATGGCGATAAATTCAACCTCGCCATCTTTAACTGCAAGGCATGTCATTGAAATATTGGAAGTGTTTGAACACAAAATACTTATGGATGGATATAAGTAGGATTTTATTGTAATTATTTTTTATCTATAAGAGTTTTAAAATTTGAAAGCATAGTCCTATAGTGAATCACATAGTCACTAATGGGATCATTAGGTCCGTGTTTGAGTTTTAAAATTTGAGCATAGTATACCTTCTCACTAATGTTAATAGAGAAGTAAGTTAGGAATTGGTCAACAAAAGGATTGAAAACATGTATTAATTGAAGAGTGAGGTTGTAAAACCATCACAAGGAAAAATCCTTAAGGATGCTAGGAAAAATATTTTTTAGTAACTCATTGTTAGACATATAGTCTAAATATGCTACATGAAAGACTATAAAATGTTGTTTTGCATCATCTTTATGATCACATGATGTAATATTAGGTGAAAATAATCATATAGGAAAGGGATAATTTTAAATATATGGTGTAAAATCTTGTGTAATAATGTTTGAGAGGTTATTAAATGACCCACTCTATAATAACTTTGTTTCATTTGTGAAACGTTGGTGTGAAGATCAAAATAGTTTTTGGGCAATTGCTTGATTGGTGGGCATATTATATTGATTAGAAATAAGTGGTGTCACATGATTTTTAAGTCTAGGAGGCACACAATTATGTTACATATGGATAGTCATATAAATAAAAGGAATAAATTATTTTTCCCTCATAGTAGGTGTATTAGGTGTAGGCATCAATTGTGTGGTTGTAGGTGTAGATGCATGAATGAAATTAGTAGAAATAGTCGATTAAAAAATTATTATAAGATCTACGCCTATAAAAGGTGGATTAGTATCATTTATAAATTAACCACATTGTTCCTCAGATGTATTTTCTTTAATATTTTTTGTAATTTTAACCTTAGGATAAGATTGAATATAGTATATGTGTCTTTATCTTTCTTAGCAATTATTTTCCAAAAAATGATAAATTGACTCTACTTGTTTATGATTTTTTTCATTAAGATCATTAAGATGTAATTTATCATGATATTCAACATTGCATTCAACATCATCTTCATAATAATTTTCAATATGGCATAACAATATTAATAACATGTTTAGTTATAATTATGTGTTCTTTATCAATGTTTGCATCAGTAGAATAAGGGACTTATAATTCATCAATTTCAACCATTTAAAATGACACAATACATAAGATTAAGTCAAAGGAATATGAATATGCTAAATTATAATACTACTTAATTTAGGGCATTGGATTATAGGTTAAATATACCTAGACTTCTTAGATGGCATAAAATGCATACATGAAAGAACTAAGAAAGTCTCGAGAAAAAGAGAAATTTTTCGATTAACACATGTCAGAAGGGGAAATTAAAATCATATCTGAAAGTCAAATCATAATATAGGATAAATTTGAATGCTTAATAAAAATGAAAATCTAATATAGGAGTGAACCTAAGAGTGTTTAACTCAATAATCACGCTGCAAAAATGTTTTACTTATTTTGGGTTCCAATGATCTAAATTGGTGGAAAACTATGCACTAATTAGATTATTTAAAATATGGAAAGAATGTACTAACCCAAATTAAAAATGATATTATAAATATTGCATTATTTGGATTTATAATTGACAAAAAAGAGGAAAAAAATCTACTTAACTAATTTTGGATGTCCATCTATCACATAAGGTGTTTATGTACCTATAAATGCTTTGTAACTACTTAATCAGTTTCTCAAACCTAAAATAGAGGTTCAAAACCTCTTTGGACATTGTCATTAGTGACTAAACCCTATGGTAGTTGACATATTCTTGTGGTTATAGATATTGTCCCTTTTCATTTTGTATTTATATGACTCTGAGACCCCTTTGCCTACACATATAAATTATTCTTATTTTTATACACACCTTTTATCCTATGTGCTAATATTTATATTCCTCTCCCTTTTGTCCAAACTGTAATTTTTATTTCAACCATAATATTCCCTTTAAAAATGGGTTATTATTTTGAGTTGGACAACCTTGACCACTCCTTGATGAATGACTGAGTGTTGCCTATGATCCAATACTATAAAGAGGGCTTAAATTGTATATAGTTATCGCACTTATGTGTGTGTGTCATTTTTAATAATCTAGAATGTAATGAAATGTTTTGATATTTGAAACTTATCACCATGCACATTTGAATTTGTGTATTCAGACTTAGCTCTAGGGATACTCTTTTATGGGATTTTCATATGTTTATGGATTTGTTATAATGTCTCAAGAGATTTCTAATTAATTCCTCAAGATTTCAAGTGATTTATAATTAGTGACCAAGTGAGTATAACCTTAGGAAATTGATTCACTTTTCTTAAGTTGGTAAAGATAGTACACTACAACTTAATCCATAAAAAAAAATGTAAATTATTTTATGGATTAAGTTATAGTGTGCTATCTTTACCAACTTAAGAAAAGTGAATCAATTTCCTTAGCCATGAAAATACATTTATGTTATGTAAAACTTGAAAGGGATAACTTTAGTAATGAGATGAAACTCTATTTGTGACTAGATAAAAAAATTAAATTAAATTAAATTTTGATTTGATAATAATCCTATTCTTGGAAGAGGTTATTACCTAGCCCTGATTGGTATAAGTAATAATTTAGGGTATATAATTATAGAAACACACACACACACACACACACACACACACACACACACACACACACACACACACACACACACACACACACACACACACACACACACACACACACACACACACACACACACACACACACACACACACACACACACACACACACACACACACACACACACACACACACACACACACACACACACACACACACACACACGTGTGTGTGTGTGTGTGTGTGTGTGTGTGTGTGTGTGTGTGTGTGTGTGTGTGTGTGTGTGTGTGTGTGTGTGTGTGTGTGTGTGTGTGTGTGTGTGTGTGTGTGTGTGTGTGTGTGTGTGTGTGTGTGTCTATCTCTCTCTCTATATATATATATGTGTGTGTGTGTGTGTGTGTGTGTGTGTGTGTGTGTGTGTGTGTGTGTGTGTGTGTGTGTGTGTGTGTGTGTGTGTGTGTGTGTGTATGAAAGTTGTGAAGTTATTAAGACCTTGTAATTTTGAATTGATCTTGAGAGTAGATTTGAATTTGTGATTTAATCTTAGAACTAAAAAGGATTCTCCTTAGAAGTTGGTGGAATAAAATAACCGATATTTGTATAAACTAAAGGCTAAGTAACTCTTACCTTGTGAAGTTCTTTGTGTTTTAGGAAATTATTGATCAGTTTTTCATTGTGCCTATAATTTAGAATGACAATTAATTATAATTTTATATTTACATGAGACTTGATATTTTGATAATTTGATAAAATTATTGATCCATATTAGCATTGCAACCCTCTAAATTGGGTAACTTTAATTTTTTCTAAGTTAATTAAATCATCTCAGAATCTAACCCTATTAAATATCTAAATTGGATTAAAGCCAAAACTTAACCTTGATACCAATTCTCTTAGGCTGAAATAATCAATATTAGATGGTAGAATGTTTTTTAGTTCTTTGTTGAACCTAGATTGTCCTTTGGCCTTGAAGAGCCTTAGTGAAGAAAATTCTCCTAGTTTTTTTATCTTGTAGAGTCACTCAAGAAATGACATCATTTAAATTGTTAGGTTTCAAATTTATTGAAACCAAGGGTTGTTTCCTCATCAATTTAGTTTCATATCATCATAGGATCATTCAAAATTAATTTATCTTGATGTTTCCATTTTTAGTAAGATCTTTTAGAACCTTGGTTACTGAAGTCTTCCTAGGAAAGGCAATTTTGTCATCAAGGTATATTTGGATTGGAAGACTAATTATACATCTTATTCACCTTAGATCTTACACAATACTTCAATTGAGATGTTATTAGATCATAGGTTTTGTTCATTTCTTCAAAAAAAAAATTATCAGGGAATTTATTCTAGAGTCATCTTATGGTCATTTTAGTCTTGTTGTGCCTTTTGGTCATAAGAGTATTCCTTGCTTGGTTTTTAGGAATCATGGTGGTTTTGAGAAAATGATGGAACCTAAATCATATTAACACCACATGCATACTTTATTTAAAATTGTAATCATGATGTGTTAGCTTCACCTTGTCATCATTCCACCTTTCATTAGAGTATTGTTTTTCCCCTAATGTGGTTTTGGAATTTAGTACAATGGAAGTGAAGTTGGAGTATTTATTATGAGTGAGAAATATTTGATAGGGTTGTGACCTAAAATTTTGTGGGTTCATATGATCTTACCTTATCTTTATAGTAGGGTCTGCAAACTACTGATACTTGTGTTATAAACAACCAATCTAGTTTTCTCTTAAGTTTTGAACCATTCTACATTCTTCATTTCATGGAAGATTGATGTGTAGCCCAATATGGGTTATGATTTTGAAGTGAAAATGGGTTGGAATTGATTAATTTTATATTTGTATTCTCTATTATCATTTCTACTTATGTATCCATAGGTGGTAGAGTTCCTTTGGTGATTATTAAAAAAAAATTGTTGTGTGTTTTGTGTGCATCTAAGATGTATAATTTTGGGCATGACACTAACCCCTATGGTAGCTGACACTGTATGGTGGTTACAGATAATATCCATTTGCATTTTGTGGGTCTATAACTCTTGAGACCTCTTTGCCTACACTTTTAAATTATTCTTATTTTTATACACGCCTTTGATCCTATGTGTTAATGTTTATTTTCCTCCCCCTTTTATCCAAAATGTAATTGTGATTTCAATGCTAAGATTCCCTTTTAAAAAGGGTTATTATTTTGAGTTGGTTAACCCTATCCACTCCTTGATGAATTAATGAGTGTTTTGTATTATCTAATACTACAAATAGGGCTCGAATTATATATATCTATCATACTTATATCTGTGTGTGTGTGTGTGTGTGTGATCATGAATAATATAGAATATAATGCAATGTTTTGATAGTTGACACTTGGCACCATGTAATTTTGAATTTTGTGTATTCAAACTTCACTCTAGGGATAGTCTTTTGTTGGGTTTTCATATGTGTATGCCTTTTTTTATAATGTCTCAAGATATTTCTAATTAATTCCTCAAGATTACAAGTGATCTCTAAGTAGTGACCAAGTGACTATAACCTTATGAATTATTTAAATTTATAGATGAATCTTCATTAATTATTGTTATTATTGATCCATGAAATATGTCTAGGTTGACCTAATAAATAATTTTGAATTTGAAAAATAGCCATCGAGTGTACTTAGGAATTGTCATAGAACCCTATAGTAAATGACACACTCTAAGCATTATCGGTAGTTTCCTTGAAGTTTAAAATAATGATCTTAGATATGGAGAAGATCTATTTAGGATTATGAGATGTTCTTGGATAGAATAAGTTAATATTGAATAGTTTTATCTAGAAAATAAATGTGGACATGACAATAAATGGGTAGACAAATAGAGGGAAAGTGTGCTTAAGAGTCAAATTTATGTATTATCCAAGTTTGTCAAAGAATTCCAATTTTTTTTAAACATCTAATACCAAATTTAGATGTCTAGATAATGTTATTTTTATTTATTGATGGTTTTTTTAAATAATAATGTGTAAGTGATTTATAATATAATGCTTCAAATTAAAATGCAAGCTAAGAAGGTCCATTTTGAGATAGAACACTTTGAGTCTATTTTATAACTTTGAGTAAATATGTCATGTGCCATTAGCTAGGTATCACTAGATTCTCCCCCCATGGTCTCCATCTCAAGATTGTGGATATGGAGGTTGGGGTAGACACCATTCTAGGAGAAATGGTGAAGTCCTTCACCATGTTTTTGATTTCTTTTACCTAGTCTGAATGCTATAGGAGTTGGGTCTAATCATACATTCTCATACACCAATGGGTAGATAACTTGGTAGAAAAGAATTTATTTTGGCTAACCCTTGTAATTTCCTCACCCAAAAAAAATTTGAAGAAGGATAAGGATAAAGAAACAAATAATAATGGGTGGGAGCCAATACTTGATATAAATGATCTATTTATTGGTAGTGGCTAGGGTGACATTCTATATTATCATCTACTCTGGTTTATTTGATTACTTAAGGCTCTTGTGCCATGACATTTGGTTTCTTGATGGGCTATATATATTTTTTGCATGATATTCTAAATATATTTTTGATTTAAAATTTCTAATTGAGCCTTTAATTAACTATAGTTTTAGTTTTTAAAATTGACTTAACTCTCTCTTAATCCATGTGATCGATTTGATGTTTTATTTTGGAGTGTGATCCAGTTCCATTTTTTTGGCATGACTAGTGATGTATACGAAAATGCTTTTCAATAAAAAAATTGTTTGATTAGGATGAGAATAATTATAATTATAATAATTAAAAAATGACTATTATAATAATAAAAGATCACTTAAATGTTATAAATTTGTGTTAATGATCAAATGCAAGTCTATGTTTTTATAAAATATATTTTTCAAATTAAATTTAAATAAACATTATCATCATCAATGATGTATATGAGAGAGCAATCATTTTCATCATGAAAGAGTTGCTATTAAAAATGCCATGAAGGAATGATTATTTTTTATTCATCACCATCATCTTTATCATCTTATATATCCTCATATTTATTGTCATTGACACTGTCACCATGATCCTCCTTGTCACAACTCATTTCTTATAAAATAAACATAACATCAAATAAAAAGAGTTTTTGAATAAGATAAAATATTAATTGAAATAAAATAATATAAAATATTAGTCTATAAATAAAATATATATACATTATTTAATAGAAATAAATCTTATTATAGGACTCAAGGTGTAATTATGTGTGTGCATAAATAGCTTACACAAGATTGATAATAAGATTTGGATGTTCACTGTAAGACAAAAAATTGAAATGATTAAGCAAATAACATATTGTAACTAATACAATATAAATTAAGCCATGCCCAAGATATAAATAAATAGACACATGTCGATAAACATGGAAATTGTTGGACATATAATGAAGGTCTACAAACTCTTTGATTTCAACCTAAGGTGATATACCATAAAAATGATTTTGATAAAATATAATAGTTTATTATAAGTGAATAAAAATATAATATTATGATACGATGATATGGCATGATTAGGGACAATAATTTGTGTACTTGAATGCCTCATTCCACATCAATGTCCTTTATTAATGTTGCCCAACCTTTATTCAATGCCACCTTTATGTTATCATCTAGTGGCTAGACTTCAAACATTGTTTGTTGGACATAAAAAAATTTTACGAAAAGGTAAAAAAAAGTAAACTATAAATAAACAATATTAATAAGCACACAAGTCATTATGATATATACTCGTAGACCATTATGTTTGATGCAATTTATATCTTCTTCATTAGACCTATGCTGAAATATCTTATACTATAAAAATATGAAAATAATATTTGGTTAAGTATTTTGAATGAAAGAATGATAATAAATTATAGTAATGACAAATAATACTTAAAAGTTTATCACAATAAATATGATAGATGAGCAAGATTAAAAAAATAGTCAACACTCCTTATAAGCATTTTTAGCATGTGTCATGAGTTATTAGATTATTTCAAAGTGTATTTCTACTACTTTTAGGTACATAGTTAGCTAATTTATCATTATGCGACTAAAAGCATAGCCAAAAAATAAATACCATGAAGTATCAACATATTAACTCTTTAAAGTCACTCACTCGAGGTGCATAATGGGGGTGATATGATATATAAAAAATAATTGCATATCAATTTTAAGAGAAAATATGAAATTAACAGAATATATCAATACTATGTAAACAATTATGAAAGGAAAAAACAACATCAATACATATGTGCAAAAACTAGATTTGTATCAAATGATCAAAATAAGTATTACATTAGATCGCATATGATCACTCTCTTTTTTTGGTTTTTAACTGTAAAATATAATTAATTTTTATAATAAACTATAACAAATGTTTATATTTGTTATTTATTTTTTCTACTATAAACTATATTTACATGTTAAGGGAATTGTTCCTCACATAATTTCATGATAGGTAAGGTCGATTGCCAAATTTAATTCTTAAGTATACCTACCATGCTTAGTAAGCATGATAAACTCCATTGTTAAATCAATGAGGCATGGATTGCTACCGAATCTTTGCAAGTAATTATTTTAGTTTGATTTACTATTATGTTGTTTGCTGCTCAAGTTTTAATTCCTTCACTTTCAATCCACACAACCTAACCTTCATCTAGACCAATATCTATGAGTTGATCTTTATGGGTGATGATCTTCTCCTCCATATATTCTTTCATGTGATCCTCTAAACAAAATTGTCATCTTGAAGCTTGCTTTAAGGCTATTCACATGATATCCTTCACTGAATCTAAGGAGGTAGAGTTGCTTAGTTTAAAAAAAGTTGCCAATATTTTTTTTGTTATGTCATAAGGTCTATTGTGCCTAGCTGAATTATAGGTTGTTCAGGTACTAAATTATCTTGCACAGTGAGTTGATTAAATTCAACGTGAGGTTGTAAGATGTATACCAATTTTATAAAGGCAACCATCATGTTAAATAACTAATGTAACTTGTTTGAAGGCTCTTTTGAAAGATCCCTAAAATTAATTGTGGTGAAAAGCTCAAGGTGACCAATAATAAAATGATTATACAACATATTCACCCCCTCCTAATAAACTTGAATTTCCCCCTAAATAAAACCCTTTGCAACATTTAATTATGCCATTTAAGCATGGATTTGACTCATAGTCTACTTGTGTTGGGTTTTTGTCCTCCTTGGCATAATGAAACTATTTATGTAGGCATTTGATTGATTAAAACATTTCATTTTTCAAACAATAATTTTAAATAACAAATAAATCAAACCAAAAATTTCATACACAATCTACAAGACTTAGACCAACACATTTTTTTTATTGATTTTTTTCCTCCTCAAAAGTAAAATTGATCTAATGCAATGTATTTATAAAACTATTTTTGAAAATTTTTTATAGAAAAATATATTATTTTAAATCCATCTTAAAAAAAAAAAAAAACTAATTTATTTAAAATAAATTAATTTGATATATGGCTTTATTTTTATCTAAAAATAATTTAAAAACACTAATATGATATAGAACCATTACACGATTTTATTCTTGTATAAAAAATTAACTAAAAATCATAATGAATAATACGTTTCCAACATTCTCCCCCTCAATGCTGATTGGACTAAAAAATTGATCTCAAAGTTTCAAAAATTAAACTTTGATGGACATCTTTACCATGTTCTAAAGACTCCTCTTTTTTAACATGCAAAGGTTGTTTCCATTTACAACTTCCCATTTGCATTTAAGCCCAAAAATTTCCAAAGCATCCTCTATCCTTTGAAGGCACTGCTTATTTCTCGATATCCTCTCCTCCCAACTGCCATTTTCCAAAATTCTTTTAGTGTCGTGTTTGACTCTGCAAATCCAAGTTGATGGGAAAAATATGTAGGTGGAGCAAAAAAGGGGTGGTTGCATTTTAGGAAAACACGTATCATTCAAAAATTTGGTTCAAATCCTTTGGAAAAAATAGTAATGGTTTGGTTCATTATCAAGTTTTGAACCTTTGACCTATGACTTAGCCATATATGACATTATTTAATAAGACTAAAAAGCATTTTTGGGTTATCGCTAAGATAAGTTATTGATTGCACATGGTTTTATAATGCCAATATTTGACTTTAATTTTGTCTTTAGTGTTTTTTAATATATAGCAACGTTCTTATTTAAGTTTTTAGTTTAATTTGTCTATAAAGCCATATAATGTTCACAGGTCATGTTAGTTTATAACGATAATACTAATTAAAAATAATAGAAAGGAAAACATTTTATAGTTTTTTATTTAATAAATATATGCAAATATTTTATTTTAACATGAAATCAAGATGTTTTAAAGTTTTGTTTCCAAAAAGTGAATAGAGGAAGAATTTTTTTTACAAGATCAAGTATTATCAAACTATTCATAGTTATCTTTGTATTATTAAGAGTCAAAAATACTAAGATGGTTTATTAATAACACCTTTTTTAGAATCATCCACCAAAATACTAACCCTATGTTTCTCGTCAAATTCTTGTTTTCAAGTGTGTTCCCTTTTGACAAGATTTGGTGAATTTTGAGTCATTTTAACATACAAAGGGTGAATCTAGGGGTAATTTTGACTTGCTAAAATATTTTTTTGCAGGATATATTTTAATCTAGCAGGTTTATCCTCAATATTATCAAATCAAACTACTAATCTTTATGTTGCAAGTTACCTCTTTTGGAGTGTCAAAATCAAACTAATAATCATGTATTGGCAGACCGCATGTTAAATACTCCTTGGGGCACTTCAAAAATCAATTTTAAAATCATTTTGATCATTTTGTCTTGTCTTGTATGTTCTTATATTTCATCTTATAGATACATCACCTTTAATTTTAATCAGTCAATTAATCTTTTTTGTATTCCTGATTTTCTCCTAGAGCTATGGTGGTGTATACTCTCCTCCTTGCGTCCTTGAGGCAATTCCGAGAAGATTAAAAACCACTTATAAAATTTTTTCCATTTTTTTCTATGGTTCAGTGATCATAGATTTCATCACCATTCACTAGACCAAACTCTATGTTCTGGTGGAGTATAAAAATCAAGATATCTATTGTTAAGCACCTAAGTAGAATTCCTCATAAAGGGTTCCATAGAGTGAGGACTAGTTAAGCTCTAGTACATAAGGTAGTTAGATAACATCCTATATGGACTTGGACCCCATTGTACCTTTGCATATATAGGGGATGAACCTAGAGATCCCATCCAAACCAAGTATAAGATCCTTTGACCATAACAGGTGCCTCACTATCAGAATCAGTATTAGTTCCTAAGTAGCCATCATGAGTAAATGGGGTTGAGAGGATTCAGTCAATTCCATAATGGGTCACTAACCTACAACCTCATGCACAAAGTTATTTGATGGTACGAGTGTCAGGTAATGTACACATCATTTTACTAATCATAGGTTTATGTCTTGCTTGATTTGATGTGTGTTGTGTTAAACCCATGTTGTTTGTGAGCTGAATCAACCTTCACCTAAACCTATCCACACCTATCTATGTCATTACATATCATTTTGTATATCCTTATATCATCATCCTTTTGTACATCCTTATCCCATCATCATTTTGTACATATCATCTTGTATATCCTCCATCTTGTCTTCATCTTGTCCTAGTCTAATCATCCCTACTTGTCATTGATCTCATATCCTAATCACATCTTAGACATCTTTGTCATCATCCTTTTTTACATAGTCTATCCTCTTGTGCATCATCATCATTTGTCATTACTCCATTATAATCACATTTTATACATTCTTGTCATAATCCCTTTATACATATTGCCTTTTGTATATCCTTTTCATTGTCCTATCTCCCATCACCACCTTGTATTAATCTCCTCCTAGTTTAACCATATCCATCCATCATTTTATCATCATCCCATTATTTTCATATCCTAACTATCATCTTGTATATATATTTATCCTATCACTAGGCACTCCCCCATCATTGGTCATCCCCACATCAACTATATATCCTAATCACATATTACCTAGTTATCCACATCTTATCCTAAGTCTACTTTCTCCATATCTAATCACTTGTATTGACCTTATCTTCATCACCCATCTAATCTAACCTCATCCTATCTCATCCTAGTTAGTTTTTTAGGTCACATAAGGGTCTAAACCATCATCACCTATCTATACTTGTCCTTATTCCATTATCTCATCATCTACATCACTTAATCATATCCCATCCCATCTTAATAAAATTAGTCCAAAGCTTGATCTAGTCCTCTTGTTATCTATCCACATCATCTTATCATCCTAAGTCCACTATAACTCATCATTGCTCAGACCTCATACCTAGTCAGTATCTTGTTAGTACCCCATTACTTTGTCAATTTAATCTAACAAACCCATCATCATTAATCTAGTTAAATCATCTTGCCTACTCATAATTAGTACCCATAATATTATCATATTAATAATATTTGAACCTAGGCACCCATCAAATCTCCAATCCTTTTCTAGTTTAAAAACTTGACATTGTTGATAGGTAGTTAACACTTATTAAACTATCAGTCTCAAATTTGATCTCAGTCTTTAATCCATCCATCATCACCTAATCATACTATCTCGATCATTTCAACATATTTTTTTCAAGAACCCCATCCAATCCTTATCCAATCTCCATCATCCATTACTCCTCAACCATCACCGTGGAGCTAGACCCCACATTCATAGACCAATATATAGTTGCTCATAAGGATGAGATCCTATTGAAGTTTCTTATGATGGGTGTTATACTCCCTAAAGGTGTTGATCCCTTTCAACTCATTTCACCTCCCATATAAGTCCCTTCATATGATTCATGTACCAATCCTCCATAGATAGTCATAAACCACCATCTACCTACTAGTAAAGGGAATCCAATCTTAGCCACCTCGACGTCTTCCACCCCTTTGTATCAACCACCATATGATCATAAGTTTAATTCTTCCACTTCTAAATCACCATGTGAAATGGGTCCTTATACTCCCCTTCCTATGTCCTTGGAATCCCTTTTCAAACAATTAGTAACCTTAAACATGATGGTCTATCCACCTATCCAACATCTTGATACCACTGAGCCTAAGCCTACTTGGTATAAATCAAACCAATAATATCCATATCATCAAACATGGGGGTATACCATTAATCGATGTCAACCCTTCCATGATTATGTCTAAGATCTCATTGACTAAATCAGATGAGTCTCAGATGAGTCTCAATCCTTGGGTGAACAAAAATAAGGATACCAAGATTCCCTTCCTAATCATGATCAAGTCCTTCCTTTTCCAAGCCAAGATCAAGACTCCACACCCATCCTATATGATCCCCCCATCCTTGATAAATACTCCATCAAAGCCAAATCTACTCCCCATGAGCCTAGTCCTCCCATATCTAATGAACCCACTCACCCATCACATCAAATACCCCTTATTAAGAGGTCCATCATGAAAAATGAACCATCTACTATCATCACTACATATTGCACATCAAAGATAGTATTAGATCCAACACAGGTCTTATCTACATCTGAATCATGTTCAATACCAATATCATATTCCTCTTTTGAACTATCATCCTTCATTAATGTCGATAATGCTTGTCTTTTTAGGCTACCTCTAATCCAGACACCTCTATTACATCACCATGCATACCTTTGGATCCCAATTAGGTTGATGACATCATAACATATTTCTTGTAAGCTTTATCTATTGAAGGTTATTAGAGTGAATTTGATCTTATTTTGGATGTGTCTACTACAACTATTCCTAGCGATCCTTTTGTTGATCTTGAGGAGATTTTCTTCAATGTCAAAATTAGGTCTCCCAAGAACCCTTATGAAGACCATGTTTCCCCATCACCACTCATTGACCTAATTTTTACACATATACCACCTTCATCCATCATAGATCCATTTCTTCCTATCAATGATCATTTAATATCCTCCCTCCATATGGATAAATAGGAACATACATCATTGGACCCTTCTTTGAGCAATATAAATTGTGACACAAATACAAGGATCCAAGATCATATCCCAAAAGTCATAAATCATGATCAAGTCATCTTTGATCCCATCAATCAAAATCAATAAAATTTAAATCATCTACCTAATCAACAAGTGTATTCCCTTAGTGAAGCCCAATATCGAGAACTAGGGGACCATCAAAGTCAAACTAATCATCTTCTATCAGGTCAAAAATTAAACTCCCTCAGTGAAACCCAAAATCAAGCACTAGGGGGAAGTCAAATTCAACTTCAATATCAAAATCAAAATAATAGAAAAAACTCTATCCATATGGCCATCCTTTAAATAATAAAATCAAAGAATCAATCCATCAAAACATCTTGGATCTCATACAATCTTTTGTCACATGGCACCGATCACATTAGAAATGTCCAAAATCTCTAATGATGTGTGTGACTTCTAGTCCTAATCCTCCACCACCCATCACACCATCCTATCACACTCCCATAATCTCATCAATTCTTACCATTCATTCCAGTCTAATACACCCCCACTAGAATCATGATCTAATTCAATCCATAGTTCACATCACCTCCCTAGGAAACATTATCTCTTATAAGGGTGATGAAGGCACCTAGTCTATATATTTTTAGGGGTCATAATCAAGAATAAAAAAGGGTCACATGGACCCCAATACATCAATTAATGACAACATGGTCCTAAAAACACACATCTCCAGACCTAGTGTTGGTTAAAGATTTAGCTAGTAGCATCATTCCTGCATCTCGTACCCATATCCAATAAATAAAGATGCCATACAAAAATCAAAAGTAAAAAATTGAAAAAAAATGCAATCAAAAATCATCCATCCAATGGTGAAAAACTAGTCTTCTAGCACCTTGGCCAAGTACCATGATGAAAATCAATTTTTGGTGTCATGGTAGAATAATCAATTATCCACATGATACCTCAATACTTGGGGTAAAATCCATTAATATCCCTTATCATTCCCCTCCATACCATTGTATTTGTATCATCTATTTCCCCTACTCATTTTCCATCCTATTATGTTTCTCATTCCTTCTTGTCTTGACCTTCATAAGAAATCAGAAGGTGTCTTGAGACATGTTATCAAACCATCTTGGCATATCCTCCAATGAACACTTAGGCAACTAATTGCTTGGTTCTTTCACTATGTGATCATTGGCAATACCTAATCTATTATTCCTTTATCCTCATCCCATTTTTAGCATCACCCTTATCCTTTTATCAAAATAATCCAGTCTCATCTTGGTTGCTAGGCTAGGTATTCCATTTATTAGTAACCCCATTCATATAGTGTACATACATATTCTAAAAGGCCCTAAAAATTGAAAACTGTTAAAAATCCTAAAAATCCTAAAAATTTGAAAAATTCAAAAACAGGCCATGGTGTCTTGTCTTATGTATCTATCTCCATCTTTCATAACATTTGTTATCCATCTCATACTTTCCCATCTTTTGATACAACATTTAGTCTTAGAAATAAATCATAGTGGTTACCCATCCCTCCATATCTTCAATATCATCCTTTTGACTAGGTATTATTAACACACATATTCTTGTAAAAGAATTTAATCTAGCATCCATCACTTCCCTATCAATGCCTTTTCATACCTATCACCCATCCAATCCCTCTTTTTCTAGTATGTAAGGTACTTGATCCCATCACTTTCTTTATCATTGCCTCTTCATACCTATCACTCATCAAATCCCTCCTTTACTAGTATTAAAGGCATTTGATCCCATCATTATCTCCTCTAATTTCTAGATTAGACTCTTGAAAGGTCTTGTACATAGGTAATCCTTGGTCATCACTTTTATAAATCACCTTCCTTGGCCACTTTTTGATTCAATTTCAATACCAAATCATTATTCAAAGACCTCCCATCCTCTATCCTTCTATCTTCAAATAAGGGAAACATCTTAGAATAATCCTAATAATGATCACCCTATCCAAATCCAAGTCCATCCTAAGTCCACAATCAAATCATGATTATCCAACCCATCATCTAGTCACTCATCCCATTATTAGACAAGAAATTAGGACATTGCATGTAGATACTTGTGTGTGTTACTTATTTGTCTTATTTGCATGTCTTTTATCATGTATATATATATATATTGTCTTATGTTTTGTTTGCATCGATCAATGAATAGGGATGTTATGAGTATGACAAAGTGTCCTTGATGATGAAGATTTCATTATCATCCCCTTATTTTGCACTTTGACACAATGTCCCCTTGGTCATGCTTATATCATGGGGCATACTATCAATTGGTATATCTATTGGATTTCTTATACTATGATGAGACTTATGATAGCTATGATTTCTTGATCACCTACACCCTCATCATTCATCTAATCATCTCATCATCCTTCTTCCCATCACTAATCTAAGCCTCTTAACTCATTTAACTAACATCTAATATTTCATCCTTGTTTCATCATCTAAGTCATTAATACTCATCATCACTAATCCTATCCTCTAATTACTAATAATTATCATCATATACTCCCTCATCATCATCCTTTATCCTTTACTCACTACTACATCAACCTGAGGTCTTTTCAAACTATATAGGCAACACTTGGCCACTTTTAAATGCCTAAGGATAGCTCAGACACTATCTCCTCTCTCACTTCCTTGCATGTGTCTTTATTATGGGAATCATAATTACTCATTGGTCACTCAATCATATCTTCACCTTTATCATATTAATCAATTTAGATTTGAGCTACATCCATCATTAATCTTATCAAATCTTATTCTGGCCTATATCTCTCCCTTATGTGCATCTTTATTTGGGATACATCTAAATCTTACGGCCTTTTAATCCTATCATTATCATGTTATGGTTGATTCCCCCTTCGGATGTGTCGATAACCATGACATAATCATCTCTACTCCTTATGTATGTGTCCTTTCCATGGGTATCATCATCAATTTGTAGCTCATTACTCAAGTTGAATCCACCTTCTTCATATTCTATCTCACATTTGACATCCCATCCCCTTATCTAGTCATTGCATCCCACCCTTGATTTCTTCTTTCAAGTGGTCATCTGTCTCATTCTTCCTTGCATGCCCTTCAAGGGGGCATCATATCTACTATCATTCATCCATGACATGGTTTTTATTTTAAATACCATTACTCCTTCCACTTCTCTTGACTCATAATACCCTTTTCAAAGAGGGGGAAAATGTATGAATGTAATTTCACTCGCTTCATTTAATGTCACTAATATTCCTATTAGTTGACACTAATTTAACTCATCTCATCTATTCTAATTAATTTCATTAATTTATCCCCCACTTCCTATCTATTTATCTAAAATCCCCCTCAATATTTATTCATGCACTAACATTATTCATCCCTACCAATCAATTAATTTATCTTAAATCCCTCTTATCCCATCCTAATCATATTTACCTATTATTTGAAAATTGTATATTCCCAATAGCCCACCTACTAGCCTATGCCTAGGCTCTCCTACACCCCTAGTCCCTAATCACCCACCTAATCCCTATCTAATCCCACATCTAATCATCATTAATACTAAGAAGGATTATAGAACCCTCCATTTCTATAACCTTCTCTATTCTCACCCCTCTTCTCTAGAAGCTTCTAAGTCTAGAGGCTTCCAAGGAATTTTAAATTAATTTTAATCCTCAATCCTTGATCTCCCCAATCCAAATTAAAATATCCACCATTGATCTTTCCCTCTTTCTTCTATTTAAATAACTCACTTCCTCCATGGAAGGTAACTAGCAACCAAGCATTAAAGCCATACCAAGCATCCATCAAAATCCTTTATCATGCCATCATAATGTAAAATTGTTGAGTCTAAGGTAATCCAATCCTTTTATTTTTATATTTTACTTAATCATGGTTTAGAACATTTAGCTTTAGGATCTAAGTGTAGGATTGAATTATTTGTTCATATATTTGCATTATAACTTAATGGCTCTCAAATTTACATAAGTAGTTTGATGTTTGAGTGATTGAATTATATGAGTTTAATAAAAAAATCTCAAAAATCCTTCTACAGTATATATAGGCTTGGGATGGGATGCCTCATCAGTCAAGCCATTCTCAAAGTTACATTGTTTTTAAAATATTCCATGAAATAACATGTATGGCATGTATGGATAAGATGCTTCTAGCCATTTAAAAGAGACAAAAAAGTTACAACAAACTTATAGTTATAACATCAACATAAAATAACAAAAGAATTTGCCTACAAGGAGGTAGTTATGTTTGGTGATGTTTGTGTGCTGGAAGTTGTCATTTATATGATATAATTTATTGAAATGGTTGGCCTAGTTGTTGTATATGTAGGAATAGTTTAAATGGTTAGTGGGGGAATCATACTTGATGATACTTGCTTGTTTACTTTCCAATCTTGATAATGTTTATTGGTAAGACTATCTTAGACTCAGATGATGTCCATGTTTAAAAAATATGGAATGTGGATTATATTTAACTCTATAAATAAGAATCCATGTTTAATTTTTGTGGCCCTAAACTCTACCTAAAAAACTCCTACTTTTGTTACTCTCCTCCTCATGGAGCTGAGTTCTTAACCAATTTATTCCAAGTAACATCTTTAAAGTCCAAACTGGAAATTGCATGTTGTATTAAGTTATAAAAATTGGATATAATAATTAGTTTACCTATGGGGTATTTGAATTGAGACAATCTGAGCTCATCTAAAATCTATAAAACCTGCCTTTCATGCTCCATTAACTTGGGGACTAAGGACTGCATACTTGAAACCCAATTCCTAGCTTCCTACATTCTAACTATTTCCAAGTTGAAAGCATTAGTTGTTTCAATTGACGTCAATGGATATAAATGATTTAAGGACTTATTGGTCATAATTGGGATTAGGAAATTAAGTTTATTCTTATTTTATTTGAAATAATTAAACAACTTATATATACTAGTAAGTAGGGGAGACATTTTGGCTTTCATTACCCCGATAGTTTTAAGAATGTTATATAATTTGAGGGACATGTTTTGAATATCCTCCTCTATCTCTTTTGAAGCATGCAAAACATATTGCTATTCTTTTATTCATTCCAATTCCTATTTAATATCCTATCTTTCCTACTCAATTCCTCTATGGAAATAATTGATGGTTATAGTTTGGGTCATTAAGTAGGCAAAGAAGTCTTCATTGTAGGGGGAGTCCCCTAGCTTCCTATTTTTTCTCTTGGATAGGGAGAATACATCTTGTCTCTCCTATAAGACTATTCCTCTTCATAAATCATCTCAAATTTTCCTCTTCCTCACTCTTTTCATAGTCTTCATGGTTTGATCAAAGATAGAGCTCATCGTAGGCAGCTTTGTGATCATCAAGTTTGGCCTCTATGCAGCTTGGGTTTTAAGGTTTGCTTCCCATTAGGGAATCACCAACTGTGAGGGGTCAATTGATGGGGTGTCCTTAGAATAATTCAATTTTAGGATGTCCTTTAAATATTTCATTAATGTCTCCACCTTAATTATGGCCTATAAAGAAGGAAAGATTATCTTCTACCAATCCACATCCCCAATCCCTGGGAAGGGATTTACTATCAAAGTTATCTTCTTACCCACCATTTTGGATGTTATTGTTTTAATATTTAGGGTGGTAGAATAATATGGGAAGGTCTAACTAAAATATTTGGATCAATTTTTGGGTGGTAATGGTTAATTCAGTGGTCTTTAAATAAACTCTCTTAGGCTCTGGAGTAGTAGGGTTAGTAATAGTTGAAGAAATAACAAAGACAATAGGAATTAAAGGAGCAATGGGAACATAATCAACAATAAAATCAAGAGATACCATAGGAGGTGTGGAAAAAATATGGGTGGTATATTATGAGTCCAATTTATGACTCATTATATCCAAAATCACCTTTGTTACACCTATTAATCAACTATCTTAGATTGAGTATTTCATACCTCTTAAGACTTATGGTTAATATAAAGTAGAAAATACATAATTATATCTTTTTAGTTCATGTGAGTCTGAGTTTATCATTATTTTCACTATGTTCCAACATTTGGTATGGTTATTTCTCCAATTTTGCATATACATGAAGTATAATTAACTATAAATAAATACTAAGAGTTTTGGTGTAGTAAGTCAACCCTTGGAGTGAGCCTAGCATAATATGGTACCCTAAAATAAAGATTTGAAGTTTATTAGTAGAGCTCTAGAGTTTATCAATAGATCTCTAGGGTCTACCAGTAAGCTCTAAACTTTGATAGCTGAGCTTCAGAGTACTGCAGACATTCTATGAGTGAACCATAAAGCTCCTAAATTTATCAGTAAAACTCTAGCATTGCTCCAACACATGCTTAAGATGTTTTTTATGAAACCTCCAATATGATAGAAGCATTGAGAAGGCTATCTCTAGATTATTTCTACACCCACTTTTAGGCTTTCTATTTATACTACTTATAATTTTAGAATATCTAAAATAACACCACTGTATTTACAAGAGATTTTGGGTTACTTGATCTAATATTTTAAAGATAAATGATGTAACTGATTGAAAAAACTTATCATCTATTTCCCTTATTTATAACATTCCTCCTTGGATCCTAATTAGTTACAACACATATTTCTATTTTTCAAGTTAGTTGATCACTATTGTGATCTTGTTATATTGTTAGTTTGTTAAAAATAATCTAGGCTACCAGATAAATAGTGTAGTAGAATAAAGTAGTATTTTATATTACTTCCTAGGGGCATATAAAGAATTATTAGAAGTGGATGTATCATTCCATTTTTTCACTCTTTTTAAAAATCAATGAAGCTTTTACTAGTTCTAGAAATACTGAGTTGATTTCATCCTGATTTGAGGGAGATCAAGGGCCCACTCACCCGAGGAAACTAAGACTTGTGTGGTAGTTATGTTTATCATTTCATTATTCATGTAAGTTTAATAAGACTATTTATATGTAAGTAGAGATTGTAAACCTGTAGGATCATCTATGTTTATGTGTTCAAATTTGTTTCCTAATTATTCTCCATTAATATTTATTTCACTAATGTGAACATTTCATTAATAATTAAATACAACTCTGCAATCCTTGATAGCAAGTGTGTTTCCAATTTCAACAAGTGTGTTTCTAATTCTAGCAAGTGTGTTTGTCATTCTAACAAGTGTTTTTATCATTCCATCAAGTTTACTTTTGATTCAACAATAAAGTGTTTTCATTTACAAGCAATTAGCTAGTTTCCACATTCATAAAGTTAAAATATAACTTAAGATTAATTTCCCCATCAAAACCCCTCCAAACACCACTATTAGCCAAATCACCAAATTACCTTATTACATATAGAAATTAGAAATCAGCCTTGGTATGAATGAAATCAAACTTATATTTATTAAATGAAGGGTTAAATGAGACCCATCATTTTGGGCATTGTTATTGAGAACTTTCACTTCAAGTGCTAGTAAGGTACAAGCATAAACTAGCAATAATAATAAAAACAAACTTCCATAAATATTAAAGAGATATATGAGTATAATAATAAATTATTAGGGGAGATTAATTCTGAATTACCTTTAGTATGATACTTAACCTAGCCATAAAATCCAAGCAATAGCAGAAAAACATGAGAATCTAAAAAAATGGCTGTAAAACAAGTTCCACATGCTAGGGAATAATTAGACCTCTAGATTAATCTTCCAAAAAAGAAACACCACATATAGGAGATAGGATATAAGACACTTAATATCAATTTAAATACCTTCCATCTAATCTAGATTAACCACTACTTTTATCAGACTATGTAATAACAATAACTTGGGAGAAATGGGAGACAATCATGAAAATGTTGAAAATCTTCAAGGAAATAGGAATAACCCTCATGAAAGGAATTTTACCAATCCCATTGTCTTGGAAGAGGATCACATAATAAACATGAAAAATATTTATGATGTAGGATCATCAAGGTGAAACTTCAAATGAATGTAATTAATTATGTTTTAGTGTGTAGGGATCTTATAGGGTCCCCTAAGAATGGTTGAGTTTAGTTAGGAAGTGTGAAAAGGTTTTGTTATCACCAAATATTTCACCCTATAAGAGGTTGTTTAAGCCTAATATAATATTTTTGAAACATTTTAATACCTCTAGGCTTGTGGGTTACCTATGACAGAGGTAAACCTCAAGGTTTAAGGGCTAACTCCCTAGATTGCTCTTTGCTTGCTTATCACCTACACTAACTATTTGCTTGGATAAAAAGGGATAGAAGTAACATGGAAAGTAAGATATTTTTATAAGGTGATACACTATAAATATATCCAAAATAATACCATATTATTTCACTATGAAACATGAACTATAACACTAGTCTCAAAATCTTGAATTGCTCTAACATTAGTATTTCAAACATAGAGGTGATATGCATTGGACTACTCAATGTGAGTGAACTAGAGGTCATATTATAGAAACCAAAGCCACTTATACACTTAAATATAGTCAAACACACTATCTACACTTCATGTTACTATTAGAGTGATAACTACTTACATCGAACATGAAAGGATAAAGAGAAGGCAAGGATGAATACTTTTCACTAGATGCTTCACTATGCATCACTTTACATACTTAGATAAGAAAGTCATGAACTCAAAAATAGATTTAATTTTTTTTTTAAATGAAAAGTAAAATATTAAAATAGTAAGGCTTCAACATACCAGGTTTTGAATCCTTTACAAAACCAAAATGGCTTGCATTTATAGCATGTGTGAGAGGAGAGAGAAGAAGAGAAGTTCAAGGGTCATAATGCCACATGTCAAGGCATGAAAAATATATACACTGTAGAAGAATGAAGTTGAGAATAGATGTCTATAAGGTATTATTTTAAAAATGTCCATCTAAAGCATAAAAAATCCTCAAAATGGCATAGAGATCTTCAAATACCTTCTTGAAAATTGCTTTCATGATGATGCATCTCTTGACTACTCAAAACCAAACTAGGAACAGTTGACACATGTGCACTATCTTAGGGGGGTTATGATGTAGGAACATCAAGATAATTAATGTTATCAAGTGTGATTTCATTATTTTGGCTTATTTTTTATGCTAAGAGGTCTTGTAGATGTCTAGAAAGGATGTTAAACTTAGTAGGTAGATTTGTTTTAGAGGTTATTTGCCTTGGAAGAGTTTCCCACCAAAACTCCACTTTTGTATATTTGAATTTGAGTTAGAGAGTTAGAGATATTTTGGTGTAGTTATCAAGAAATGTGATGTTATTAAGTGCTAGTAAAGAGTCATTTAGGGGTCTAGGTGTGCATAAAAAGGTGATTTATGTACATAAGGTGACAAAAGCAAGAATGTTGAATGTATCCATAATTGAAAGGTAGTTTTCTTAGGAATTATTTATGCAAGAAAATAGTTTATCAAGAGTGTAATGAGTTTTGGATTGAATTAGTTGGTTAGTCTCATAGATATAAGTTAGGGTAGGAAGATAGAAAGTCAATTTTGAAGTTAGAGACAAGGTAGAGGTATTGAGGAGAGGAGTAAATGAAGATAATTTTTACCTTGTTCATAGTAACAATGATGACCATGTATATATGTTGAATAAAGCATTGAAAGGTTTAAGGCAATTTATATGTGTTTTATGTACTAACATTGTTATGTGAATGAAATTAGTTATTTTTGAAGTCTTAAGAGTTTTTATAATAAAATGTTAGCATGTGCAAGTTGGCATAATAAAGGTTTGTGATCAAAACCCTATTTATGTTCATTTAAGTCTATAATCTAATAGGGAGAGGACTTTACAAAATAATATGTTGAGAAAAGGAATGTGGTTTTTTTTTGTGAGTTTATTAGTATAATAGTTTAATTGATCCATATGACATATAAACCCTTATTTATTTCCAATAGAGATAATGAATTAAAACAATAGCCTATGTGTGTAACATATTTCTATAACACAGTCAAGAATATTGGTTTGTATGATTGAAATTTTGATGGTATGGAACCCCTATAGCATGATGAAGTAATAGATGGATAATCTGACATAAAATAACCTTGGATTAGTGTTTTCAAAGCATCATGTAATCAAGTAAGCATTCAAACCCTATGAAAATTAGTAACAATCAAACTATATGCACAAAATATAGTCAAAATCCTATTTAAAAAATTATTGTTGATTGGTTAATAAGATATAAAGTTTGATAAAGTTGGATTTATGTCATAAAAACCCTAAATAGGTCTTTGGAGAGTTTGAAACTAATAAATGTGCATTTAGAACCATTTAGATAACTCTCGGGCTAACATAAAAGACAAAAAAATCCTAAGTTAGGGTTAAATACCAAATGTTGTATAAAAAGTGCTTTAACCATCAAAAAGAGTTAAAATTTGGTATTTTTAAATATATTGACATGGAAAAGGAGATTTTTTAGGTTTTGGGGTGGTACAAACTATGACCATACATATACACATGATTGTGTCTAAAAAGGAAGCTTAGAGACCTAATTAGGTCTAGGAAGGTGTTGGAAAAGATGTCAAAGAAGGGAAAAAGTCTTAAAACTTCATGAGGAGGAGTAAAATTATAGTGGGTGGTATAATATGCATTTATATTCTCAAAACTATAAGGTACTTGTCTGTATTAATAGAATTTGGCAGAAAAAGGGCTACAAGGAGAATGTAGGAAAGAGTAGAGTTGATTAAGGGGTTGAAAGGAAAGAATGAGGTTAGGTGATGAGTTGATCCAAGTTATTTTGGATTAATAAAATATATTTGAGGAGTTTTAATTCTCTCAATATGATCAGATAGAGAAAGAAGGTGATTTGGCCTAAGAGACATTCAAAGACTAGTGAGAACCAATGTGAGATTGAAGTAAAGGGAGTTTGAAAATGAAATAAATGAAGTTTAAATGTGAATTTGAGTTTTGTGTAGGGTTAAAAAGTATAGAACAAAGGGATTCAAGGTGCTTCATGCATAGGATCAATAAGAGAATAACATTGTAACTTGTAACCAAGTTGCCAGGTAAGAGGAAGAATGATAAGGTTGAATGCATGAGTTAGAGTTTTTAGGTGTCAGAGTTAGGTTGAGAAAATGATATAATATATTATTTACATTAGGTTTGAAACATTCCATGACAGTCATCATATGTGTCCCTAACTTTAGCCATCTTCTAGACACTTGTATTCACCATCTACATTCATTCATTAGTCTTCTAAGCCACATTCTTCACATTTGTCACCCAAGTGGCCTTCAATTGCTAAAAAAAATCCATGAAATAGGTGTTTGGACACCTATATATGACCTCTTTACCTTCCATTCCATCAAGCATACCTTAAAAGGTTCGAAATCAAACTTCTCATTCTTCTCACTAGGTAGTCACTTCGACTTTTCATTACATGTCAAAAAATACCTAAAATGAATGATGTAGTAGATATTTTTCAATGTTTTTGAGGTGATACATGGATATTTATATTTATAATAAGTCCCAATATAACTCATACATTTACTTTCATCTATTCAAATTGTCTAGAACCTATAAAACAAGTCAAATCTTTACAAAAAAACCCTATTTTTACCTTTTTCATACAAGTAGGGTAAAAAATTAAGTTTCATGGAGCCTAAGAGAGTCCTCCACAATTTAAAAATCATTTCCATACCATTTAACCAATTTTTAATGCATATTCATCAGTGTTTCCTCCATCCATTCTTAGACAAGGGTTTAAGAGGGTTTTAACACATTTTGGTTCTTAGGAATGATTCATAAAAAATGGACGTTAAATATCTTAAAAATTACCATTGGAATAAATTTTAGGACCTCCTTAAACTCTCCCAAACTCCTTGGGTCACCATGCAATCCCTTTATACAGGTGTGAGTGCTTCAAGTTGGCCTATCAAGCTTTAGAGTGCATTCTAGGTACCCCTGAAGTGATTTTAAGCTAAAAATGACCCCTTTATGTAGTCTCTTACAAACTAGAGCTTTTAAATCATATCAAATTTCCTATTAAAGGTAAAAAAAATTAGGGTTCATCTTTTTTTATAAATGAAGTTGAACCACATCAGGATATAGGCCTAATAGGCCTAACTATGTTCTAGTTGCCCATAACCACCTCTGAGTGGTTTATCAAGACTATGAGGTGTTATATATTATTTTTTATGCTCAAAAAAACATTATACACCATTATATATCATTTTAATACTTATCATGTTATCCTCCTACCATCTACTCATCAAGTCTTCAGTCAGGTCTTGACTGGGAGTGCCTTTTATTTGAGACAAAATTAAGGGAATCTCTCTTATTTCTTTCGTAAAACTAAGATTATGGAATTATCAAATAGTTAATTAATACCTTATGTACCAAATTACATATTATATCACTCTCTAGAGTCCCCAATACTAAAATTCCCTAAGATAGACTTATATGGCAAGTGACTATATAGGGTTTTTAAACATGACTGTAGGTTGAGATTTGAAACTTTTTTTATTTGTATCTTCTATATAATAATCATGTGATATGGTTGATGAGAACATTTTGAAGGTGGTTTCAAACATGTTCAATTCCCTACCTCTCTACCAACTGTCTCAATCCACCTCTCTCCATTTGCATGAATTAGTTTGTCTACTATACCAGACTGTAGGTGCACTCAGAAAAATGAGGCCCCTATAGGTGATATTCAAATCTTTAACTTTATATTACATACCCTAAGATATTTTAAAGGTAATTAGTTCATTTCAAAATAAATAATCACTATGCTTGTAGGGTTATTAGCTTCTAGTCTCTTATCATCAACTTTGTGTATGTTTACAATCAGAGTGTAGGTGACCATTTAGGAGATAAAAAGCTATTTAGGTGATTTTATATACCAAAACCTCATACATCAACCTATTTGGCTGATATGAGATCATTTGTATCATTCTAAATCTATATAATCTCTTTTCATACATAGAAAACATAGTCTAACCTACCACTACAAGTTGGTTGCTTTTAGTCATTTCAATGTAGTATTCACTGAGTCTTTTAGGTCAAAAATGTTTAATTTGGAATCCATCCAAATAGTACTCTCCTTTAGTCAAGAAACCACTTTATTTTATCAAGGCATTACCCCTAAGCCTAGGCTACATGGTGGAAACAACTAAAATTGCCCAGTCTTCAAGACATTCCACTATGAGAAGATCAAGTATATGAGCAAAATGTGATTTTGAGAGGTTAATGTAAACTATTTATCTTGAAAATTTATTGACTATGGACATGGATCTAGGTTTATTCTACATACAATGTATTCGTCATTGTCACCATGATCCTCTCTATACTCTCAAACCTGAATGAGGGCTTCAACTAAGTTTAGACACCTTCATATCAATAATGTTCTACCTTTGTGGATTGCACTCAGACCCCTATTGGAAACACCTATGGGTGCTACTACATGATCTAAGTCTATGTGTTCTAAATTAGTTCTCACAACCCATTTATAGTCACTTGGAATAGCTCAAACTCATTACTTTCACTTTGATAATCCTCTCAATCACCTTGAAAGCTTCTTCACTTATTCAACAAGACTAGCCAAGGCTTATTTTCACTTGACTGTAGGTGATAGTCACAAGGGAAACTGACTGTACAATTCTTAGACCTTGCATGCATAAATATGGCTAGTATTGAGACTAGACCTTCAAATAATAATTGATCACCATGATATGTGAGAATTGGAAAACATCATATCTTCCTTGATTTTAGATCACTACAAGAGAGAGAAACCTCTAAAAGTGGTGAAACTTGTTTGCAGACTGAAATTAAAGTCTTTTCTGGCAAAAAATGGATGTTTATGCCTATTCCTTGACCTTCACATGTGCAACCAAACTTAGATACTTTTGATAATGATGGTCATGCTCTCATATAACATATACAACACTTGAATTTCTCAGACCAATCCAAATAGAGAAGAAACTTGAAGGCTATGGGGATGACCAAGAATAAAAGAGGAGAAAACCTTATTAAAAATGGTTCATAGAGCACAATAAACCAATCATCTCAATATTTCCATGGATTTTAAGTATAAAAAGAGTGATATCATCCCTCAAAATCATTTTCCCTAACTCACCTCCTCCTGTCCATACCATGCAAAGATCGGTTGACCATTTATGCTTCTTTAAAAGAGTGATGAAAAGATAAAATGGTTTTTTCCATTTTTGAGCTTGTCAAAGCTACCCAAGCATATAATTGAGTTTAGGTAACTTGAAGAGTCACTTTAGAAGTACTCAAACATTTCAAAACTATTTTATGGGCCATACAACTTCATAAAACTCCCTAAACTACTTGATCTTCTTGCTTTCAATGTTGCACATATAGTTTTCAGTCTAACACTACCATCTCTAAGAGGAATATGACATGTAGGATGTTAAATTACACTTAGACACACTTTTATTCCCATGGAAATTTTACAAGTCTATTAAATGACCCAAAACTGAACTTATATGACATAAAATGACACTAAAGACTAATGACTAATATGATCAAGGCTAAAGATACATTAAATGTCCTCATTGATACCATGGGAAACAATTCACACCCTATTATACCCCTATAATAAGTATGACTTTATAGGTGGTTGACTTAATTTAACTTGTGGTCAAATCAGTCAACATTTTGGTAATTTCCTAGGGGTGATAAGCCAGCTATGCCAAAGACTAGTAGCCTACTCCTATCCATTTAGATATGGAGTCACCTATGCATAGTAATAAACATAGAATTACCTTTTAAATAACACAAAGAATGCACCAAACAATAAAAAACAAACACACAAGACAACACACCAAAGGAATCACACATATGTTCTCAAGAACACTTAGGGAAAACACACACAACATAAGTAAAGACACACACCTACCCTAGTATGTACAAGACCTCACTTGAGGTGAATAAAAAATCACCATTCTTCATCCAGGATCAAATATAGTACCTCTTATATCCCTACTACTCCATGAAATCAATCTAGCATGTGAAGTATTCTTATCAACAAACACTTGCTTTTGTAGACAATCAAATAACTTACCTTCTTCAACTTTTATTATATCTACAAGTGTACTATTTTAATATTTCAAGGACAATCCTTTTATTTCTCCAAGGTTTTCATTTGAGTTTGTATTTTTATTGGCTTCTACCATATCTAATTGGCACTTCTCAAACTTTAACTTGGAAGTCATCAAAGTTGTTTCAACTTTACCTTCTTCTTGGACATGATATACTTGATGTATAGAAACCTCAAGCTTGTCTTTATTCTACTCCAAGACGTCTAAAAGTGATTCATATTTAGGATGAGTTCTTGATTGTTCCTCAAAAATTCAAATCTTTGCCTTGGTCTTATTTGACTCCTCCATGACTACAAATTCTTTGGTAGTAGCTTGACATACACTCTCATGATTAAATAAGCATTCTCCTTCATGCTTAATAAGACATTAAACAACTTACTTGTTGGGTTCATCAACAAACTTATTATCAGGTTTACACTTCTTAAGAAGGGAGTAAACTTACTCAATTATTCAAATTCTTGACTTATGGCATGAAACCTTTTCCATAAATCATCTTCCTCTTCATGAATGTCATCTCTAAGAACTTATCCATCTTGTACAGGTAGAATGACATTGTCCTTTTCACTATCCTGCTCTATTATGATTTGAAGGACATTATCATCATGCATATGAACAAGGTAATTACCTTCAGCATCTTGTATGAAATAATCATCAATGCATAGCTCCAAATGTTCATATCCTCCCTCATGGATGATGTATGTGCTAAGATTAGTTTGCTTAAAGAAAGTGTATGGATCATATCCATAAGTGTCTACACCATACTCATCTAGGAACATATCAGATGTGCCTTCAAGCTTATAATATGTTCCATCATCCATAACTCTCCCCTCTCTATATAAACTCTATCTAACTCCATCTATATAGAGATCCCCCCTAGATATATCTAACCCAGATAGATAGATAGGGCTTGCCCCTATATATATCTACCCTATCTTGGGGGGTATTCATTATGCTAACCCATAGATAGATTTAGGAGTAAGTGAGTGAGTATAGATAGGGGGCCTTCATCATGGGATGGGATTTTCACAGAGTCCTCATGATCATTGATGACACAATTAAGATTAGAACTTGCTTTCACACAGGTCTCAATATGAAAATTAGCCAATGGTTGAGTTATAATGGTTATCTTTACTCCATACCTTGTATTGAAGGCCAATAAGTACTAGTCAGCTAAGAGGTAGCCTCCTATCTTGGCTATGAAATCAATTGAGAGGTAGATAGCAAAGTGAGCATGCAAGTCAACCACTACTATATCTTGAAGGATAGGGAAGCTTGGACAATCATGAAGAAAAACTATCAATCGTTTGACAAGTCACACTAACTTAGCTAATATCCCATCAATTTGAATCACTCCCTTATTATATGGTTCATATTTAAAGCCTAACTTATTTTCTATAAGTTTAGGCATCCCTGAAGTACTAGCTCCACTATCCACTATGTAGTTGTGAACAAGTTTATCTCTCATAATGAGAGTGAGGTATAAGGTTGGAGGATTTTTATAATTGGAAGGTTACACATTGTGATTAGGATAATTGGTAAGGTCAAAATTACCATGACTTGATGGTTGAGGGCTGAGGTGAATTTGAAATAGCTACTCTTGAAGGATCTTTTTTTGACCAAGCAAGTGAAGCATTTCCTAAAGAGACATAGATACCTTATCACTCTTCAAATAATCCACTATATTAAAAGTAGTATTACTCACATTTTTTTGAGTCCTTGAAGGCAAAGAAGTGATTTAAACTTAAGGCATTGAAACACTTTGATCAACCCTTCCAACATTCTGATTTGGAGTAGGTGCAAAATTTATAGGGACTTTCATGTTTGTAGTCACATTTTGATGTCTTCTAGGAGGTCTATTTAAAATTTTATGAATACCATGGGCATCTCCCAAATCCTTCCTCTTCACTCTAGTATTGTCTACAACTAAATAATTTTGATTGATAACATATGTATCTTCAAATATAAATTTTTCAAGGTTCACCTTTTGGGATTGTCATCCTTCACTTGATTGCATGAGAACTTCATCTTTTACTAAAAATTGAGGAGTAAATCCTCCTTGATAAACCAAAAATTACTCCCCTCCTTCATTTTCATCCATGAATTTTCCTTGCTACCATTCTTCTCCTTGGACCAAGTTCCTATGAATAGGTACCATGGCTCTTGTGTTGGAGGTGGAAGTTAGATTGTATGCATTGGCTAGCCTATTGAAGTTAAGTTTTCTTTGACCTCTCCATTTATCATATTGCTGAGGTGGGAACCTATTTCCTTGTTGAGGATAAGGATAGGGATTTTTATTCACTCTATATTGTAGATTGAGTTACATAAGTTGAGCCTCAAAGGCATTAGATCTTGCCTACTAATTAATGGTATCTTCTGCCTTCTTAGGAATAGTTCTAGGCTTAGTATTTGCACTTGTAATTTGGGTAAACCTTGGAAAATAAGCAGACATATTTGGTAGAATGGGCATGGAAAATTTTGGAGGCAATTTTCCAACTTGTATTAGGCCATTCTCAGCTCTAATGGCAAGGTTGTAAGATTTAGGTAAGGTGTAACCACCCATAGATTGTAATACAATCTCTATATCAGTACCAATATCCCTTAAATATGTAGGAAACACAAATATTTTAGGTGGTCTCAAGGGAGGAGGTATCCTATGCCAAGTTCTTTAGAATATCTCCTTAAAATCATGCATAGTCTCCTTGGGGGCTCTTTGAATCACATTGAGCTGATGAATGAGTGATGTGTGATCACTTTTGTCTTCAAACCTTGATGTCAACAAATCTCTAAAATCATCCCAAGTTGTGATACACCCTCCGGTCAATGTCCTGTACTAGTCAAGTTTTTTTCCCTCTAAGGGACATGGTAAGTATTTTAATGGAAATATTGACTTTAGTGACATTATGGAAACTACATAAGTTTGAGATGTTCCTAATATGCTCACTAGGAGTGACATAACCTTCACCATTGAGTGTGGGAACACTTTTGGTAGAATTAGGGGGTATATCATCATATTCATTGAGGTGGATGGGATTTTTAGTGTTAAATGTTGGGAAGGCATGATGCCTAGCCATATTTTCCTCAAATTCCTCTTAACTCTCATGATCTTCTTGGCTTGCAAAGTCCTCTTTTTCTTCAAAGGTCAATATAGGTTGAGGATGTTAAAATTCAAGAGGAAGTTCAGGTTGAATGAGTGGGTTTATGGGATTGATACCTATACTAAAAGTTTACCTTGTAAGGACCATGAAGTATGAACACAAGAATTGATAAAAAAATGTTCTATAACTAGATATTACCTTGAATGGAGTCGCCAAATGCTGAGTAAAACACCACATGTAGCTATGATGTTGTCAAGACCAACATTCACCTTGACAAGATGTATTTAGGATAATGGTCCCATCAAGCATGCCATAATTATTGTCACCAAATATTTCATCCTAGATGAGGTTGTTGAATCCTACTTTAATATTTGGGCAACATTGGAATACCTCTGGGACTATGGGTTGCCTATGATATAGGTAGACCTCTTGGTTTAAGGGCTAACTCCCTAGATTGCTCTTTACTGAGATGAAAATGGATAGAATTAAAATATAAAGTAATTTATTATAATGAGGTGATGCACCATAAATATCTCCACTATACTACCATATAATTTCACTATGAAACATGACCTAAAACACTAGACTCAAAATCTTGAATTGCTCTAACATTAGTATTTCAAACATGGAGGTGATATGCATTGGAATTATCAAGGTGAGTGAACCAGAGGTCACATTGTAGATATAAAATATACTTTTATATTTAAATATATTTAAACATGAAAGGATAAAGAGAATGTAAGGATATATAAGGATAGATACTCCATGTGACCTATTAGAGTGAGAACTACTTGCACCAAACATGAAAGGATAAAGAGAAGGTAAGGATAGATACTTATCACTAGACACTTCACTATGTACCACTTCACATACTTAAACAAGAAATTTGTGAACTCAAAAACAAATTTAAAACTTTATTTCAAATTAAAATTAAAATATCAAACCAGCAGGGCTTCACCATACCAAGTGTGGAATCATTTACAAATCCAAAATGGATTGCATTTATAGAATATGTGAGAGGAGAGAGAAGAGAAGTTCAAGGGTAATAATACCACATTTCAAGGCATAAAAATAGTTACATTACATAATAATGAAGTAGATAAAAAATGTTTAGAAGGTCTTCTTGGATAAATGTCCATCTAAAGCATAAAAACTCCTCAAACTGGTGTAGAGGTCTTCAACTACCTTCTTAAAAACCACCTTCATGATGAGTCATATATTGAATGATCAAAACCTAACTAGGGAGATTTTACACATGTGCATTATCTTTGGTAGGTTATAAACATGTCATGAAAGTCATCAAACACATCCTTAATTGCCAACCATCTTTTGGACACTTGAATTCACCATCTACAATCATTCATTGGTCTTCTAGGCCTCATTCTTCACATTTGTCACCCAAGTGGCCTTCATTTACTAAAAAAAATCCATGTAAGAGGTGTTAGGACAAATTTATATGACCTCTATTCCTTCCATTCCATCAATTAGACCTTAAAAAGGTTCCAAATTAGACTTCTCATTCTTCTAACTAGGCAGTCACTTGGTCTTTTCATTGCCTATCAAAGATTGCCTGAAAATAATGACATAAAATAGATGTTTTCATGATATTATAAGGTGATAAAAGGATATGGAGAGTTATAATAAGTCCCCATATACCTCATACATTGTCTTTCATCTATTCAAATTATTCAAAACCTATAGAATAAGTTAAGTCTCTAAAAAAAACCCTATTTCTACCTTGTTTATACAACTAGGGTATAGAAAAATTAGGAATCATGGATATTGAGAGATTACTCCATAATTCCAAAACCATTTCTAGTCCATTTAACCACTTTTGAATGCACATCCATCAATATTTCCTCCATCAGGTCTTAGACAAGGGTTTAGAAGGGTTTTAGTATAATTTTGTTCTTAGGAATGATTCATAAAAACTAGATGCTGAATATCTAAACAATTACCACTAAATCAAGTGTAGGACCTCCTTAAAATATTCCCAACTCCATGGGTTAATATTTAGTTCCTTCGTACAGGTGTGAGTGCTTGAAGTTGGCCTATAAGCTTTAGAGTACATTTTGGATACCCCTAAAGTAATTTTAAGCCAAAAATAACCCCTCTATGTAGTCTCCTACAAACCAAAGTTTTTAACTAATCTTAAAGTTCCTCTTGAAGGTCATCAAATTTATTGGATGGATTATCTAGTGTTATAAATTAAGTTAAACCTCATTAGGGTATAGACCTAATTAGCCTGACTATGTTTCAATTGCCCATAACCACCTTTGAGTGGTTGTGAGGTCTTCTGTATGATTTTTCATGATCAAAAAAATATTATACACCATTATATAGCATCCCAAGTCTTCTCATGTTATCCTCCTACCATATACTCATAAAACCTTCAGTCAAGTCTTGATTGGGAGTGCCCTCTATCTAAGATAACACATAGGGCATATCCCCTATTTCTTTGGTCAAAATAAGATTATGGGAAGCTAAAATAGGTCATGAATACCTTAAGTACCAAATTAAAATATTAGATCACTCTCTAGAGTCCCCAATACTTCAATTCCCTAAGATAGACTTATATGACAAGTGTTTATGCAGGGTTTTTTAACATGATTGTAGGTTTAGATTTAAACCTTCTTTGCTCTACCTCTTCTCTTTGATAATCATGTGATATGTTTGATGATAACACCATGAATGTGGTTTCAAACATGTTAAATGTCATATATCTCTACCAACCTTCTCAATCCACCTCTCTCCATTATCATGAATTAGTCTATCTATTATAGCAGACTGTAGATGCACTACTTAGACAAATGAGTCCCCTATAGGTGATTTTAAACTCTTAAACTTTGTATTTCATACCATAAGATATTCTCAAGGTCATTAGGTTATTTCAAAATAAAGAGTCACTATGCCTATAGGGTTCTCAGCTTCTATTCTCTTATCATCAACTTTGTGTATGTCTACAGTCAAACTGTAGGTGACCATTTAGGAGAGAAAAGACTATTGTAGGTGATATGATATGACAAAACCTTATACATCAACCATTTTGGCTGCTATAAGATAATTATTATCATTTCACATCTATATAAGCTCTTCTCATGTATAGAGAACATAGTCTCACCTACCACTACAAGTTGATTGCTTTTAGCCATTCCAACACAATATTCACTAAGTCTTTTAGGTCAAAAATGTGTAAGTTGGAAGCCATCCAAACACCACTCTCCTTTAGTCAAGAAACCACTTTATTTTATCAAGGCATTACCCCTAGGCCTATGATACATGGTGGAAACAACTAAAAATACCCAGTCCTCAAGACATTCCACTATGAGAAGATCAAGTATATGAGCAACATGTGATTTGGAGAGGTTAAGGTAACCTATCTCTCTTGCAACTTTCTTGACTGTGGACATGGCTCTAGGTTTATTCTGCATACAATAGATTCATCATTATCAACATGATCCTTTATATACTCTTAGACCTTAATGAGGTATTTAACTTAGTTTATACATCTCCATATCAATAATGATCTGCCTCTATGGATTACACTCAGACCCCTATTGGAAACACTTGTAAGTGTTATTGCATGTTATAAGTCTATGTGTGTAAAATTATTTCTCATAACTAGTTTATAGTCAATTATAATAGCTCAAACTAATTACTTCCACTTTGATAAGCCTCTAAATCACATTTAAAACTTATTCATTGCTTTAAAAATACTAGTCAAGGCTTCTTTTCACTTGATTTTAGGTGATAGTCACAAGGGAAACTGACTGTGCAATTCCTAGACCTTGCATGTCTAATTATGGCTAGTCTTGAAACTATGCCTTCAAAGAATAACTGATCACCATGATATGTGATAAGTTTAAAACATCATATCCCCCTTGATTAGAGATCACTATAGGAGATAGAAACCTTTACAATTGGTAAAACTTGTCTACATACTGGAAATGAAGTCTTTTATGGAAAGAAAGGGATGTTTATGCATTTTCCTTGACCTCCACATGTGAAAATATACTAAAATACTTTTGAGAAGAATGCTCATGCTCTTAAATAACATGTATAACACTTGAATTACTCAAACCAATCCAAACAAAGAAAGAAATTGAAGGTTATGGGGATGAGCATGCAGAAAAGAGGAGAAAACCTTCTTAGAAATGTTTCATAGAGCACAAGAAACCAATCCTCTAACTATTTTCATGGAATTTAATTATACATATAATGATATAATCCCTAAAAATCATTTTCCCTAACTCACCTCCTCTTATCCATACCATGCAAAGATCGATTAACCATTTATGTTTGTATAAAAGAGTGATGAAAAGATAGAATGGTTTTTTTCCATTTTTTGAGATTATCAAAGCTAACCAAGCATGGAACTGAGTTTAGGTGACCTAAATATTCACTTTATAAGTATTCACACATTTCACAACTATTGTATGGGTCGTACAACTACATAAAATTTCCTAAACTGCCTAATCTTCTTGATTTTAATGTTATACCTATAGTTCTCATTCTAACACTACCATCTCTAACAAGAATTCAATATTTAGGACATTAAAGTAGACTTGGACACACTTTCATTCCCATGTAAATCATAAAATTCTATTAAATGACTCAAAATTGACCTTGTACGACATAAAATGACACTAAGGACTAATGACCAATATGATCAAGGCTAAAGACACATTAAATGACCTCACTAGTGTTAGAGGTATAATTCACTGAGAGGGGGGGTAAAGTAATGAGCCCATATATTAAAATTTAGATTTTAGTCCCTTTCAAACTATTTAAACAATTAGCATATATCAACTTGATCAAGCAACATTAACAAGAAAGCCCATTCATTCAATGCATACACAAGATCAAACACATAACACATAGTCCCTATGGGAATTCCTCATGGGGAATAAAACCCACTCTCAAGTCTATAACATAAATGGACTACTATCCTATAATAAATTAGAAATAAGAGACTGATCAACTCCTTTAGATTAGCAAACCTTGAGCATGTCCTCCTAACCAAAGGTATTTAGTGAAACACCTATTCCACAAGGAGCACTTTCCCTTAAGATGATCAACTCCTTTAAACTATATGCCTTAAGTAAAACACCTATTTTACAAGGAACAACTACCCCTAAGGAAGACCATCTCATTTATAACCTACTTTAAAAATAACACTTCCACCTTAGAACTGATGTCTACAACACCTAATGATGGATCCTTGGATATCACTCTTCTCACCTTGTAACAACAACTCTGTCACACAACACACCCTATTGGAAAAAGCACATTACATACTTAAACCAACATACAAAGATCAATTATGACACAATACATATCCCAACTAACCCCAATCTTCAACTCTATACACTCAGTGTATCCTTCACAGCAACAACTTTGTCACAACTTCAACAAACATGACCAGATGGTCATACACATAGTCCACACACTGATCTACCTCTCAGATCAACCACCAAGTTCACATAATATTCACCTTGAATTTGATCACACTCAAACAAAAAAAAATCACTATTTTTCCAATAGAATTATGACCAATAAGTCATAAAAATAGTCTTCAAACTGATTTTCTCATCAAGTCATCCACAAGGCACTTTACCCCTCCTTCGGTCAATAATTCACATACACAAGCCTCTCTCAAATAGCCTCTTGATCATACTCACCCATTATTCCTCTTATAGTATTATTAGGTCTAATGACCTATGTGATCATCTTCAACACCTTGATCAGACTAGCATGTCTGATCCTCTTCATTACCTACTAGTCCTTACTGACTTGTACCTTCTCTTTCAAAGGTTGTCTCCTTTACTTGGCTCCACACTTGTACTCCCTCATTAAAGTCTTAAAATATAGAAACCAACACATTTTGTTTCACTATATATAGATAAATCATGAATTAACAAGATCAAAATATTTCCCTATCAGCCACAAAAAATGCCTTCACCCTTAAGGCATCTCACATGGATCACACTTAGCACAATCCTCTTTCAAATAGGCCTAAGTCACATTTAGGTGATATAGAGACCCTTTCACATTTTTGATACATCTAAAAGAATAATAAGAATATAATACCACATAAAAATACATAGTTCCACTCCTTATGTCCCCTAGGACATCACAGTCACCAAGACACTCTTCTGATAAAGCCCAATTAGCTCAAACACTTCTATGTACACATAGTCATTAAAAAGAAAACACAGACAACTTAAAAACCTTTATTCATGCTTAATATGATTAGTTAAACCTTTAAAACTCATGAAAATCATCATGGAGTCTAAAATACTCTCTAATAGCTAATCCATCAATAAACATCGAAATAACATCAACACAAGCTCAATTATACTTCTTAGGTCACTTGCAGAATAAACACAAAAACATAGTCAACTTTGAACCTTCATAAATTTGACTACACACACTTTCAGACCTTTAAATATATATTTATAGATGCACCTTGGAGTCCTATACCACTTTGTTTTTTACTAAAATAGTAAACTCAACTTTTATTGAAAGTTATGGTCCAAAAACTAGACACTGGTATTTCCTATGCAAATTCAAATATTCAAATGCAAATGGTCACAGTTAAACTTGAAACACTATGCTCGCATCTCATGTTCTCTCAACTTAGATAAAATATGCTCCATCGATCTTGATTGATATTTTACATATGGGCACCAAAGCTTAATCATTAAACCTTTGCCACTTTGACCTCATCTCATGCAATCTCATAATGTTGAGTCCACATGTTCCATCAATTTCTATGAATCAACCCAATCCTTAACAATCAACGCTCACCATTAAATCAATCTACACAAATACCCACTCACCATTGGATCCTTATCCTATAACTTTACTCAGTCATTAAACATTGTGCACCTATCTTCATCTCATTGCATCCTAAATTATTGGATAAATGTGCACTGTTGATCTTGCTCAAGCTTTAACACTTTCAAAATTGACTATAGGGACCCTTTTAATATGCTTGAGTAGCCATTTTTTATCCTTAATAACTTGTTTTGCACTTTGACATAAGATCTAAAATTTATACCAAATGATATCCTCACATAGAAGAATCCAACCATGTAACATAAAATTCCTAGAACCCTCATTCATGAAAGATATAATGCCATTAAAATGCCTTCTCAAAATCTTCTGTCACAAATCCAACTATGTCAAAAACTACTTGAGAGGCCAACTTTAAGCATACATAACTTCTTTTTGCTTCAACAAATGATCTCAAATTTAGCACAAATGAACTAGGATAAAAAATGAATAAACCCATATGATCAGTTTCTTTTGATACCTTCACATGTACAAGTTAAATCACCCTCAAAATGCTCACTTGACTCTTACTACCACATTACAAAATTGGCTATGGGAAAACATAGTCAAACTACCTAGGATCCCAACTTTGTATATGCATATCTTTTGGCATGCTTCATTGCATGATCTAAAAATTAGAAAAAATAAACTAGGCATAAAAATGAACAAACCCATATCATCACCTTCTCCTAAAACATCCACACGTGCGAGATATTTCACCATCAAACTTCTTACTCAACTCTTTTTGGCCACATTGCAAATTTGGCTATGGGAAAATAATGAATTATGACTGAGAAGCCAACTTTGTACCCTCATATATTTAACCATACTTCAATTCATGACTTGATATCTAATGCATAAAAATTAGGGACTAATTTGATCATAACCATATGACCAACTTCACTTGACTCATTCACACATGATAAATTCAACTCATGCACAAAATCACTCAAAGCATTCTTGACTTCTAATAGGACCCCTTACACATGATCAAATCACCATACTCATCCTTGATCCTCTTTATCAATGTCAATATTGAAGATCAACCAACCATTCATAAAGCACACTAGAACAAACACATTACACACTTTGTCATTCCTAGGCTCATCCTCTACAACATACTTCCTTC
Source organism: Torreya grandis (assembly GCA_037957365.1). Taxonomy (NCBI): domain Eukaryota; kingdom Viridiplantae; phylum Streptophyta; class Pinopsida; order Cupressales; family Taxaceae; genus Torreya; species Torreya grandis. The sequence goes on along the minus strand of JARHVA010000296.1, from coordinate 3,917,982 downwards.
ACAAACCTATTAGCCAATTAGCCCTCCATATTCACAAAAAATTGAATAATTTGAGAACTAAAAACCTTAAATTCTCTATGAAGCTTGATTTGACCACCCATTTGGCCCATTGAACAAATAAGAAGAAATAGACCTCAATTAACATGGTAAGCCATGTTTCTAACATAGCCCAAAACCCTAGAATCTTAAAACAAACAAGGTCAACAAAACTCCTTCTGGTCAATGCACATCTCTAAAATGTCTTACACACCTAGAGACACCCATCACACACATCTGGACCAAGATTTGAGCCATCACACATTTGGGAACATAGACTTCCTATAACCCATTTTAAGCCTTCTTCCCCTTAAGCAAAAAATTGAGAAAACTGAGAGCACTAAAAAACTTCAGTTGGCACAAAACATACCTTCAAACACAAAAGCACCTGGAGCACATCACAAATAAATTTAAAGACCTTTATGAGAAAAAAATACTTCTTGACATTAAATAAAACTCATTATGCCACCTAGAACCACACATTATGACCCTATACTATAGCTCGTTTACAAACATCTAGAATAAACACATGAACTTGTTGTTCCCCCTTAACCAAAGACCTTCTCTGATTGGTATTATCATCTTGAGCACAAAAACTTGATTCTCCATACCTTCTTACTTATATTTAGCTACTCAGTCCTCTGATCCTAAGATCTAACCAATTACAAAGCTCCCCTTAGCTTCATGCTTCATTAACAACATGACATCTTCAACAAGTCTTCAAATACTTGCATCTACCACAAAATTCTCATAAAAAAAAAACTAACAACCACCAAGCTTCCTCTAACTAACAAGTGTCCCCTTGAAGCCTAGATAGAGACACCCCTTTGACATAGAGAGACTAAAAGTCCCAAAACTCTGGAGAGTCCCATATCTCCATAATCTCATCAGACTTGCAGTCTTGTTTAACTTTAATTGAATCTTTGACTTCATTCTTTTCTTTAGATTTGTCATTAAATGTTGTCAATAGAAACTCTTGACTCTCTTTCATTTTTTATTCTTTTTCCACCTTGGCAAAAAATCCATAAAGACTCTTGGACTCAATAGGGTTAGTCTTCTAAGTCTTTACTAATTTAGGTCCTTATACCATAGTTTAAATCTTCTTGTCTTCTATAACCATTTTACCTACTTGATCTGTAAGCTTATCTTGATTTAAAATATAGCCTTCTAGAGCAACCTTCTTATCATCCTTATGACTAAAAGAATTGGTAATGATAAACTTTGGTTTCCATACCTGAGTTTGTCCTTTCTCAAACCTTCTAGGAGATTTATATCCTTTGACATACGTTGAGGACCTCTTAACACCATATGGATAGGATATATTAATATGTCCATTCTTATGACAACTGAAACAAATAACATCATTCAACATACCTCCTGACTAATCTAATTTATGATTTCTCCAAGACCAATTGCTTCTACTTCCAAGGCTCCATGATGACACATTCTTGACCAACTTCTTTTTATAGTCCTTAACTCTATGACCATACTTATTACATGTAAAACAATGACCATGAAATAAATTATCATACCTTAAACCATTTGGTTATCTAATAGACCTTTTTGCATTGATCTTGACCTGATCTAACTTCTTTTGATCTTTTTCAAGCTTTCTTATCTTGACAAAAAATTGCTCATGCTCATCCATCAATGAACCTAGCTTGGTTTCTAATTGAATGATCTCATCCTCTTTAGCTCTTATACTTGAAATTATAGCCATTAACTAACCTCTGAGAACTTGGATAGTCTCCTTATCACTATTAGCTTATTTATCCATGTCATCCTTTATTCTACATGCTTACTCTATCATACTTCCCTCAAGAGAACTAACTTGTGCTTCCAGACCTTTGATCACATGCCTCATCTTATGATCCTCTTCTTCTACTCTTTTAGTTTACTAAGTGTACTCATGAGCTCAAATTCTTTATCAAATTATTCTTCCTTGTTATCATCTTTTTTTCTATTATGACAAGCTCCTTTATCAAACATGATGTCCTTTTATTTTGAGCACAAACTTGTCTTGACATCTACTGGCTAAATCTTGAGATCATTGATAATATTCTCATCCTCTTTGGCATCTTTCTTCAAAATACATATTTGTTCTTTAAGTGTCTTGATCATAGCCTTCCACTATTGATTTTCTTTATTAAAATGCTTAGCCATCTTTGTACCAACTTAGGATCACCTTTAAGCTGTTAGGCTTCCTCTAAAGGACCTACTCTTATACCAATTGTTAGAGGGTATAATCCACTAAAGGGGGGATGAATCAGTGAGCCCATATATTATAATTTCAATTGTAGTCCCTTTCAAACTATTTAAGCAATCATCATATATCAAATTGATCAAGAAACATTAACAAGAGAGCTCATTCATTCAATGCATACACAAGATCAAATACATAACACATAGTTCCTATGGGAAACCCTCATGGGAAATAAAACCCACTCTTAAGATTGCAACATAAATGGACTACTATCCTATAATAAATTATAAACAAGAGACTGATCAACTCTTTTAGACCAATAAACCTTGATCATGTCCTCCTAACCAAAGGTATTTAATGAAACACCTATTCCACAAGGAGCTCTTACCCCTAAGATGATCAACTCCTTTAGACCACCTACCTTTAGTAAAACACCTATTTTAAAAGGAGAAACTAACCCCAAGGAAGGTCAACTCCTTTAGAACCTCCTTTGATAAGAACACTTCCACCTTAGAACTAATGTTTTCAACACCTGATGATGGATCTCTAGATATCACTCTTCTCACCTTTTAGCAACAACTTTATCACCCAACACACCCTATTGTCCAAAGTACATTACATAGTTAAACCAACATAAAAAGATCAATTAGGACACATTCAAAATCCCAACTAACCCCACTCTTCAACTCTATACACTCAATGCATCCTTCAAAACAACAACTTTGTCACAGCTTCAACAAACATGACCAAATGGTCATACACAGTCCACACATTGATCTACCTCTCAGATCAACCACCAAGCTCACTCAATGCATCCTTCAATTGTAGTCCCTTTCAAACTATTTAAACAATCAACATATATCAACTTGATCAAGTAACATTAACAAGAAAGCTCATTCATCTGATGCATACACAAGATCAAACACATAGTTCCTATGGGAAACCTTCATGGGGAATAAAACCCACTCTCAAGTCTACAACATAAATGGACTACTATCCTATAAAAAAATTACAAAAAATATAGTAATAAACTCATTTAGATTAGCAAAGCTTGATCATGTCCTCCTGACCAAAGGTATTTAGTGAAACACCTATTCCACAATGAGCACTTATCCCTAAGATGATCAACTCCTTTAAACCATCTACCTTTAGTAAAATACCTTTTTTATAAGGAACAACTACCCCTAAGGAATACCAACTCATTTAGAACCTCCTTTAAAAAGAACACTTCTACCTTAGAATTGATGTCTTCAACACCTAATTATGGATCTCTAGATATCACTCTTCTCACCTTTCAATAACAACTCTATTACCCAACACACCCTACTGGCCAAAGCACATTACATACTTGAACCAACATACAAAGATCAATTAGGACACAATATATATCCCAACTAACCCCACTCTTTAAATCTGTACACTCAATGCATCCTTTAAAGAAATAACTTTGTCACAGCTTTAATAAACATGACCAGATGGTCATACACATAGTCTACACACTGATCTGCCTCTCAGATCAACCACCAAGCTCACATAGTCTTCACCTTACGTTTGCTCACACTGAAATAGCAAAATCACTATTTTTCCAATAGAATTATGACCAATAAGTCATAAAAATAGTGCTCAACCTGATATGTTCATCAACTCATCCATGGGGCACTTTATCCCTCCTTCAGTCCATAATTCACACACACAAGCCTCTCTCAAATGTCTTCTTGGGCATAATCACCCATTCTGCCTCTTATAGGATTATTAAGTCCAATTAATTTTGTGATCATCTGTAGTACCTTGCTTAGACTAGCATGTCTGATCCACTTTGCTCTCAAATGGTCCTCACTGACCTATACCTTCTCTTTCAAAGGTTATCTCCTTTGCTTGGATCCACACTTGTATTCCCTAATTTAAGTCTTAAAATAAAGAAACCAACACATTTAGTTTCAATATATATATAAAAATCATGAATTAACAAAATCATAATATTACCTTATCAACCACAAAACATACCTTCACCCTTAAAGCATCTCACATGGGTCACGGTTAAGCACAATCCTCTTTCAAATAGGCCTAAGTCACTTTTAGGTCCCATGGATACCCTTTCACATTTTTGATACATCTCTGAGAATAATAAGAAAATGGGACCACTTAAAAATGCATAGTTCCACTCATTATGTCCCCCAAGACATCCTCAAAAGATCATAGTCACCAAGACACTCTTCTACTAATGCCCAATTAGTTCAAACACTTCTCTGTACAAATAAAACACAGTCAACTCAAAACCTTTCTTCATACTTCATATAATTGGCTAAACCTTTAAAATGCATGCAGAGCATCTTCATGGAGTCTACAATACTCTCCAATAGCTAAGTCATCAAAAAACATCAAAATAGCATCAACACAAGCTCAATTATCCTTCTAGGTCACTTGTAGAACAAACACCAAACACAGTCAACTTTGAACCTTCATAAATTTGACTGTACAGACTTTCAAACCTTCAAATCTATATTTCTAGATGTGCCTTGGAGTTTTATACCACTTTTATTTTAACTACAATAGAAAATTTGACTTTTATCAAAAGCTATGGTCCAAAACTAGACACTATTCTTTCATTTACAAATTCAAATATTTAAATGCAAATGGTCACAATTAAACATTGAACACTATGATTACATCTTGTGTCCTCTCATCTCAAATCAAATATGCTTCATTGATCTTGATTGATCTTTAACACATAGGCACCAAATCTCAATCATTAAACCTATGTCACTTTGACCCCATCTCATGCAATCTCATAATGTTAACTCCACATGCTCCGTCGATCTCTATGGATCAACCCAATCTTTAATGATCAAATCTCATCATTCAATAAATTTTTAAAAATTCTTTCTCATCATTGGATCCTTATCTTATACATTTGCTTAGTTTTTAAACATCATGCACCTATCCTCATCTCACTGCTTCCTGAATTTGTGGAGCAATGTGCATTCTTGATCTTGCTCAAGCTTTAACACTTTAAAAATTGAATAAGTATGGGGACCCTTTCCATATCCTTTAGTAGCCATTTTTTATCCTTAATAACTTTGTCTCCACTTCAATGTAGGATCTAAAATTTGGACCAAAAGATCTCTTCACATAGGAGAATCAAACCATATGACACGCATCTCCTATAACCCTTGTGCATGTGAGATATAATTGCATTAAAATTTCATCTCAAAATCTTCTATCACAAAGCCAACTATGTCAAAAACTTCTTGAGAGGCCAACTTTGAGCATGCATAACTTTTTTTGTGCTTTAACGCATGATCTCAAACTTAGTGCAAATGAACTAGGATCAAAATTGAACAAACCCATATGGTTAGTTTCTCTTGACACATTCACACATTCAATTTATAACACCATCAAAATTATCACTTGACTCTTCTTGCCACATTACAAAATTGGCTATGGGAAAACACAGTCAAACTACTTGGGAACCCAACTTTGCATATGTATATCTTTTGACACACTTCATGTTAAGCACAAAATATACTGAGAGGGGGGTGTGAATTAGTATATTATATATCTTATTTCTTAATAAAATTGTTTTTCTTTAACCACTTAACCACACATTCAAGATATACAATAAAACTAAAACAATAATATTCACCACACAAGAGGGAGAGAGACACCAAATTTTAATGTGGAAACCCAAAGTGGGAAAAACCATAAAGAACAATCTCAAGTATATGAATGAGCACCAACTCAAATTACAAAGTTCATAAGCACAAACTTTTAGGAGCACTAACCCCTTTACCGAGCACCAACACAACAACGATTTGTGAGCACCAACCCATAGGAGCACCAGCCCCTTGTAAAGATTTTTGAGCACCAACCCCTTTGTGTATAAAACACAACTATCTCTTAATGTTTCTTACTCAACAAATGATATAACTCTATAATATCTCTTGATTTTCTCTCTTCAAAAATAAATACAAACCATGTACTCTCTTGCATATTACAAATGGCTTCTCAAGCCTTTATTTACAGCTTTCCAAATGACCTTTGGCATTCACCCTTTGTGACCCTTCAATCCTCATGAAAAATAACACCAAACTTGCATGACCCTTCATATCCTTGCATTTGAAAAGTCATATGGTGACCCTTCATAAGCAAGAGGGTCCTTTCCTATTTTGTCTTTATCTTGGTGACTGTTCGTATTCTTCAAAGTGTCCCTTCATGGAAAAATGTGCCATAACCTCTTTTGTCTTCACATGGTGACTCTTGGAATTCCTCAAGATGACTCTTCATAAGAAAATATGTCCCATTCCTCTTTTGTTTTTTACCTTGTGACTCTTTGGCTTCTCCATGGGCCCTCTTTTGACTTATATAAAACCAAAAATATATTCATTAATATTAAATAAATATTAACACACATTAGCCAAGATATGAATATTAAAAACCCCATTAAATGCAATAGGGTCTTTATCACCAATAATGTTAGACCTTTGACATCAATGATAATATTTCCAACAATCTACCCCTTTGTCATTGATGGAAACCTCAAACTAAAACTACCACATCCTAAAACCTACACATATTGCCATCTAAAAAACATATAGCAACTCCCCCTTCCTATAACAACCTATACCTATTCCTGCACCTATTTTTTCTCCTAAACATGTACATATACGTGTTTCTATTCTTCTCCCCTTTTGACATCAATGGAAAAGGGCCTACTTGGAGTTAACACTTAGCTCCCCCTTAATTGATGTTGAACCTCAATGGCAGGAAGTAAAAAAAATTACTCCCAACATCTCCTATAGATACTCAAATGTGTCTTTTGGTAGTGCCTTTGTGAAAATATCTATAATCTACTATGTAGTACTGTTATATTCCATCTTAACCTATTGATCTACAACCTACTCTCTCAAGAAGTGATATCTAATGAGAATATGTTTTATTCTTGAATGGATTACTGGATTCTTTAAAATATTAATAGCACTTGTGTTATCACAAAAAATAGAAATAGGTTCATCATATTTTACCTTGATATCTTTCAAATTTTTCTTCATCCAAAACACTTGAGTACAACATAATACCACTTCAATATATTCTGCTTCAGTTATAGAAAGTGATACTAAATGCTGCTTCTTGCTTAGCCATGATACTAAGCTATCACCAAGAAAGAAAGCTCCTCCACTTGTACTCTTTCTGTCATCCAAGCACCCTACCCAATCTAAATATATATAAGCAACCAAAGTGAAATCTCTACTTGTAAGATACCACAATCCATAACCCAATGTCCCCTTAATATATCTAAATATTCTCTTCACTAACTGAATATGACTATCTTTTAGAGATGAATGATATCTTGAAACCATACCTAATGCATGCATGATGTCTAGCCTCGATGTTGTCAAATATAAAAGACTACCAATCATAGATCTATACAATCTACAATAGGTGAATATTCATCCTTGCTCACCTTATTACCTATACACATTGGTGTGCCAATTGGTGCACAATCCTCAAAACCAAATTTCTTCATCATTTCTTTGGCATATTTATTTTGAGATATGAAAATACCTTTATCTAACTGAAATATTTACAATCATAAAAAAAATGACAATTCTCCAAACATAGATATCTCAAATTTTTTTTGCATATTATTAGAAAATTATTTTGTCATCTTTTCAATGTTTCCTCCAAAAATGATGTCATCAACATATACCACAATAATCAATTGATGTTCACCTTCTATTTTGATGTAGAGATTACTGTCAATAAATCCTCTCTTGAAACCTTGATCCTGAAAGTACTTATCAAGTCTTGCATACCAAGCTCTGAGAGGTTTTTTCAATCCATACAATGCTTTCTTCAATCTACATATATGGCTACTAATATTTGAAAGAATAAATTCCTCAAGCTACTCAATGTAGACCTCTTCTTCTAGATTCCCATTTAGGAAGGTATATTTGACATCCATCTAAAATACTTTGAAATTTTTAAACACTACATATACAAAAAACATTTTAATATCCTCTAGCCTTGCCACTGGTGCAAAAGTTTTTTCAAAATCTATTTCCTCAATTTGAGCATATCCTTTACATACTAATCTTTCTTTATTCCTAGTCACTTCTCCATTTTCATTCAACTTATTTCTATAAACCCATTTTGTTCTTATCATATTGTGATATTTTGGTCTAGGCACTAATTCCCAAGTCATTATTTTCTATCTAATTTAATTCTTTATCCATAGCCTTAGCCCAATGCTTATCATGTCTAGCTTTTAAAAAAATTCTAAGCTAAATTTTGGATAGCAAAGAGAAATTAACTTGCTCAGATTTACTTACCATCATTATTCTGGTGTGAATTCCTTCATTTATGTCCCCAATGATGTCACCTTCATTATGATTTCTCTGAACATATTTGGATGGAGTTTTGGTGTTCTTTTTCTCCTTTTTCTCATCTTCATCTGATTCTTTAAAATCTTCCTCTTCAATGATTTTAAGAATGTCTACTGGATCACTAATTCTTTGTGTTCCATCTCCTTCTATTTTGACACTTGCACTTTCAACAATTTTCTTAGTTCTTTTGTTATAACATTTATAAGCTTTACTTTTGTAAGAATAACCAATAAATATACCTTCATCTGCTCTAGATTCAAACCTACCAAATTTTTCATCGATTTTCTTTATGAAGCATCTACTACCAAAAACTCTAAAATAATCAACTATCATTGGTTTATATTTCCATATCTTATAAGGAGTTTTGTCACTATTGACTCTCAATAATGCTCTATTATAAATATGCACTATTATAAAAACTATCTTTCTCCAATATTTATATGGTATCTTGGATTCATTTAGCATTGTCCTCACCATCTCCTGAATTGTTCTATTTTTTTGCTCAACTACTCCATTTTGCTATGGAGTTATGGATACTAAATAATGTCTCTTTATTCCATGGTCTTCATAAATAACATGGATTCTCCTCTTCAATTTGATCTTAGACACTTAATCTTTAAACTGATTTCATTTTCAACTAATGCTTTGAAATGTCTGAAAGCTTCTGATTTTTTCTTTAAAAACATTATCCAAGTCATACATGAAAAATCATCAATAAGTAACATAAAATATTTCTCACCTTGAGTACTTTGAGTTCTCATAGGTCCATATAGATTAGTGTGAACAAGCTCTAGCATTTGAGTGGTCGAGTACTCTTTTGTTTTGAATCACCTTTTAGCCTGCTTCCCATGCTGACAAGGTTCACAAAGCATGTCAGATGGCTTTGTAATCTTTGAAAGATTTTTGACTGATTAATTTTTGCTAATGTTAACAAGATTGTTAAAATTTATGTGACCCATTCACCTGTTCCATAGCTAACTTTCTTCAATCTGACTCAAACAACATCTTTGACCTTTGATGTCTAATAACATATACAAATTATTACCTGTTCTCTAAGCATTTACAATCAACACATCTGAATCTTTTCTCCTAAGTTCACAACCTTATACATAAAAATTTAATGTGTACCCCTAATCACACATTTAACTTACACTCAAAATATTATGCTTAAGACCTACATATAAAAAAAAATTAATTTTAGTTTACTATTATCCAAACGTAGTGTACCTTTTTCAATAATTCTGGCAGTAGTATTATCTCTAAATTTCATTGTGCCACCATTGATCTTTTTCAAGGTTATAAACTTGATTTTTTCTCTTATCATGTGGCTCAAACATCCACTATCAATAAACCATGGCTTTTCTTCATTTATTGCATGCAAATCTATCTGTACCAACATAGATTTTTCAAATTATTTCTTCTGCCATGAACCTATCTGAACTTTCTTTTTGATGAATGGAGACTTGAAACTCTAGTCCTTCTTGACTGACTCAAACACACTTATATAGTACCAAGATATGTGTCTAAAGTTGTTACACTTATAACATATTATGGCCTCTTCATTAAATCCTGATAGAGGAGCAAAAGAGTTGTGGCTTCTACTTGACTTTGCATGACTTTTCTTCTCCTTATTTCTAAAATTTTTATCCCTTTTTTAGCATTCTATTTTCTTATGACCATATCCATTACAATAAAAATAGTAACCATAAAAATAGGACATGTTTGTGTATCTCTGACCTGATTAACTTTTGTAGCTCTATTCCCTCCAGCCTTCTTTATTTGAGATGTCCTCTGTATTCTTAACTTATTCTCTTTTTATTTCTTCTTTTGTAAGAGATTCAACATAGCTCTTTCCTTTTTCCTTGTCTATGAAAGTAGTGTCCTCCCCTTTCTCTTTTTCAAATTCAATACCTATCTTATCTAACATTGATCTTTGATTTTCTAATATTTTATTCAACATATTAATTATATTCTCAAGTTTTGAATCATTGGTTGCTCTATCATTGATTTCTTTATTTGTTTTTTCAAGATCTACTTTTAAAAAAGTAATTTTAATAACATACCTTTCACATTCTTTACTTACTATTTTCAACTGTGCCATTATATCTTCTTCATTCTTCTTGGCTTCTTCAAAGTTTGCTTATAGATCTTCAATTATTTCCTTTGACTCCTTTTCATTTTTCTTGATCTGAAGCTTTAATATTTGATTCTTCTTTTCAAGAGTTTTTAACTCTTCTAAGGCACAAATGAGTTCTCCTTCTAGATTCACTTTAGCTTCATCTTGTTCTTCTTCTTGATCATCTGTACTTTTTCTTTTGGAGGCATCTTTATGTATGGCTATGAATAGAATCTCTTCTTCTTCTGAATTACTAATTCCACTATCTTCAACTAAGCTAGGATCTTTAGAATACAAACTCTTATTCTCAAATTCTTCTTGAATTTTCTTTTGAAATTCTTCTTGTATGTATACATTCCTTCTTCATTATCACCATTACCCTTATTTGGGAACTTAGCTACAAAATGTCCAATCTTTCCATAATTAAAATATTTGAAAGGTAATTTTCCTTCATATTTACCTATGCCCTTTTTTGGCTTGCAAATGAATAGAGCTTTGTTGTCATCTTCATCATCACTAAAACTATCACTTGATTCTTAAATCTTAGCCTTCTCTTTCTTTGATGTCTTAAAAGTAGCTTCTCTCTTTGAGGGTTTCTCTTATTTGGTCCACATCGCATATGCCATAAGAATACCATGCAACTCATCCATATTTAGCTTGGTTAAATTCTTCATCTCTTCAATTGCTAAAACTTTTGCATCATATCTCAATGGTAGAGATATCAAAACTTTTTGAACCATAATTAATTCTTCTAACTTTTCTCCAAGACCTTGAATCTGATTAACTATTTGATCAACCCACAAAAGATAGCTTGCTATATTTTCTTCCTCTTCCATCTTCAAACTCTCAAACTATCTTCTGAAAGTCTGAAGCTTAGCTTGCTGAACCTTTCCATCACCTTTGTAAATATTCTCAAGTTTTATCCAAGTTTCATGAGTATATCTACATTGCATAAATTTAACAAATTTTGATTCACATAAACCATATAAAATATCATTTAAATCTTTAGCATTATTTTCACTTGCCTTTTTTTATATTGAAGTAGTTACAAGTGTCTATGGCTCTTCATATTCCTCTACCACTGCTTGCCATATGTCAAATCCAAGGGCCATCAAATAAGTCCTCATTCTTATGCTCTAAAAAACATAATTTGTCCCATCAAACAAAAGTGCCTTATTTGTAGAAAAACCTTCATGTGATCCAGCCATCGTGCTTTCCCAATCTATCTTCAAGCTGTAAAATTTTTTTAAAGAAACTTGCTCTGATACCAATTGTTAAGTACAAAATATACTGAGAGTGGGGGGGGGGGTGAATCAGTATATTATATATCTTCTTTCTTAATTAAATTCCTTTTCTTTAACCACTTAACCACACATTCAAGATATGCAATAAAACTAAAATAATAATATGCACCACACAAGAGAGAGAGACACACACCAAATTTTTACATGGAAATCCAAAGTGGAAAAAACCATGGAGAACAATCTCAAGTATATGAATGAGCACCAACTCAAATTACAAAGTTTGCAAGCACCAACTTGAAGGAGAACCAACCCCTTTGTTGAGCACCAACCCTTTGCAAATATTTATGATCACCAACCCACAGGAGAACCAACCCTTCTTATGTATAAAACGTAACTATCTCTCAATGTTTCTTACTCAATAAATGATAGAACTCTACAATATATCCTACTTTTATCTCTTAGAAAACAAATACAAACCATACACTCTCTTGCATATTACAAATGGCTTCTCAAGCCTTTATTTATAGCTTTTCAAATGACCTTTGGCATTCACCCTTTATGACCCTTCAATCCTCATGTAAAATGGCACCAAAATTGCATGACCCTTTGTATCCTTACATTTGAAAAGTCATATGGTGACCCTTCATAATCAAAAACATCCTTTCCTCTTTTGTCTTTATCTTGGTGACTTTTCATATTACTCAAAGTGTCCCTTCATGGAAAAATTCACCATACCCTCTTTTGTCTTCACATGGTAACTCTTGAAATTCCTCAAGATGACTCTTCATGAGAAAATGTGTCCCATTCCTCTTTTATCTTTTACCCTGTGACTCTTTGACTTCTCCATGGGCCCTCTTTTGACTTATATGCAACCAAAAATATATTCATTAATATTAAATAAATATTAACACACATTATCCAAGATATGAATATTAAAAACACCATTAAATTCAATGGTGCCTTTATCACCAATAATGCTAGACCTTTGACATCAATGACAATATTTCCAACACTTCATCACATGATCTAAAAATTAGAAAAAATAAACTAAAAGCAAAAGTGAATGAACCCATATGATCAAATTCTCTTTAAATGTCTACATGTGCAATATATTTCATCATCAAACCTATTACTTGTCTCTTTCTAGCCATATTACAAATTTGGCTATGTATGGAAAAATAATGAATTCTCACTGAGAATCCAACTTTGCACCCTCATATCTTTAACTAAAATTTGATGCATGACTTGATATATAGCACATAAAAAACTAAGGACTAATGTGATCATCACCATATGACCAACTCCCCTTGACTCATTCACATGTGGTAATGGTGATATTATCAAACTACCTACTTAATTTTTTTGCCACTAGACCCAAAGTGTCTAGATGAGAATTATGATCAACAAGATAAATTATACTCATGTAAACAAAAACTCAAAACATTATTGAATTTTTATAAGACCCCTTACACATGATCAAATCACCATACTCATCCTTGATCCTCTCTATCCATGTCAATACTGAAAATCAACCAATCATTCATAAAGCACACTAGAACAAGCACATTGCACACTTTGTCATTATCACACAAAATCAAATAAATCTGATGGAACACATTAAGAATAATTTAAGAGGGAATATCCCTAATAAATCTAAGAAATTTCACCTTCTGATCATCTTCATATCTCCACACACCATGAAGAACCATCACACATGCTAACTAGTCTTCTATCTCAAGCTACCATAAGGACCATCAACAGAACTTCATGAAAATTCACCAAATAGTAAATATGCACTAAACAAATTTAATAACTCTCCTTGAAATAAAAATAGCTTTATCTTTTGGATAAATTGAGCAAAAACAACTCTTCTCCAAACTAAGCATGTCTAGCCTTCTTGTAACCCTACTTGGAGCTTGTAGACCCCATAATTTTTAGTAGACACATCTTCAAGAACTGAAACTCCATATTTGGTACACTCTCATATTCCCCCTCAATCACACAAATTTAAATTACTAGGATCATCCTTTGTAACATACTTCCTTCACAAACCTATTAGCTAACTAGCCCTCCATATTGACAAAAACTTGAATAATTTGAGAACCACAAACCTTAAATTCTCTATGAATCTTGATTTGAACACCCATTTGGCCCATTAAAAAAATTGAGAATCAAAACACATTAATTCATAAGGCAGACCATTTTTCTAACATAGCCTAAAACCCTAGAATTTCAAAACAAATAAGGTCAACAAACCTCCTTTTGGTCAACACACAATTCTAAAACTTCTTACACACATGGATAAAACCATCACACACATTTGTACCAAGATTTTAGCCTTCACACCTTTAATAAAATAGACTTAATATAACCCATTTTAGGCCTTCTTTCCCTTAAGCTAAAAATTGAGAAAACTAAGAGCACTAAAAAACTTCAATTGACACAAAACATACCTTCAAACCACAAAATCACCTAGAGCACATCAAAAATAAATGAAAAGACCTTTATGAGCTAAAAACACTTATTTACATTTCATAAAACTCATTATTCCACCTAGAACCACCCATTCTAACCCTATACTAAAGCTCCTTTACAAACCTCTAGAACAAACACATGAACTTGTTGTTCCCCCTTAACCAAAGACCTTCTCTGATTGGCATTATCATCTTAAGCACACAAACTTGCTTCTCCACACTTTCTTACTTAGATTTAACTACTCATTCCTCTAATCCTAATATCTAACCAATTACAAAGCTCCCCCTAACTTCATGCTTCATCAACAACATGACATCTTCAACAAGTCTTCAAATACTTGCATGTACCACAAACTTCTCATCAAACAAAAACTAACAGCCACCAAGCTTCCTCTAACTGACAAGTGTCTTCTTGAAACCTAGATAGAGACACCCCTTTGACATAGAGAGACTAAAAGTCCTAAAACTCTGGAGAGTCCCATATCTCCATAATCTCATCAGACTTGTAGTCCTATTTAACTTTAATTGAATCCTTGACTTCATTCTTTTCTTCAGATTTGTCAATAAATTTTATCAATAGAAAATCTTGACTCTCTTTCATTTCTAATTATTTTTCCACCATGGAAAATAATCCATCAAGACTCTTGGACTCAATAGGGTTAGTCTTCTTAGTTTCTACTGCCTCAGGTCTTCATACAATAGTTTGACTCTTCTTGTCTTCTACAACCATCTTACCTACTTGATCCTTGAGCTTATCCTAATTTGCAATATAGCCTTCTAGAGTAACTTTTTTTATCATCCTTATGACTAAAATAATTGTAAATGATAACCTTTGGTTTCCATACTAATTTTGTCCTTTTTCAAACCTTCTATGAGATTTATATCCTTTGGCATACCTTGAAGACCACTTAACACCATTTGGATAGAATCTAGTAATATGTCCATTCTTATGGCAGCTAAAACAAATAGCATCATTCAACATACCCCTTGACTGATCTAATTTATGATTTCTCTAAGGCCAATTGATTCTTATTCCAAGTCTCCATGAGGACACATTCTTGACTAAGTTCCTTTTATAGTCCTTAGCTCTATGACCATACTTATTACATGTAAAATAATGACCTTGAAATAAATGATCATATCTTAAAGTATTTGGTTATATAACCGACCTTATTGCATTACTTTTGACCTAATTTGACTTATTTTGATCTTATTCAAGCTTGATTATCTTGATAACAAATTGCTCATGCTCATCCATCAATGAACCTAGCTTGGTTTCCAATTGAATGCTCTCATCCTCTTTAGCTCTTATACTTGAAATTGTAGTCATTAACTAACCTCTGATAACTTGGATAGTCTCCTTATCACTCTTATCTTATTTATCCATGTCATCTTTTATTCTACATGATTGATCTATCATAATTCCCTCAAGATAATTGACTTGTGCTTCTTGACCTTTGATCATATACCTCATCTTATGATTCCTCTTCTTCTACTTCTTTATTTTACCAAGTGTACTCATGAGCTCAGATTCTAGATCAACTTCTTCTACCTTGTTTTCTTCTTTTTTACTATTATGACAAGCTTCTTTATCAAACATGATGTCCTTTAATTTTGAACACAAACTTATCTTGCCATCTACTAGTTAAATCTTGAGATCATTGATAATATTATCATCATCTTTGGCATCTTTCTTCAAAATACATATATGTTCTTCAAGTGCCTTGATCACAACTTTTCACTATTGATTTTCTTTCTTCAACTACTTAGCCATCTTTATACCAGCTTAGGATCATATTCAATCTATTAGGCTTCCTCTAATGGACATGATCTAATAACAATTGTTAGAGGTACAATCCACTAAGAGGGGGTGAATCAGTGAGCCCAGATATTAAAATTTCATTTCCATTCCCTTTCAAACTATTTAAACAATTATCATATATCAACTCCATCAAGCAACATTAACAAGAGGGTTCATTCATTCAATGCATACACAAGATCAAACACATAACACATAGTTCCTATGGGAAACCCTCATGGGGAATAAAACCCACTCTCAAGCCTATAACACAAATGGACTATTGTCTTATAAGAAATTAAAAACAAGAGACTGATCAACTCCTTTAGACTAGAAAACCTTGACCATGTCCTTCTGACCAAAGGTATTTAGTTAAACACCTATTCCAATAGGAGACCTACCCCTAAGATGATCAACTCCTTCAGACCACCTGCCTTTAGTAAAACACATATTTTACAAGGAGCAACTGCCCCTAAAGAAGACCAATTCCTTTAGACCCTCCTTTGATAAAAGCACTTCCACCTTAGAATGATGTCTTCAACACTTGATGATGGATCTCTATATATTACCCTTCTCACCTTTTATCAAGAATTTTGTTACCCAACACACGTTATTGGCCAAAGAACATTACATACTTAAACCAACATACAAAGATCAATTAGGACACATTACATATCCAAACTAACCCCACTCTTTAACTCTATACACTCAATGCATCCTTCATAGCAACAAATCTATCACAAATTTAAAAAACATGACCAAATGGTCATACACACATTCCACAAACTGATCTACCTCTCAAATCAACCACCAAGCTCACATAGTCTTCACCTTGACTTTGCTCACACTTAGATAGCAAGATCATTATTCTACCAATAGAATTATGACCAACAAGTCAAAAAAAAAGTCCTTAAACTATATCTGCTCATCAAATCATTGATAGGGCACTCTACCCCTCCTTTGCTCCATAATTCACACACACAAACCTCTCTCAAATGGCTTCTTGAGCATACTCACCCATTCTACCTCTTTTAGGTTTATTAGGTCCAATGGCCTATGTGATCATCTTTATCACCTTGCTCAAACTAGCATGTTTGATCTTCTTCTCTCTGTACTAATCCTCACTAACTTGTACCATTTCTTTCAAAGGTTATTTCCTTTTTTGGCTCCACACTCGTACTCTCTCATTAAAGTCTTAAAATCTATAAACCAACACATTGGTTTCATTATATATAGAGAAATCATGAATTAACAAGATCATAATATTTCCTTGTCAGCCACAAAACATGCCTTCACCCTTAAGCATCTCACATGGGTCACACTTAAGCACAATCCTCTTTCAAATAGGCTTAAGTCACTTTTAGGTCCTATGAAGACCCTTTCTCTTTTTTGATACATCTTCAAGCATAATATGAACATAGGACCACTTAAAAATACATAGATACACTCCTTATATCCCCTAAGACATCCTCAAAAGATCACAGTCACTTAGACACTCTTCTACTAAAGCCTAATTAGCTCAAACACTTGTATGTACACACAATCATTAAAAAGAAAACATAGTCAACTTTAAAAACTTTATTCATACTTCATACAATTGTTTAAACCTTCAAAATGCATGCATAGCATCCTCATGGAGTCTAAAATAATCTCTAATAGCTAAGGCATCAAGAAACACTGAAACAACATCAACACAAATCTCAATTATCCTTCTCGGGTCACTTGTAGAACAAATTAAAAAACATAGTCAAAATTTAACCTTCATAAATTTGATTGTACACACTTTCAGACCTTCAAATACATATTTCCAAATGTGCCTTTAATTCCTTTACAACTTTTATTTTTAATACAATAGCAAATTTGACTTCTATCAAAATTTATGGTCCAAAAACCAAACACTGGTCTTTCCTTTACCAATTCAAATATTCAAATACAAATGGTCACAGTTAAACTTCAAACACTATGCTCACATCTTGTTTCCTCTTAGCTTATATCAAATACGCTCCATTGATCTTGATCAATATTTAATACATAGGCACCAAATCTTAATCGTTAAACCTCTATAACTTTGACCTCATCTCATGTAATCTCATAATGTTGATTCCACATGCTCCATCTATCTCTATGGATCAACCCAATCTTTAACGATCAACACTCATTATTCAATCAATTTGTACGAATCCCTATTCACCACTAGATATTTATCCTATACCTTTGCTTAGTTTTTAAACATCATGCACTTATCCTCATCTCACTACTTCCTAACTTCTTGGAGCAACGTGCACTATTGATCTTGATCGAGCTTTAATGCTTTCAAAATTGACTGTATGGGGACCCTTTAAATATGCCTGAGTAGCCATTTTTTATCCTTAATATCTTATTCTATGCTTTGACATAGGATCTCAAATTTGGACCAGATAATCTCCTCACATAAGAGAATCCAACCATGTGACACATAGTTCCTAGAACCCTCGTGTGTGTGAGATATAATTCCATTAAAACTCCTTCTCAAAATCTTTTGTCATAGAGCCAACTATGTCAAAAATTCCTTGAGAGGCCAACTTTGAGCATGCATAACATTTACTATGCTTCAGTTCATGATCTAAAATTTAGTGCAAATGAACTAGGATCAGAACTAAACAAACCCATATGATTAGTTTCTCTTGATACCTTCACATGTATAAGTTACAACACCATCAAAATTCTCACTCGAATCTTCTTGCCACATTAAAAAATTGGCTATGGGAAAACACAATCAAATTACCTGGGAGTCCAAATTTGCATATGCATATCTTTTGACATGCTTCATCGCACGATCTAAAAATTAGCAAAAATAAACTAGGCATAAAAATTAACAAACCCATATGATCACCTTCTCCTAAAACATCCACACGTGTGATATATTTCATCATCAAACTACTTACTTGGCTTTTTTTTGACACATTGCAAATTTGGCTAAGTATGGGAAAACAATGAATTCTAACTAAGAATCCAAATTTTCACCCTCATATTTTAACTTCACTTTGATACATGACTTGAGATCTGGCACATAATAACTAAGTACTAATGTGATCATAACCATATGACCAACTCCCCTTGACTCATTCACACATGGAAATGATGATGTCATCAAACTACTTATTTAGAATTTCTACCACTAGACCTAAAGTGTCTAGATGAGAAATATGATCAACCAAATGAAGTTCACTCATACACACAAGCACTCAAAGCATTATTTACTTATAATAGGACCCCTTGCACATGCTCAAATCACCATACTCATCCCTGATCCTCTCTAAACATGTCAATACTGAAGATCAACCAACCATTCATAAAGCACACTAGAACAAGCACATTTCACACTTTGTCATTATCACTTAGGCTATTAAATCACTTCATCCACTCACTAGGGCACCTCCATGACACCACCATGACATCATCATGATAACTCTTTAATAATTATGACCTTGGGACATAATTCACACCCTACTAGACCCCTATAACAAGTTTGACATTATAGGGGGTTGACTTAATTTAACTTGTGGTTAAATTAGTCAACATGTGTGTTAGTATCTTTGGGTATTTTTGTGCCAAAAGTGTTATTTTGAATATGTAATTTGTGAAAGTGTGTCCAAGAGTGATTTGAGTGATTTTTATGGATTGTGATGTTTTGGAAATGTTTTTAATTGCCCTATAAAGTGGTGGAGTGAAGGTATGTGTGGTAAGGTGTTGATGAGTCATAATGTCCATGTAAACCTAAATAAATCCAATTATAAGAACCTTTATGATGATCTAAGTTGGGTTAGCCTCTTGGAGGGAGTTACCAAGAGAGTAACATGTGAAATTATTAAAAGTAGGCATGTAGAGGAGTGTATCAAGTGTGTAGGAGTGAATATAATAGGGATAGGTTTGTAGGAATAAGGAGAGATAAATAAATGTGAATAGAAATAACACATTACAAGAAGAATAATGGAGTGATAAATACTATTTAAATAATTTTGGTGTGAAATAAATAAAGAGAAGGTATTTTATGTGTGTAATGCTTGTGTTTTATATTAATAGAGATGAGTTGAATGTATTACTATTATATTAATTTATTTTAATGAGATAAAAGGATGTTGTTATTGTTGTAGGTTTTACATGTCTGTGTGTCTAGATTGTGTGAAGATAGTCAGGAAAAGTGAGTATTTTATTGGTGTTAAAGGTGGTTGTTGCGAAATTGATCACTAGAGGATTAACTAAGTAGTGTTTCAAATCAGCAAAAATATTTAGATTTATATTATATTATGGAAAAAATAAAAAGAATCAATATTACAATAAAATGATTGATAGTATTTAAAATTATGTGTTGCATACACCAAATACAAGAATTGAAGAAAGACAACAGAGTGTGTGATTAGGTAATAACTCAAGAGTTTCAAAGTTTGGAATGTGTCATAGTGTCTTTGCATAATATTATTATCCATTTTAATTCTCAATAAACCATATGTTTATGAAATATTCTATATAAACACTCATTATTTCTAATACATTCCATGTTAAAGCAACTCTATGAGTATATATCCAAGAAAGACAAGTTATTTTGTATGGTTGGTGATTATTTGATAAGGATTTTTTATTTTGAAAATTATAATAATAATATAGGTTTATTATTTTTTAATTTTTATCTTTTTAAGGATTATAAATATATAAAATATTAGGAAATTTGTAACCCTATTATACAATCCAAACACATGTTTCGAAAATTCTAAAAATCTACTTATTGGAGGTGTTTGTAGATTGTTCATGGCTAAATAGTGATTGGATAAGATTATAAATGGTTGGGAAGATCTAATGAAATATTTATAAAATATTTAATTTTATCATAACTTTTTATAAACTAATTTTCCTCCTCTCGGCCTTGCATAGGCTTGCCAATAAAGGACCTAGGGTTTTGAGAATGAAATTCAAATATCTATTAACTCTGCCATAAAAAATGGATGAAATTTAGTAATATAATGTATTTTGTCATGATTTACAATATTTTTGGATTTTTGAGTTGATAAGGTATGACCCTCTAAAGTATCTCATATTGTGGCATGGAATTAGGCATAAGAGACCTAATTGGTGGAAAGTGCTATCAATGTAATAAATATACCTTGTGAGTAGAGTTTTGAAATTTGGTATGAATTTATATGGAGGTAAAGGGTATTAAAAATAGGTTTTTTTTTATTGGAATATTTATCAATTGATCAAACCAAGAATCTTTATATACTAGGAGGGCCACTAGGAATAAGCCTTCAAGATAAATAGTGTTGCTTGTTGGAGAGTTTTAACCTAAGGATTGAGTATTATGTTGGATAACTGTGTGAGTTTTTTTATGATGGAAAAAGTTCATATTAACCCTAGAGGATGATAAATCATTATAATAAGTTTTATTATTTTAGGTCTATGTGCCTATCTCAAGAGAGTAAGCAAGCTTGAAGCTAGAAGTCAAGAGTGAGGTATTGAATCTTGTATATAGAGAATGGTGATGAAACTAAAAAGAGAAAGAGATCAGTGAATTATGAGTTATTAAATTTCAAGAAAAAATGAAATAAATTTATGAAACCAAGAAGACTTAAGGACTACATGAAAAGAGTCTTGAAATATTATGCATGAGGCTTGAGGCCTAAGAGTCCATAAGAGAGAGAGTGAGCAACAAGAGAGAAGATTTTAGAGAGGAATGGAAGGGGATATGTCTTGTTTAAGGTATCAAATCTAGTTGAAAATTTATAGAGCCAATTCAAAAAGTATAAATTAAGTATATACATATTCATTTTACATCAAGCTAGTTATTATCTAAATTGATCTGCATCAGGATGGGATCAAAGTAGGCAAGCTCTTGGTTTAGTTGTGATTTTAAATATGATGAGGATTTGTTTTATGTTGAATAAAAGTAAGTTTCAAATGAGGAAAAGTTTTAAGGTTGAAAAGAATTTAAAAAGTGTGAAAAGAAAATAAGTTATTAGCTTTCTTGATTTGGCTCTCCTTATCTCCACCCTTTATCATGAAATTTTAGTGTGTGTCCTTGATTGCACATTTAATTTACACTAAGAAAGTTATGTTTCAAACCTTACACATACAAAACATTTTGTTTCTTAGTCTTCCCATTATCCAAACTCAAGGCACCCTTGCCAACTATATTGGTATTTGTGTTGTCTCAAAACCTCACTATTCTTGTAACATTCTTCTTCAATGAGATGAACTTATTTTTTTCTCATTTCATGTGGATTGAGAAACCACTATATATATACCATTTCATGCCTTCATATTGAATGTGAAATGCAGTCTAAGCTCACATAGAATTCTCTTTATCAAATAGTCCATCTTGACTCTTGAGATCAATATGTTCAGTCCTAACTTGTTTTGGCTTCCATACTAATGTTTGATTCTTCTCATGCATTCTAGGAGCTTCATATGAATTATTGAATCTTGAGGTCCTTCTAACTTTATAATAGTAGAATATTCCAATGTGTCATATATTATGTCAGATATATCAAACAACATTTTTATTCTTACCTCTTGATTGATTACTCCTTTTCCCATGGTCCAATGATGGCTTATCATTTATTACATTGGGTTTTCTAATTGGTCTTTTCATGTTGGTATTCTTGACTTTTTTTTACTTCTCATGATCTCTCTCAAACTTGCTCATTTTGTCTATGAGATGCTCTATCTTCTACTAGTCATACTCAACTTTCTTTGACCCAAAACTTATGTTGACACCTTATAACTAACTCATAAGATCCTTTATATTCTTATTTTGATTCTTCAAATCATCAAGGGCACTTATGATCTTAGATTCAAGGTCTACTTCAACTTCTCCTTCTTCACTATCATAATAGACTTCTTCATCATATAGGTTATCTTCTTCCTTTTGATCATAAGACATGGCATGCTTCTTAGGATGACCGTAAAGCTTTTAGACCTATTTCAAAGGACCAAGCTCTGATACCAATTTTTGGAAACATAATGACTGAGAGGGGGGGTGAATTAGTCTCTTAAAACTTCCTTTCACATGTACTTTAACATTCCTTGAACCATCAAAGAAATATAAAGATATACAAATACATAAAGAGTCATTCATATGAGCACAACATAAAAAAAACACACATATGAGTTGGAAACCATCAAGGGGAAGAAAACCCACTAATCCCTAAAAATGGGCTACATTCCTATTAGCCAAAATATCACAATTTAGTGAAGCACCAACTCCACATTGAGAACCAACCCCAACTAGTTAAGCACCAACCCAACTAGGCTTTAACAAACATCAAATTACAAGGAGAAACCAACCCCCTAGATGAATAAAACACCTAAAACCTTTGATCACCTTCGGAACACCTTATTATCATATAATATATGATGATCACCTTATTCAATTCTTCTCTCTCTTTTATCCCTCTTAAATTGCATTCTAGGCTTTTTTGCATCTACAGTACCCCTATTACATCTTCATGATAGTTTTTATGCACCCTTATTATGGTTTATAATACCTCTATCATCTCTTCAAATTTTTATATCCTTCATTTTTTTTGCTCATTCTCAAACTATACAATTAGGCCTAATAGGCTTTGTCCTTATACTAGGCTCTTGCTCAAACACCTCTTGGTCAGCTATACACACTTTTCCACTTAGATATTCAAGTAAATATGCCTTATGAAATTAAAAAAACATGAATCAATCATTAAATTATTTCATCCATATCTCAAATGGACCAAATCCTTCTTTAGGCCTTAAGGAGACCTAATTCAATTAGGCCTTCATTAGTATACGTTACCCTTTAATCTTCTTGAAGCAATTTAAAAATTTATAAATATAATAAATACATCATATTCCATTAAAATATACCCCTAATAATATCATATTATGTCTATGACACCTTTTTTCTCCAATCACCACTTGAGGCACCCCATAAGTACTCTTTACATTAGGCCTCCACACATACAGAAAGGTTTATCTTAAACAACTGAAGAGAACAAAATGTTTGGAAACACAACCATGAAAATAAATAATATAAATATAACCTTAAAGACCTAAAAAAATTAATAAAATTAATTATACTTCATTACCTAGATCAAAAATCCTTAAAAATACTTTTGTAACTTGCTCTCTCAAAATTGCCATTTTCCTCAATGATCAGTCATGGTGATAATGACCTTTAACACCTGGATGACCACTTCCAGAGACTCCTGATGCATGTGGATAATATTATAATATAATTATACCATTATTATATATAAATATAATATTTTCAAATGGAAATATTTGTCTTCCATACTAATCTCATAACCTCACTATACACAGACCTTACTAAGCCAAACAAGTCAGCTTATGAGCAAATTTTTCACTATAATCAATGACCTCCAAAATTTATACCATAAATTAGCATGTATTATGAGTATTTAACAAAACCTTCATGTACTTGGTTCCATCACTATTCCATGTTAACCCATCCCTAATCATCTTATCACTATTGCTTGTGTTTTTCACTATTTCCACCATTAGGCTTGTTAGTGACTGACTAACTTGGATGAAAGGATTAGCATACCTAAAGACTAAAACATATAAAAAAACCAAAATTTATATCAAATAAAATTATTTACCTTATCCATATAATTATTTTCATACTTTGACTTGGTCAAATTTGATTTCTACAACAAATCTTTGAGAAACTAGCACTTTCATGTAGGGTCTATTCACACACCTAACAACTCAATCACACCTAGAGGTTATTGGGAGAGTTTAATACAAGATAAAATAGTTTCTATATTAATTTTAGACCATTATGGGCTGTTTTTAACAAAAAAATTCAACATCAAGTCATTATTAGGGTTTTAAGAGGGTTTAAACACACTTCCACTATTAATGATTATTCATACAACATAGCCCCTCAATCTAAAAACTAATGCCTAAAATTTTGAATTATGACCATTACCCCTATACAATTAATATTTTAAATTTCCATGAAAAGGTTACGCATGATTATGATCACCTGAAAGTCCTTAAATTTACATGCTTTCATTATGTGTACTTGAGAGACCTCAAAACCACTTTTCATGCCTTTATAAACAAACCATGACCTAAAAATTTGTGATCATGATTTTAAAAAAATATAAAACATATAAAAACACTCAAATTTCTATAATTTAATTTTAAATATAACTTCATACCCTATTAGGCCATACTCTCTCTCTCTCTCTCTCTTTGCTTGCTTAGACCTTGACGTGCAAACTACATTAAGCTTTGAAACTAACCTTCATGCCACTTTACATGAATTATCCACCTCTCTCACATACTCAATAAAATTCATAAATTATTAAACATTGTCACTCATTATTCATATGCCTTTAAAATATATCATGATGCCTCATTAGGCCAAGCAAGGTCTAGAAGAGGTTTATTTGTAGACTTGACCTTTAGGTCCTACCCATGTTGGTTCACCTTGAGACTTGCATGAGTACCCAATGCCTCATATAAATTATCAAACAAACTCATACAACTTCTCATGTTTGTGTGAATTCATCTCATTAATCTATCATGACTCTTCATGCACAAGAATAGGCATCCTATTCACATACCTTCTCAAGATACTTACTAGACTCAATCACTTCATAATTTTGACAACAAGGACCTTCCATGTTGACATTCACATCACTCATGTAGTCATAATAACATATGACAATCATGTCTTGCACTCTCAAAATCACTACAACACTTATAAAGATTCTCTCTCATAGTTACATTCTTTAATAACCTCATAAACACATTTCTTAATAATCTTTGACATCAATGACAACAGCAATGCCAAAGATCAATAATAGGAACAATGCTCAAAATGTATTTATAACCATTTGTGAGATTCCATATCATTACTATCAAATTTCATAGCTTAACTATCATAATCTATATCTTGACTATCATAATCTGTAGCTATCAATCAAGGTCTGAAGAACACTTGGAGAGGTTCATAGCTATGCTCAAATGATCAATTCATGGTCATGGCACTTATTTATCCTCATGAGATCATATAAAAAATATTATTTGGATGCTATCATACTTGTACATATTAAAATATGGAAGACTAAACATGTAAATAGTTAGAACATCATGTAAATAGTGTTAACTCAGACTCACATAAGTTTATAGAGACAAAAGCATTCATTTTCTACCTTAGGCTAGTTATAAACATTAATACTACATGAAATTCTCAACTCAAATGGCATATTTATGGTTTGTGATGGATGATATATCATGGTTATAATGTGTCATAGTGTGGACTCAACATTTCCCCCACACCTTACCTTTTACAAGTCCCATTGCAAACTAATTTCTCTTGTCTTCATAAGTGTGGATTCTCTGCTCCAACTTGAGGCTCAGATCATATATGGAGTATAAATCTTGTAATATTTTATAATGAGGAGAATTAAATCCTATATCCCTATTAAAAAAATGAATCCAAAGAGAAATTTTTCCTTAAACTATAGCCCTATGTTCTACCATGGAGACATGGGAGAAAACAATAAAGGTGGTCCAAATCTCATCCCAATCCATAATTTATACCCTCTATCTTGAATTACATTGGTAATAATCTGATTGATGGCCTTATCTCTCTTAAGGATCCATCTAATAGTAGTAGGATAAATAACTTCTCTACTTTTCAAAGGGACTATCAATAAATTCTAGTGTTGACTATAGGTAGTCACAACTTGATCAAAGGAATGTTGGAGAAATAATTCAAAATTGATAATTCCATCCTAAAGAGCATGAATATAGTGATCATGGATTTTATAACATTTAAAATATAAAATTTTGAATTGGTCAAATATTTGTTATGTATTACCAAACTAGGTTTTGATGCATATACTAACTTTTCTTATAGTATTCACATGATCATTATATATATCCTACCATGCTATTTGATTTATGTAAGTAGGGAGAAGGGATACCAATTGTAAATCACCAACAAATAAATTGACCAAGAAATCATAAGTGTTTCCCATAATAATATCACATAGATAAAATTCACATAATAAATCATGTCTATTAGGAGTAATTTTTTGATAGACTATCAAGAATTATTCACTTATGTTAACATCATGTGGTAATCCACAAGAGATTTGGAGTAACTACAATCTAAAAAAATTCTCATGCAAGAATAAACTATATGAAGGATATGGACTCGTACAAGCTAATAGCTCACCAAGCTGATAGGTGAACTGTATGATTTGTCTGGCTTGTTCTTCCTACTATTGTTCTTGTGTCAAGTCTTCTTAAAATTTTTGTTTCTCCTTCTCAAGAAGTTTTTTTTGCTTCTTCAGTTCTCCAAGCTTAAACAAATGTGTTCCCAGTGACTTCTAACATCAAGGTAAGACAAAATGGTTTGGAAAACTTGTTCTACCATAGGTTTGGGAGGCACATTATAAGATTTGGAGGCTATTTGGGATTTCAATGTGGTATTCTCCTATTCAAATTTAAGAAGATTCCTTCTTAAGGACACATTATCTTCTTCAAGTTTATTTTTTTAACTCCATATATCAATAATATCATTCTTAGATTCATATAACTTTTTATGTAAGGATGTTATCTCTTCACCCTTCTAAAAATAATGAGTTTTAATGTTGTCTATAGTTTGTAATAAAAAATAGATAACAAAATACTTACATTGAATTGAAGATAATAGATCAGTAATGTCCTATGTGTTTTGTTTGACTATTTCTTTCATCTAGTATAATGCCAAGGCATGATGTAGTTATTTATCTTATGTCTCTTTGGATGATTGAGCTTCTTCATCAATTATGGGAGCTTTACCTTTATCAATGAATGTTTGTGTTGAGGTAAAAGGAATAGTATCTTCAAAAACATCTTGTGGAAAAAGAGTTTCCACTTCCTCTTTATCTTGTGTTAGACTGATAATGATAGTGGGTTCCTTTCATAGGCTATCAAGAGTTTCTACAATAATTTCTTGTTCATCAGTAGCATCTAATATCAACTTTCTTCTCTTTAGGGTGAGAGGAAGAATTTATCCATATGAATCCCCCTAAGGTGTTAGTTATGGAAAAGGGTTTATAGTAGGTTCATCTTCTATGATCTTGATGGATTCTTATGTAAAAGTAGGTTGAGAAGATGGCCTATGGTTACTTGTTGAAGACCTAAGTCTTAATCATCTTCTTATCTCTAGTGGTATAATCACATTGAGGAGACTTGGAGGTCTGGGTACAACAGCCCTAATGGTTGATCTTGTACTCCAAACTAACTCAAGAGTGACCACTTTGGAGGAAGAGACCCTTGGTAGATCCCTATAGCTAAAATCAAAAGGATATTGTGGTATGTTTGTGGCAATATTTAGGTTTTCCCTCTTCTTTCTCTCATGGAAAGTAAATCCATGCTTCTATGCCCTACTCGTCATGAATAAAATGATGTTGGATTATCAACTAAATGAGTCCATGATGGTAGATAGAAGATGGGTTATTAGGTTACCCCATAGCCATTACTTGTATATAACCCAATAAAAATTAAGGTAGTTTGATTCTATGTTAGGGATGTTGCAATCCATACCTCAAATGAATCAACAGTCTCATCACAATACAACTCAAAACACTACACTTTCCATAACAAGTGAGGTATTTGATAATCTAAAAGGATACATACCTCCATGGTTCTGATAAGAAATCTCTACTGACACCTTTGATTTTGCCATTGACGTCATGAACACACTCTGGCACTGGTTCTCCCTCACCATGGAAAATGTAGATGAGGTCATTACAAGAAGATCTTTTTGTTATCCTAACTCATTCATTTGAAATCCTAGACAATTCACTAATGACCTGGATGGATAATGTAATTTGTAAGCCTCTCACAATGGAAAAATCTATCTTCAAGTAGAGAACAAAATCTATGAAAAGGGTTTCATCAAACCCCTAGAATTGCTTAAAAAATCATGTTACCCTATTACTTCAAACATTTATTTTGCTTGTTTGTCTCTTAAGATACCTTCTATAGATTCGAGCTTGGATTTATTCTTTTATTCCATTCTAAATATTTTAACTCTTTACAAAACACAATAATTTGTAACTCTACTTAAGAATGGAAATGGCACTTCATTGGGTTCAAGCAATAGATTATGATATCGATGGTATCTTTTTTTATCTTAGTGCTATGGATGAAGTCCAAATCTCTCCAAGTGTGTGGGGTGATGATGACAATGTAAGCGTATAATGTCAAGATATTATAATGATTACTTATTATTTTTTAATCTATTTTCAATCATCATGCTACTAGTTATTTATCAATTGCTTATCCACATGATTTGTGATGTGATGACAAAGACAAGGTCATCATAGAAGTGCTTATGAATTGACAAGACAAAGTTTGTAGCTTGTAGTCAAGTGTCAAAAGGTAACCTTTTTAAAATATTCCCTATTGATGTGGGAATATCTTATGAATAGGTCCACACATATCCTTCACATAAAAACAATGGAGATTTTTCCAAAAATTGAGCATATACTTTCAGACTTATAAATTTAAGAGCTAACCCTTAGTAAAAGAATAAACACTATACCTCTAAAACTCATGATGTTGTCCTTGTTTTTCCTTCTTTACATGTTATAACAAAATAAATTGTAAGGATTAGTTTGAAAAATGGTACAAAATAAGACAAAATCAATGTTTATTGCTTTGGAAATAAGGAAAATCAATCATAAATGATGATTAATTCTAAATCTATGAACTCACTTTTCTAATTTTTTAGTTTCTTGCCCTTGACTAGCCATTTACTAGTTTTCTAATCAAGGCTCATTTTACAGTACATGATCAGCCAACAAGATGGTTTTCTGGTCATGACTATCAACAACATCCCTAAGGATTTTCATTGTTGAATTTTATTTTATTTTTTTATTTTTTATTTTTTAAGAGAAAATTTGAATCCCCTTCATTTATTAAGACCATCTTGTCTTCAAAGATCAATTATCATGACAAATTTGAGTTCTTCCATGAGTCCAAACTCATTTTGTACCAACTCGATGAATTATTCTTTACTGAAAGGCTTCTGATATAGCTTCAATATGTGTCCATTGACTACGAGTGTCTTCTAATTACCATTTATAGGTAGCAATTGTACTGAACCATTAGCAAAAATATTTTTATCTAAAATGGTCTGAGTCATCTAGTCCTCAACTTTCCTTTGAAGTGTTGGTACTTAGAATCATACAAAAGTGTCAAGTCTCCTTATTTGAACTATCTTTCCTTGATGTGAAAATCATACCATTATTTCCTTTGGTACTACATCATCTTTATCTACTGTAAAGCTTATGCTCTCATTTTATCTAACTTAATTAGTTGTAAAATTCTCTCTATATTTCATCTAAATCAATACCTACTTCTAGTGTAGTCCTTAAAGTTTGCATCTCAAATTCAATTAAAAGGATAGGTTTCTTACCAAATACTAATTCATATTGTGAAAAACTAGTAGTGGTCTTCCACATTGTTTTGTATGCCCATACAGCTTCTAGAAGCTTGGCTACATAATTTTTCCTAATGCCACTGACTATCTTAGTAAGGGTATTCTTTAATTCTCTATTGGTAACTTCTACCTATCTATTTGCTTGTGGGTAGTATGGAGAAGACTTTCTATAGTTGACTTGGTATATCTTTGTGAATGCTTGAATCATGTTAGACGTGAACTAGGGTCCCTGATCAAATACTATCTCTTTAGGTGCTCCAAATCTTTACATGATCCTGGAGTATCAAAAATATTCTACTACCTCTTCTCTTACAAATGGAAGAGTTTATAATTCATCCAATTTGGTCATATAATTTGTACATACTAGTAAGTATTCTTTGCATTGAGAAGGTGGATCTATGGGTCCAAAAAAATCCATGCCCCACTTTTCAAAAGGTTCCAAAACTACTTGAGGATGGAAGGGCATTTCAGAAGATAGTGTAGGTTTACCCATTCTCTAACATGGATCACATTGGTAGATGTACCTCTTTACCTACTTATGAATATTTGGCCAGTATTAGCTAGCTATAAGGATCTTGTGCATTGTCCTTTTGACTTAATAGTGTCCTCCACTGGGTTCATCATGAGAAGCATGAATGATGTCATACATTTCATTCTCTTTTACACACACATCAAAGACATGATCAGGTCCATGTTTAACAATGCCATTAATCCATTTAAAATAGGAACTTAATTTAATCAACTTTTTTTTCTATTGAATTAAAAAGGTGTTAGGAATTAAGTGAATTCAAACTAGATTTAATCCACCATAAAATATTTAATTTAAAACACATAAACTAGATTTTAAAAGTGTAAAAGCAGATTTAACTATGCACCAAATGCATCACAAAAAAAATTCCTCAAATCACAGTTAATGTTTGCTAAATGGAGAAAATTAAAATAGCAATAAAAAATCATAACATAGATATACCATGGTTCACCCAATGTGGGATACACCCACCAAGAAACTCCTCAAATAAAATAGTAATCTAAAACAAGATTACAATGAACTCTCACAAAGATAAAAAAATCTTCTATAGAAAATGTTGCACAAAAAGCTGCACTTTCACCTACACCTACACTTTACTATATCTCACAAGCTGTTATACCAAAATTTGTAAATGAACACCTGCACTTTGACTCTATCTCTCAAAATCTACACCTGTAAATAAAAATCAACAACAACCTCTAAAAGGTCATGCCACACCTTGTATATATAACAAATGATGAATAAATCCATCCCCCAAGGATAAACTCACCATTTTAAATCAAGAAAATCTCTATCCATGAAGAAACATGCCATTTCACCTAATAATGCTTATCCATAAGCCCCCATCAAGTGGAAACATGTCATACTCCTCCAAAATGCACAACTTCTAATGTAAAGATGATAACAACCAACTCCACTTCCATAATACATCATGGAAATTATTAAATGAAACATTTAATAATTTTATCATATGGAAATAAATCCCACTTCCATACATCATAAAAATTATTAAATAAAATATTTAATAATTCTACTCATATAAAAATTATTTAATTAACGATTAATTCCCTAAAAATAAGGAAATCATTCCCACTTCCAACAAGCATAGAAGTTAACATGAAAATTATTAAATAAGCATTTAATAATATTCACATGCATGAGGAGTAAATTCAAAATGTGCTCCCCACGTCCTTGGATCTCTATAAGCCCCCAAAACATACCATCATGGTCATGTGATAGCCCCAAAGGGCTCCACACTCAACAATCTCCCACTTGGAGATCGTTTCTCTTGAATAGAATCTATCACTACTCCATGATCACTAAGACCAACCAAATTTGAACATAGTCTCAATTTTTCCAATGTGACAACCTTGGTCATCATATCCATAAGATTCTGGCTAGTATGAATCTTCTCTAGCTTCACCAAGTTCTCCTCCAAAGCTGTCCTAATGAAGTGATAATGTAATTGAATGTGTTTCATTTTTGAATAGAAAGCAGAGTTCATTTCCAAATGAATATCACTCTAATTATCACTGTGTAGTCTCCCAACTTCTTACTCATGCCCCAACTCTCTAAATAATTCCTATAACCAAATCATCTCCTTGTTAGCCTCTATGGTAGCAATATACTCTACCTTTATGGTTGACAAAGCCACAACCTTTTGTATCCTAGAAATCCAACTAACCATTATATCTCTAATATATATATATATATATATATATATATATATCAAAGCCACAACCTTTTGTATCCTAGAAATCCAACTAACCATTATATCTCTAATATATATATATATATATATATATATATATATATATATATATATATATATATATATATATATATATATATATATATATATATATATATGTCATACTCTTATTGCTATTAATATCTCCTACCATATTCAAGTCCACATAACCACACAAAGTGGTATCTGATCTGCCATAACATAATGCAAAATCAATGGTTCCTCTCAAATATCAAAGAATCCATTTCATTGCTTGCCAATGCTCATAACCTGGATCACTCATATACCTGCTCACAACTCCCACTACTTGGGCAATATCTAGCCTAGTACAAACCATGGCATACATCAAGTTGCCAATTATTGATGAGTAAGGTACCTTGGACATATTAAGATTTTCATCTTTTGTCCTGGGACACTACTCCTCTAATAATTTAAAGTGACCTGCTAAAGGATTACTAAAAAATTTATCATCCAACATACTAAACATTTCTAAGACTTTCTTCACATACTCTAAATGGGATAAAATCAGCTTACTCTCCTTTCTATCATGAGTAATCATCATGCCAAGGATTTTATTTGTAGCACCCAAATCCTTCATATAAAAGGAGTCACTAAGTTATTTCTTGAGCATAAATATGTTGTATGTTATTTCCTGCAACTAATATGTCATCCACATACAAGCATAAAATAATAAAGGAACCATCATCAAAATGTTTGATGTACACACAATGGTCAGAATTACACCTTTGATGTTCTTATTCCAACATAAAATAATCAAATTTCTTATACCATCATCGTGGAGCTTGTTTTAGGCCATATAATCTCTTCTTTAGTATACACGCATATTTCTCCTTTCCTTTAACCTCATATCCCTATGGATGCTTCATATACAACTCTTCACCCAAATCACCATGAAAAAAAGTAGTTTTCACATTTAATTGTTCTAAGTGCAAATCTTCAACTATAAATAAACCAAGAATAGTCCTAATAGATGTCATTTTTACAATAGGAAAGAAAATCTCATCAAAATTAATACCTAATTTTTGTGCAAACCCCTTAAACACCATCCTGGCCTTATACCTTTTTCTCCCTTCATCCTCTTCTTTTATTCTAAAAATCCACTTGTTTAGAAATGCACTCTTTCCCTTGGGTAGCCTTAAAAAATCCCATGTTTCATTATCCATGAGAGATCTATGCTCCTCATCCATGGCTTGTTCCCATTTCATCTTGTCATCTACCTATGTTTCTTCCTCATAACACTCTGGTTCTCCATTGTCAATGAATAACAAATAATTCAAAGAAGAAGAAAAATGTTCAGGTGTTTTTCTTACCCTATAAGACCTTCTTACCATAGGAGTTTGGGGTCCTTGTGTAGAAGGTTCCTAAATTGATTCATTAGATACTTTGGCATCCGTAATGTCATCCAATACTATGTACTCTTTCTATTTATGTTCTTGTTCTTGCAACTGATCCTTATACATGACTTTTTCATTAAAGACTACATCTATATATGAAAATATTTTCCTATCTTTATTTATCCATAAATAGAAACCAAATTCATCCTCACCATATCCAAAAAATGTGCATTTCTCTAATTTGGCTTCTAATTTGGTCCTATCCTCTTTCTTGATGAGAGCAAAATCTTCACATCTAAAGACTCTAAGAAAATAATAGTCAATATTCTTACCAGACCAAGCTTGTTTAGGAATGCCTCCATCCATAGGCATAGAAGGTCCTCTGTTAATCAGATATACTATCATGCTAACTACTTCTACCCAAAACTGTAAAGGCAACCTTACATGTAACCTCATGCTCCTAGCACATTTCATTATTTTTATGTTCATCCTTTTGCATACCCCATTTTGTTGTAGAGTTCCTATAACCATCCATTTCCTATGGATTCCATTGCTAGAACAATAATCAAATAAAGCATTACTACAATACTCACCTTCATTATCAATTCTGGGACATTTCAACTTGAGACCTATTTCATTCTCAACCAAGACTTTCCACTTCTTAAAAGTGTCAAATACATCAGATTTCCTTTTAATACAATAAATCCAAACTTTCCTAGTTGCATCATCAATAAAAGTGACATAATAATTGGAACCATCAATAGAAAATACCTAAGTTGGTTCCCATACATCTGAATGCACCAACTATAACTTGTGTTCTTTCTTTGTGGGTCCAACTTTTAGGATCTTAACCTGCTTCTATTTTTCATACACACAATTCTCATAGAAGTCTAGATCTATGTCTTTTAATCTAGGAAACTTATCTTTTAAGATCTACATGCCCTTATGGCTCATATGATCGAGCTTGTAGTGTCACATAGTTTCATCTCCATCTATAACAACTAAATCAAAAGAATCAACACTACTAGTCAAATATAAAGTATCAACTTTCTTACCTCTCAAAATAATAAGAGCACCTTTGGTAACTTTCCAAGAATCTACAGTAAACATAACCTAACATCCCTCACTACCCAATTTCCCCACTAAAACCAAATTCCATCTCAACAGAGGCATGTGTCTAAGATCCTTAAGGATCCATGTGTTCCCATTCTACATTTTCACCTAAACATAACCTTTCCCTACTATCTTGCATGGTTCATCATCACTAAGATAAACATGTCCTAAATTTTCTTAAACACAATCAGTAAAATAATGCCCATGTGGGGTGGCATGAAAAGAATCCCTTGAATCTAACACTCAATACTCAGTAGAATTATCCATAGAAATAATTAACGCATCTTGACATGATTTACTTGATGTCACATTTACCTCATTCATTTCCTCCTTGTTGGTATTCTTATCCTGAAGTGACCAACAATACTTATTTGAGTGTCCACTCTTTCCACAATGTCAACATATCATCTTGGCTCTAGATCTAGATTTAGATCTACCTTTTGAATTTCCATGGTTGCCTTTGTTCTTATCATTTTTCCTCCCTCTAGTATCAATAGACAAAGCATTACTTGAAGATGATTTACTAGTGTTTTTCCTTTGCATTTCTTTTCTAAAAATCACACCTACAACATCCTCAAAATTCAAGCTTCACTTGGTAGGGACTGCATTACTCACAACCATAACCAAACTATCCCAACTATCAAGCAAAACACACAAAACCAGAAAATCTCTAACTTCATCATCAAATTTAATTCCAATAGAAGTGAGCATACTTACAACCATATTAAAATCATTTAAATGATTAGAAATTGAACCAGTCTCAGACATTTTCATGTTAAATAATCTTTTCATAAAAAAAAATGTATTTAAAGCTGAGGGTTTCTCATACAACTTTCTAAGTTTAACCATGAGATCCTTTGTAGTTATCTTATCTACAATGTTAAATGCAATAGAAGATGTAAGACATAACCGTATGGCTCCCAATGCCTTCCTACCAAACAATATCTAATCTGAATCACTCATAGCTATAGGTTGTCCTCCTTTCCTCTCCAAGGTGAGTTGAAGTTCCTTCTAATACAAGTAATCTTCCATCTGTATTTTCCATAAACCAAAATTCATACCATTAAAATTCTCAATCCTGAATCTGATCTCTTCTCCCATAGCTCCCACTCAAGTTAATAACTTTTTATCTGATTTACCACTTCAAATAAAACACCACCAAAGCTCTTATACCAATTGTTAGGAATTAAGTGAATTTAAACCAGATTTAATCCACTATAAAATCTTCAATTTAAAACACATAAAATAGATTTTAAATGTGTAAAATCAGATTTAACTATGCACCAAATGCATCACAGAATAAATTCCTCAAATCATAGTTAATGTTTGTTAAATGGAAAAAATTAAAACAACAATAAAAAACCATAACATATATATACCGTGGTTCATCCAATGTGGGTTACATCCACTAATAAAGTCCTCAAATAAAATAGTAATATGAAACAAGATTACAATGAACTCTCACAAAAATAGAAAAATCTCCTGTAGAAAATGCTACATAAAAAAGATGCACTTTCACCTGCACCTACACTTTACTATATCTCATAAGTTGTTATACCACACCCTATAAATGAATACCTAAACTTTTAAAAACACCTGCACTTTGACTCTATCTCTCAAAAGCCACACCTGCAAATAAAAATCAACAACCTCTAAAAGGTCACACCACACCCTGTATATATAACAAATGATGAAGAAATCCATCCCCCAAGGAGAAACTCATCATTACCCATCAATATAATCTCTATCCATGAATAATCATTTCATTCTACCTAATAATCCTTATCCATAATCCCCCATCAAGTGGAAACATGCCATACTCCTCAAAAAGGCACAACTTCCAATGCAAAGATGATAACAACCAACTCCACTTCCATAATACATCATAGAAATTATTAAATGAAACATTTAATAATTTTCTCATATGGAAATCAATCCCACTTCCATAATACATCATATAAATTATTAAATAAAATATGTAATAATTCTACTCATATGGAAATTATTTAATTAACAATCAATTCCCTAAAAATAAGGAAATCAATTCTACTTCCAGCAAGCATGGAAGTCAACATAAAAATTATTAAATAAGCATTTAATAATATTTACACACATGAGGAGTAAATGAAAAATGTGTTTTCCACATCCTTAGAGCTCTCTAAGCCCCCAAAACATACCATCATGGTCATGTGATAGCCCCAAAGGGCTCCACACTCAACAAAAGGAAACTCCCATATAGCCAAAAAGTTTTTTATATCAACAAACCAAGGTGATTATGATGCAACAATAAATAGTTGCTCATATAAGAAATTGTCTTCTACAGGTTCATCTTCATCTACATTTTTCAATCTAGAAAGAAAATCAGTAACTATATTGAATTTACCAGGTTTATCAATGATTGTTATGTCAAAAACCTGTAACAATAATAGTCATCTTATAATTCTTCCTCCTATAACTAGTTTTTTCATCAAATATATGATAGTTGTACAATCAGTATATATAAATATTTTTTAACTAGTGATATAGTGTCTAAAAATTTTTATGGCATAAATCATAGAAAGGAACTCTTTCTCAGTTATTATGTAGTTTATCTCAGTAGAATTCAATTTCTTACTAATGTAATATATGGTGTACATCTATCCATATTCATATTTTTGTCTTAAAACTACTCCCATAGCATGATTAGATGCATCAGTGTAAATATGGAAGGGATATGACCAATTAGGTTCTCTTAGGACTGGGGTAGAACTTGATTTCTCCTTAATGGTCTCAAAGGCTTGTTGGCAATCTGGACTCCAAACAAACTCACTCTCTTTTGTTAGCAAAGCAAACATTGGAGTAGTAATTTTTCTAAAATCTTATATAAACCTTATATAATATACTACATGGCCTAAGAATATTTTGATATTAGTCTAGATTTGATGGATAGGTAAGTTTGAAATGACTTTAATTTTCTTTGGATCCACTTGGATTCCTTTTGTAAAAATATGATGTCTTAAAACTATTCCTTCTTCTACCATGATCAAATATTTTCCATGATGCAAAGATAGATGGTGTTATTCACATATTTTTAGTACTCTATTTAGATTATTTAGACTTTTATTGAAGGATTCTCCATGAATAATAAAATCATCCATATAAATTTCCACATAATCATTGGTTAAATCTAAAAATATGGCTAAGACTACTCATTGGAAGGTAACAGGTGCATTGTATAAGCCAAAAGGCAATACCCTATATGTAAATGCCCCCCATGGACATGTTAAGGTTGTTTTATCATGATCTTCAGGTGCCACTTGTATCTTATTGTACCCACTAAAACCATCCAATAAATAGAAGTATTTTTTCCCTACCAAGTTGTTAAGTACTTGGTCAATAAAGGGTAAAAGAAAATAATCTTTCATGGTTGCTTTATTCAATTCACTATAGTCTATGCATACTATCAATTTAACATTTTTATTAGGAATAATAACCAATGGAGAGACACATTGGCTATTAAAAATTTATATATAGACATATGTAAAAATATAAAGTATCTAGAGGAATCATAAATCATCATGGAATAGCTAAAAGAATTTATAGAATGCCTTCAAACAAGCTACAGATGAGTTATTAAAAACACATTGACTAAGATGGGGGGGGGTGACAGGGGGGGCAAGTGAATAAGTATCTTAAAACTTTCTTTCACATGTACTTTAACATTCCTTGGACCATCAAAGCAATATAAAAATATAGTAATGCATAAAGAGTCATTCACATGATCATAACACAAGAAAACACACATATGAGTGGGAAACCATCAAGGGGAAGAAAACCCATTTATCCCTAAAAATGGAATATATTCTTATAATATAAAATATCATAATTTATTGAATCACCAACTTCACATGGATTACCAACCCCAACTAGCTAAGCACTAACCCAACTAAGCTTTAGCAAGCACCGACTTGCAAGGAGGCACCAACCCCCTAGATGACTCAACACCAACTTAGCCACATAAAATATATTATCACCTTCATAACACCTTGTTTATCATACAATATATTATGATCACCTTCTTCAATTTTTATCTCTCTTCTATCCCTCTCAAACTACCTTCTAGGCTTCTTCACTCAAATAGGTCTCTTTAAGATAGATTAGGTCATATGACCTTGATCTTCATCTATAGTACCCCTATTATATCTTCATGATAATTTATATGCACCCTTATTATTTTCTATAATATCTCCTTCATCTCTTCAAAGTGTTATATCCTTCACTTTTTTTGCTTATTCTCTAACTAGACAATCAGGTCTATTAGGCCTTGTTCTTATGCTAGGTTCTTACTTATACACCTCTTAGTTGGACATACACACTTTCCCACTTAGATATTAAACATAATAAGCCTTAATACATGCAAAAAACATGAATCAGTCATTACATTAGTTTGGTCATAGCTCAAATGGACCAAATCCTTCTTTAAGCCTTGATGAGACCTAATTCAATTAGGCCTTCATTATTATATGGTACCCTTTGATCTTCTTGGAGCACTTTAAAACTTCATAAATGATAGAAAAACTTCAAATTACACTAAAATAGACCCATAATAATATCATATTATATCTTTGACACCTTTTATATCCAATCACCACTGGAAGCATGTCATTAGTACTATTTATATTAGGCCTTCACACATATAGAAAGGTTTGTCTTAAAAAATTGAAGATAACATAATGTTTGGCCAGACAAAAATGAAAATAAAACATATAAATAGGATCTAAAATACCTCAAAAACTTCATTAAGATCATTATACTTCACTACACAGATCAGAATGACTCAAAAACACTCCTGCAACTTGCTCACTCAAAACTGCCAATTTTTCTTAAAAACCAATGATGGTGATAATGACCTTCAACACTTGTATGACCACTTATAGAGTATAATGATGCATTTGTATGATATTATTATATCATAATACCATTATAAAATATAAATATAATATTTTTAAATGGCAATATTAGTCTTTCAGACCAATCTCATAACCTCATTGTACATATACCTTATTGAGCCAAACAAGTCAACTTGTGAGCAACTTTTTCACTATAACCATTGACCTAAAAAAAATTTACCATACATGAGAATCTCTTAAAATTCCTTAAAAACACCTCCATGCACTTTTTTCCATCACTATTCCACATTAGCCCATCCCTAATCATATTTTCATTGTTGTTTAGCTTTCTCATTGTTTCCCCCATTAGGCCTGTTAGCAACTGACTAACTTGGATGATTGGTTTAGCATACATAAGGAATATAAAATATATAAAAACAAACATATACATAAAATAAAATTCTCAACCTTCTCCATCCAATTATTTTCATACTTTGACTTGGTTAACTTTGACTACTATAGCAAATATGTGAGAAACTAGCACTTTCTTAGAGGGTCTACTCACACACCTGACAACTCGATCACACTTGGAGGTGCTTGGGAGAGTTTAATAAAATATAAAATAGTTTTTATATTCTTGTTATACCATTACGTGTTGTTTTAAACAACATCTTCAATTTTAGGTCATTATTAGGGTTTTAAGAGGGTTTAAACACACTTCCACTATTAATGATTATTCATACAACATAGTCCCTCAATCCAAAAAATAATGCTTGGAATTTTTAGATAAGACCCTTACCCATAGAACATGAATATATTATGTTCCCATGTATATGTTACACATGTTTATTATCACTTGAAAGTCCTTGGGTTTACATGTCTTCATTTTGTGTACTCGAGAGACCTCAAAACTATTTTTCATGCCTTTTCTTAAAAACCATGACCTAAAACTTTGTGAGCATGCTTTAAAAAAATATAAAAACTCTAAAAACACTCACATATCCATATTTTACTTGTAAATATAACTTAATACCCCATTAGGCCATACTCTCTCTCTTTGCTTTCTTAGACCTTGACCTACAAACCACATTAGGCCTTGAAACTAACCTTCATACCTCTTTCCATGCACTCTCCACCTCTATAACATACTAAAAAAACTTTATACATGCTTAAAAACTGTCAGAAATTTTTCATATGCCTTGACAATAGATCATGATGCCTCATTAGGGCAAGCAAGGTCTAGAAGAGGTTTATTTATAGACTTGACCTATAGATCCTACCCTTATAGGCTCACTTTGAGACTTACATGAGTGCTCCAATGCCTCATATACATTCTCAAACAACCTTATACAACTTATCATACATGTGTGCATTCATATCATTAATCTTTCATAACCCTTCATGCACAAAATTGGGCATCCTATGCACATACTTTCTTAAGATACTTACTAGAGCAAGCACTTGATAACTTTGACCACAAGGACCTTCCATACTGACCTTCACATCACTCATAAATTCATAAGAACATATACCAAACATGTCTTACACTCTCAAAATCACTACAACACTAATCAATATTCTCTCTCATAGCTACATTATTTAATGACCTCATGAACACCTTTCTCAAGAACCTTTGACATCAATGCCAAACCTCAATAATAAGAATAATGCTCAACAATATCCCCCTTTGGCATTGATGGTAAAACACACTACATACTAATATTTTTTATCTCCCCATTCTTTTCTTTCTCCCCCTTTGACTAAATGACAAAGAGATGTCTGCAACTCAGATCACACTCCTTGCAACCAAAATACTCAACACATAAGACTATGAGTTTATGAGACATAATATAAACATGTTCCCTCTATCTCCATGCATACCTTTTTGGAACAACTCACTTATTCTTAGCACTAATGAGAATTATTATCTCCCCCTAAATACTTCACTTATTCAATGATTTTTAGGGGTAGGAATTACACCCAATTCCTATCTTAGGTGTTCAAATGTTATCTTTGGAAGTGGTTTGGTCAAGATGTCTTCAATTTCATCCTATGTAGAAACATATTCAATTCTAACACTTTGTTTACTTACCTACTCTCTTAGAAAATGATAATGGGAATGTGCTTGGTCCTTGAGTGTATGATATGGTTCTTTGAGAGGCTTATAGCACTTGTATTGTCATAATAGATAGGTTCATCATGACAAGCATGAATGATGTCATACATTTCATTCTCTTTTACACACTTATGGAATACATGATCAAGTCCATATTTAAACAATATATCATTAATCCATTTAAAATAATAACTTTCTTTAATCATATGTTTCTTTTATTTTGTAATGAATTGAAAATGAAACTTCTTTGTAGACAAAAAGTTTGCTTTATTAGCAAACCAAGGTGATTGTGTTACAATAACAAATATTTTCTCATCTAGGAAATTGTCTTCTAGAGGTTTTTCATCTGCATTGTTCAATCTAAAAATAAAATCATCAACTACATTGAACTTACCAGGTTTATCAATGATTGTTATGTCAAATTCCTTTAATAGTAATAGCCATCTTATAATTCTTCCTCCTACCACTAATTTGTTCATCAAATATCTAACAATTGCATGATCAATATATACAAATATTTTTTAATCAATGATATAGTGTCTAAATTTTTTCATCACATAAATCATAATAAAGAATTCTTTCTCAGTGGTTGCATAGTTTATCTTAGTAGGATTCAAGTTATTTATAATGTAATATATGGCATACATCTATCCATCTTCATCTTTTTGTCCAAAAACCAGTCCCATATCATGATTAGATGTATTAGTGTAAATATGGAAGGGTTGTGACCAATTAGGTCCTCTTAGGACTAGGGTAGAACTTATTTTCTCCTTAATGGTCTCAAAGGCTTGTTGGCAATCTCGAATCCAAACAAATTCATTCTCTTTTATCAGCAAAGCAAAAATTGGAGCAATAATTTTTCTAAAATCTTCTATAAACCTTCTATAATATCCTACATGGCCTAAGAAGCTTTTGATATTAGTCTGGTTTTGAGGGATAGGTAAGTTTGAAATAACTTCAATTTTCTTTAGATCCACTTGGATTACTTTTACATAAATATGATGTATTAAAACTATTCCTTCTTCTACCATGATCATACATTTTTCATGACTCAAGGACATATGGTGTTCTTCACATATTTTCAGTATTATACTTATATTATTCAAACTTTCATCAAAGGATTCTCCTTAAATAGTAAAATCATCCATGTAAATTTCTACATAATCATTGGTTAAATCTAAGAATATGGCTAAGACTACTCATTTTAAGGTAGCAAGTGCATTGCATAAACCAAAGGGTAATACCCTATATGAAAATGTCCCCCATGAAAAAGTGAAGGTTATGTTATCCTAATCCTTATGTGCCACTTGTATCTGATTTTACCCATTAAAACCATCCAATAAAGAGAAGTATCTTTTCCCTGCCAAGTTGTCAAGTACTTGGTCAATAAAGTCTAAAGGAAAATAATATTTCATAGTTGCTTTATTCAGTTCCATATAGTCTATACATACTCTCCATTTACCATTTTTCTTAGGAATAATAATCAAAGGAGAGACACATTGGATGTCAAAAATAGGATAAATGAATCCCACTTCTAGTAACTTTTCTATCTTAGTTTTCACAATGTCTCTTAAGAGAGGATTAATTCTTCTCTGAGGTTTCCTTATTGGTTTAATGTTCTCTGTGTAGATATGATGGTTGCATACACTTGTATGGATTCCCTTCATGTCTTGATATTCCCAAGTAAAATCTTTAGTATATTCTCTAAGTACATCAAAGACCTTTATTTCCTGATCATCTGTAAACTAACTATTTATGTTGAATAACTTCCTTGGTGCTACTATTATTTGTTTAGTGCCTTGATGGGAATAATTTATTTGTTTAAATTCACTCATTAAATAGTTGAGAGTACAAGTATATGGAAATAACATATGGAATTAGACATCATCTTTGACAAATTCATCTCCTAGAGAAATCACTCTAGCTAGAGGATAATGGAAGGTTATTAAAAAGTATTTTGACCTTCATG
The DNA here is from genome assembly GCA_037957365.1 of Torreya grandis. Classification (NCBI taxonomy): domain Eukaryota; kingdom Viridiplantae; phylum Streptophyta; class Pinopsida; order Cupressales; family Taxaceae; genus Torreya; species Torreya grandis. The sequence goes on along the minus strand of JARHVA010000296.1, from coordinate 3,873,546 downwards.
TGCCCATTACATAACATTGTGTTGGATGTCTCTATGGTCATAAAAAATGTTGGAAGAGGTGGGAAAGGATGGGCATTCAAAAGGATATGAAGTGTTTTCATTATAATATCCTTTATCAAAGTCTATAGATAGAATAACAAGGTACGTAGCTAGACTAACAAGGTCCGTAGCTGGATTATTAAAATCCATAGTAGTTTCTATACTTCTTGTTAACTCATCCTCCACTTATTCCACATGATCAATGATTGTGACCATAGATAGAGATGAGATATTATCACATTTTTCTTCAAGTTGATCTACCCATAATTATTTTACAAGATTGATTAATTATTGTGTAGGTGGATATAAAGAAATGTATTTTTATTTAAGACCATTTGAGATGGTCATATCTCCTAATATGTAATCAATCAAAGATACCAGTATTGCTAACCAAGGCCTTCCTAGGATCAATGGATATCTAATTTTTTTGTTTTTAAATTGGAAACAATAAAATCAATGGGGTATTCCCATGACTCTAGAGTTAATGTTATATTCTCAATGATGCCTTTTGGTTTAGTAGTGGAATGATCTATCATCTATCATATTATTGTGGTGGTTTGCATATCTATTAGAGAGATATTTTTCATGGTGTCCTTATTCATTACATTAATATCATAACTTAAGTCCACCAATGCATTTGGTATCTCTTTCTTTCTAATCATTATAGAAATGACAGGACTACATGGATCTCCATATTTGGGTAAAAGTAACTTACCTAATAATAAATCATCAAGCTTGCCATCTACCTATATAGTCTTGGGATATTTTCTTTTCCTACTAGGTGTCTTAATACATAAGTTTTTGATCACCTGATTGAGTTCTGAAATGTCCCTAATGGCTTACAATAATGAAATTTCTATATTGAGTTTTTTGAGTTCCTAAATCAATTCAGATTCTTTTTTATCTTCCACTTCCTTTAATCATTTTGGAAAGGGAACAGGTGGAGGAGTTGTGGTCACTTCCTATTTTTTCTAGGTTTCTCTTCTAACTCTGATTCTCTCACTGGATGAGTCTGTTGACTTGCTTTTTCATGAGGTATTTTTGTGGTGATAATATGAGCTTCTTGTAATGTTTTTTTTAACCTAAGATGTATGTCTACACATTTAATAGCACCTACCCCTATGGTTTCACCCTGTTCATTTACATAAACCTACTTATTATTTAGATTTTTTATTGGTTGGGTGGGTAGTTGAGGTTGGTTTACTTGTTCTATAGGGGTGATTTAATTCCTTAAGGAGTCATCAATGTTTGTTTTTGTGGAAACCTTCTTTTTTGTTGATTAGAGTTTGGGTTAGGGTTCCAATGTTGATTTACCCATTGTTATTGATGAGCTTGGGTCAGGGTATCCAAATTTGATGAAAATTTTGGGGCATCATCCATGGTTTTGGAATCCATTCTTACTTACCCCACTATGGTGGTGTTTCCCAAACTTGTGGACATGCTTGCCATTATGGAAAATGAATCCTTGAGCCAAACTATTATGGTTGATTTTGTGGGAAGGTATTCCTTTCCTTTGGACATAGTTTACTTATTCTATGGTCTATATATATTTTTTAAACTAGTTATTAAGAGTAGGAAGGTGACAACAATTTCTTGTGTGATGACCCTGAACATCACATAATCTATAGATTTCTATTTTATCTAGAGGACAATCTTTGAATGTGTGTTTTAATCTACACTTTGGATAATAAATTTCTAGTGGTTAAATGTTAGATTTATACGTAGCTTTTAATCCATCTATTGTTATGTTTAGTTGAACCACTATATCTATTTTTAAATTTTATAGTTCCTCCATGAGTTGGCTTGCATCACTAGATTTCCCTAGTTTACCTCTCCTAATGCTAGGTTTTGTTCTAAAGTAGTTGGTACATAATCATGTAATCTCTTGAAATTTTAGTTTGGTAATATTTCCCTTCCCCATGAGATTCAAAGAATCCTTGGAGGAATCATCTAATACTTTAAGGAAAATAATTTTGATCACTTCTTTGGATAGCTCATATCCACACCAGTTGTGGACAAAATCAAACCATTCTAGATAATCTTCAAGGTTTTCATCTTCATTCTATTTTATCTTGAAAAAATCTTCTTTCTATCCTTGACCCTATGGTAATCTTGGTATTTATTTAGGAATATTGTTTTAATTTCTCTCCAAGTGTTGATAGAGTTTCCTACTAGGCCCATAAACCACCTCATTGCTCCTTCCTTCAAAGTAGAGGGAAAGATTTTCAAATTTTCATTATCTAAAGTGTAATCAAAGGTTTGGAAAAGAACTTTGAACTCAAAAAAGAATTGATTTGGGTCTTCAGTGGATAAACTTCTAAAGGTAGGTAGATTGGATGGGAAAATGTTTTTCATTATTGTTAGATCATCATTCTCAAAGGTGATGGGGTAAGAGAAAGTCCTCTCAAGAGGATTCTTGTGAGGGTTTTCTAAATCACCTATATTTTTTTCCGTTGGAAATAGAGTTCTATTGAGAGGAAGAGATCCTTCAAGGTCCTTTGGTTGGTCATTGTCTGAAAGTTTGACTTTTTCAAAGGAAGATTCCTCTAGATCTTGGGATGTGCTTCCAAAAGAATCACTTATTTTTTTCTTCAAACTTTTTGTCTTTTATAAAAGTGCCTTGATTCTCTCTCCTAAATGATGAGGATATTTCAGAACAAACCACCCTTTTGAATCCCTTTGCCTACTCATATACCTATATTTGACAAGAAAGTAAATTTTTTTTTTTCTTTTTGGTTTTGTTGTTGCTAGCTTAAGATTTTACCTTACTAACAATTTATAAAAAGTCCCTAGAAACAACACCAAAAATGATGGGTGTCATTTTTACCCCTTCATTTAACCAATCTGTGTTGGTGTCATTTCTTACCAGGGCTAGTGTCTAAGGTTGTATATAGTAAGGTATTTTATTGGGTTCAGCTAATAGTGTCAGTTGAGAGTTTTTGGTGTTGATCTATCCTAAGTTTATACTTCCTAATATCTTAATTAAATGCTTGAAATAAACACACTTGATCAAAATGTAAATAGACCAAACTGAATAAAATTCTTTGAAATAAAATCACACAATGCTATTAAAAATTAAACACACTCAAATCAAATATCAAATCCACACTCTAAAATAAGTTGTAGAATTAAGATTTTTTTAATTGAAGAAATGATAAATGCTTTTTAGAATCTTAAATCACACACACATTAACAGTTTATTATGTCTTGCAGGTTATCAATCTAATCACACAAAGTATTTATAATAATTCTAATTAAAAAACAAATAATAAATATATTGTAAATACTAAAAGTAACATCATATCTCTTTGGGGAGTGGGCCCTTGTTCACCCTTGGATTTAGGGTAAAAAATAATTCAATCTTTAGAAATTTATCTTAATACATAAAAATAAAAGAGTATTTTGCTAAAAAATATTCTTGTATTCAAAATAACAATTCTTACAATTTTTTTCACACCTACAGATCAAGCATGGATCTACCTTTTATTGGATATAAAAGAAACCAACTATCCTAAATATTAGGTAAAACTTCACTAACTAAATAAGAGGATATTCAGAGAGATTGGTTTATATGTCCAAAATAGAGAAGAGTGTTGCAACAAGATCCACACACGATTGAGAAGATCCTCATGGGATTTTTAACTGCTTCTTCCAAACATATCTGGCTACCATATATTATATACAATGTATTCATATCACCTTATCTAGAGTTGCAACCTATATTAAGTAGCTTTTATAAATATAAAGCTATACATAAATATAAATATATATATATAGACATATGTAAAAATATAAAGTATCTAGAGGAGTCCTAGATCATCATGGAGTAGTTAAATGAGATTTTGGAATGCCTTGGAACATGTTGTGGATGAGTCCGTAGTGAGTTATACGAGTTTGGATTATGACTATCAAATTTTGTAGCTTGACTATCATAATCCATATCTTGATTGTCATAATTCATAACTATCTATCAAGGTCTATAGAACACTTGGTAAGGTTTGGAGATGCACTTAAATCATCAATTCATGGTCATGGCACTTCCATGTCTTCGTGAGATCATAGAAAAAAAATTATTTAAATGTTATCATACTTGTAATATCAAAATATAGAAGACTAAACATGAAAATAATTATAACATCATGTACAGAATGTTAACTCAGACTCACATAAGTTTATAGAGACAAAAGCATTCATTTTCTACCTTAGGCTAGTTATAAACCCTAAGACTACATGAAATGCTCAACACAAATGGCATATTTATGGATTGTGAAGGATGATATATCATGGTTATAATGAGTCATAGTGTGGACTCATCAGTTATCCATCATATACATGGTGACTTAAATATCCATTTTCTATGCACAAGTTTTTCATGGTATAGATGTGTGGGATCTAGGGACTTTAATTACAAATGATACATGGACATAAATAGGTTTGGCATTTTTTATACCCACAAATAACCTTTCTACATTAGGGGAATGCCTATGTTAGGGGCATATTCATAAATTTTTAGGTTGTATATTTATATATTGGTCCATTGATCATAGTAGAGTGTTATACAATATTTTCTCTTTCTCATACTTTTTAAATTGTTATTTCCTATGGATATTGTGTTTTGTTATACTATATGATGGAATTGATTGATTATGTAGACTAAAACTTGCTATATATCTGCTTGATACATATGATTGTGACATTTTTGTATCATTTGTGTGTGATATATTCATTATTATATGGGTACATTGACTGGTCTTTTCACGTCATGTGTCAGTTATTTCAAAGGGACCTCTAGTCCATGTCATGTCTGTGTCATGTCATATTCATGTCATGTCTTGTATCTGTGTGTGCTTCTTTATCATGATATTGTGTGTATGTGTGTGGTTACATATATGACTATTACTATGATTTTGGTGTCATGATTTTTATCATACATATTTATATTTCTTGACATTTCCATGAGTTCTATCATGCATCTATTACAACTTATTTTGTGTGAAATTGATATATTTACTTGATACTTACACTTGTATGACCATTGCCTTTGATTACATGTTTCTAACATGCTTGAATGATTAAAATATTTATATGGTGACATATATATATATATATATATATATATATATATATATATATATATATATATATATATATATATAATAATTTACATTATTATACTTTACTACATAACACATTATGTGAATAACTTTTTTCTGAGATAAGTGATTTGCAGGTTTCATCCCTCATATCAAAATAGAAGCATATAGTATGTTTTTTACAAATATTTAGGCCATGAAAATTTGGCATTTCACATTCTAAGACAAATTATGTGATTCATATGGAGAAGATTGAGTAGATTGAAACATATTTGGGGGAATTTTATATAATTATGAGGAAAAAATGAGACATTCTATGAAATTTTGGCATTAAAATCTAGGCATTCTATATCATTAAGTTACAAATTGATCATGTTGGGGCATGCAATTTTTTCATGTGAACACTATTATATTTTATATATTAAACATTTATGAGGAACAATGGTTCTACATGAGCATTTTATAAATATATTCATCTGTCGTGGTTGACCCTTTTACATACAAACCTATATTTGAGGTTCCTCTTTTGCATATGAACCTATTTTGGGGTTCCACTTTGACATATTAACCTAAATTCATAGTAATAAAAAACATTTATTATGATATTTAGAGTATTATGGTTGAAGTTAGTGCATCACTCAACTTTTATCACTCCTTCTCTAGTAGTAGTTGGATTATTTTCACTCCTCAACTCATAGTTTTAGTAGTTACATCTCCTTAAGAAGTGATCACCCCATGATATTCTCAAAAAAAATCAACAAGTGACAATTTGGTTTGCATACTAATAGGCATATTCATTCCTTAGATTTTTAATTTTAAGTGATTCAATAATTTACATTGTTTCAAATTTCTTATCATGAGAAGACATTGATCTATACATGTTTTCTTGTAGGTTTCACATGGATAAAATTACACAATTTGGTCATACATGTCAACACCAAGCATGGTTATCATAAGTATCAAAAAAAATTCTTATCTTATTAATTTAGAATTTTCAACATTAAATTTAAAGTGGGACATTTATTGACACCTCAATTTGGTATTGGACACTTTAAAAATGTCAAATGTGACACACTTAGATATAATTGGACAATACACATACATTTGAATCTTGATCACACTTTTTATTTATCTCCCTACCCATCTATTGTCTTGGCCATTTTTAAACACCAAATACACATATTCAACATCAACTTAGTATATATAGAAACATCTCAAAATCCTAGATAAACCTTCTCCATATCTCAAACCATTATTTTACACTTTGTGGACACTACCAATAACACTTGGACAATGTTAGTTATGGTAGGGGTCTACCTCTACCGATAATATCTAGGTACACTAAATGGCTATTTTTAAAATGGTGAAATCTCCACTAAGTTAGTCTAGACATGTTTTATTGGTTAGTGGAGTTAATGAAGAGTCATCTATAAATGCAAATAATTCTTTAGGTTATACTCACTTCATCACTACTTGGTAATCACTTGAGAACTTTAGAATAAATTATCACTCTCTTGAGAAACTATAAAAAATGCATACACATCTAAAAATAACTCAAATGAGTAGTTCTATAGCCAATTCTAAATACATGAGATTGAAATTTGTATGGTGTCAAGCATTGAAGATCAAAATATGGAATTGAATTCTAGATTGTTTATGATGTTGCACACACACACACACACACATAAGTATATAAATGTGTGAGGTTTGAACCATCTTAGAAGTATTGGAATGTAGGAAATGCTCGCCCATTTATTAATGAACGGTTGGAATTATCTAACCTATAACATTAACCCATTTTCCAATGGAATCTTGTGGAAAAAATCACAATTAGGGTATGGACAAAAGGAGAAGAAGAATATAAATTAGTACATAAAACCAAAGGAGTGTACACACACAATAATAATTTACAAATGCAATTTCAGGGGTATTAGGATTTATAGACCTACATAATGTATAGGGACACTATCAATAACCACTAAATAATTTTGGCTATTTTAAGGGTCAGACTCTATTGATAGCATCCAAAGTAGACTTCACAATATGTGTCAAGTATGAGTAGGGTATGAAATAGTTATAAAAAATTCCTAAGTATAAAGACACGTTTTATGAATGATCAATCGTAATTAGATATGTACATTTATATCTTCTTTCTTTTTCAATTATGAAAGGAAATAATACAATATCTAGAATATCAATTTCAATTTATATTACCACATTATTTCCATATTTTACATAGCCTAATTAGTTCATATTTTTCCACTAGCTTATATCACTCAAACCTAAAATAATTAAAAAAACATAATTCCTTTCCTTCCATAGTAAAAAAGTTAAAATTAGGTTGTATTATGTAGGTAACATAGTTGAATCCCTAAATATCACCATTTTTTATGAAAAGAAATATATAATAAATGGTTTAAAGAGGGTGTGAATCCATTTTGCATGTTAATTGAGATTTAAAATCAAAAAAAATTCCTAAGATACACACATTTTTAACAAGAGTGGCACAAAGGATTAGTAACCCAGAAGTGAACAATCATCTTTCCAATAGGAAAGCCTTGATGAAAAATGTACCAAAGAAAATGAGCCTACTTAGGTTCAATGGTGGATTTCCAATTCTTAGAAAATATTTGACTCCAAGTACTTTTAGATGATGTGAACCTTATAGTAACCATTTAGAGTATCAACTTTAATGTTTTGAGGAGAGAGTGACCGATAACCAAGCTAGGGTTCATTGTGGAAATGGGTCTCAATTGGCCATTTATGGTCTAACATGGGATGGTAATGGTTTCATATTTAGGGTTTGAAGGATTAAATAGGATGAATTTGATTTATAATAGGATGTTATTTGTTTGCATGGGTATAATCTTAATCCATAGGAGGATGATGAAGATTTAAATCAAATCCTTCCTTTTTTGGCATAGTTTAAATCTATAGAGTGGGGTAAATGTGACAATAGTTCCTAAGTAGATTGAGAGGAATCAGATTTTAAATAAATTGAGTGGATTTCATTCGGGTTAGTGTATGTGTGACCATGGTTTGATTTTATCATGGATTATGGAGTAAATTACTATTCTTCTTCAAATGGTGATGATGATTGACTATGTAAGTCATCCATAAAATGGATACATAATGTGGATATTTTACCTTTAATTAGTTTAGGGGGTTCTTTGATGATGGATAAGCTTTATTTGGTCTCCTAAAAATATAAATCAATACCTTCTATGGAAGAATATTTATTTTAATTATGGGGAAATATGATAAGATGTATGGGAAAGAGTTTACACCACATCTTATGGATTTATTTTTAGAGGCTCATAGTCATACTTTGAAAAGTGAGTTCACTAAGGTATGGGATAATTTTATAAACAAAAAATTGGGTGTTGATCATGAGGAGATTTTGGTGAATAATTTAGGGTATGATGTTCTAATTGAAAACCTATTATCCATAAAAATGATGGATCTGGCAGATAGTCTGAGGTTCTCTCTAAATAGAAAAAATTAGGTTCTCCTGATTTACATTTGGGAAAGGGGGATATTGCTCATTATTCTCTCAAGGAGGAGTTGGGTGGATCTTATTAAATTACCAAACATGGTCAATCTCTATACAATTTTTTAATCATGGATAATTTGGTAGATAACATGGATCACAAAGAGGTGGGGTTTTTTTTTTTGGAATCTATAACTTTTTCAAAGGTTAATCTCACGTATCACTTTGCTTTCCTTGAAGAGGAAATTTTTAATTTTATAGGTGTTTGTGATTGTTCTCATCATAGTGGATCTCACTAATATGATAGTGAGGTCATGGAAGATAAGAGACTAGGAGAAGTTTTGAAAGAGGAGGAAATTGTTAGGATCGAAGTATCCCATGGAAATGTTCAAGACTTAGTGAATATTTTTAGGTTATGGGAAGAGTGATCAAGAGTAAATGTGGATTGGTTTTTCTTATCATCCTTTCTAATGATCAATTGGAGATTATTTCAACTAAGTATGGATTTATAAAATAATCCCTAAAGACTAAATGAGAGGGAAGACCCTAAGTCTGATTCAAATCTAGATATTCATACTCTAGTAAGGTTGAATGATAAGGATAATCCCTCTATTTCTAATCATTCTAATTCAAATTTGGATATTATTACCATTTATTACAAGTTTGATTTATATTTAGATCTCCATACTCTAGCAGGGTTTAATGAGAAGGATGACCCCTCAATGTCTACTAATTTTAATTCATGTTTGGATCTCCACTCTAATCCCACTTTATGTGATTTAAAAATACTTAAAAAATATAAATTCCCAAGGCTTTAATATTTAATTTATGTGTAGATATAGCTTCAACAACCCTCCTTGTAAAATTACCTAGAAGACATTGGAAGGGACCTCAATTGGAGAACTGGATGAAAGATCATTGGAATGGATTCAAGGAAAATAATCTCAATTTTTTGGTGAAAATCTAGTTTCTAGTGAGATTCCTTTATAAAAATTAAAGGGATCCCATTCTACACTTTAAGTCCTAGAAGTTTAATGGAAAGAAGATTATTCTTTTTCCAAGGAAGAAAAAAAAATTGAAAGAGATTGTATCTCATAGTGATTTATTGACTTGGGTTAGATAATATGTTTTTCCATTGGAGTATTAGAATATGGAAATGTTTTAGTTAATTATAAATGCTTTAGGTAAATTGTGTGAATTAAATCCAAAGTCTTTTGGAAATGATGTTGTCTTTGCAAGGATCAAGGAACAATTGGACCCATCTATGAAATATACAAAATCTTTGATTTTGAAGGTTGATAATCATGAATCTATTAAATTGTTAGAATTTTAAAACCAAGTTAAGAAGTGTTATAATGAGCCTAAGGAATTTCTCTCAATATTTTATTAAATTTGAATAATGTGAAAATCATAATAGGATTGTGTAATTTTGGCAAAATAAAAATGAAATAAGTTTACAATCAAAGGTCATATATGAGTATCAACTTATGGATATACACCTTACTCCTTTGGTGGATTATGGCCCTTCTTAAAAAATGGTTGTATATTCAAATACATAAATTAACAAAGAAAAAAATGATCTAGTTGAGAAAGATCTAGAACATCTTGTGTAGACACTAAAATTATGTCACACACACGTGCATAACTCCCTATGTCAAAACCCCTCCTAAACCCATTTTAATAATAATTAATCTCCCTAACCCATACTTTTATCCCTCACACATTTAATTAATTTAAAATACTTAATTAAGTTAATTAAAAACCCTATTGCCACCTTACCTGGACACCTCACCTTATGACTAATTATCCCTCGATGAGTCACCTCAAGATCTAGTCCCCTCATCCTAGCCACCCAAGACTTATTCTCACTCCCAAACTAAATTCCTAAACAACCACTTCCTTCCTAACTCTTATTTTTACCATTTTATAATAGGTGTCACACTTGGCATGCACAATAATAGAAAATAGGCCAAGAATAGAAAGGTTTACCTATTCTAGGGTTGTTGACATCGGTCAACCCACGGCTGATGTCGGTGGGATACCTATTGACATCGGTAGGATTATCGATGTCAACAATATAAGCCAAACTCCAACTTGTATTTTAGGTCAAAAAAAATTAATAAAATTGATTCTTACTCTTGTTTAGGCTCTTAGCATTCTATTTTTTGATAACCAAGCTTACAATCACTCTATGTAAGTCAATCACCATCAGCAATTGAGCTCTTGAGGACCAATAGCATCTATTTGTTCTCTCTATTTAGGCATTCAGGTTCAGACTCCCAAACAAAAACCATCAACCTGGCACTTATCATTTAGTGACCACCATAGCTAAGTATATCACTAATACTGTAGGTCATTTAAATATTTATTTTTACATTTCTTTATATCTACCTTACACTGCTTTATGTACTTCTGACCGTACCCCTATGAGAGAGTTACAAAGCTTCATTGCTTATTTCCCCTTACATGCGTACCAAACCTATGACTAGACATAACCAAGCCATAAAATCCCTCTCCTAACTCTCTCAACCTCTCTAACCTGATCTAAACTATTTCGCAGACCTAGAAAAGCCATTTGTGACCTCATGGACAATTATTTCCCCTATCAACCTCAATAACCTAACCACATTGGTCACCTCCCTACTAACCTTGATAGCCTAACTGACATCGATCACCTCCCTACCAACCTCATCATCATAACTGACATCGATCACCTCACTACCGACCTTAGCAACCTAATTGATATCGATTACACTCCTACTAATGTTAGTGACTGTCAATTCCCTACCCTCTTCAAAACCTGCCTAGACAACTTCTAAAACACCAACAAAGCACCTCACCTGCACCCTATCACTCTCTGTTGCAAGAAAGTTTTTAAAAGTGGTAATCTTATCTCTCTTTCACTCTCTTTTTACCTCTATTTCAATTATTTATTATTCTTTCTCCTCTCAAAAGTGGATTATCATCCCCAGGGAAGTTTCACACTTCCTAGAACAAGCGTGTAGCTTGGTAGCCCACTCATTTATTTGCTAACAAAAATCTTGTGGTAGTGTTTTCTTATCTATAGGTAGTCCTCCCTAGCCAAACAAGAGTGCTCACAATGTCTAGATACGGCACACAAACCAAATCCAGGTTTATTCTAATCACTTATCCCCATCCTTCTCTTTGTTTTCCTTTAGACTTAGAATAGACAAAATTTAGTGAAACATTTCTGGTACATTTGGTGGGACCCTGGTGTTTTCCTTGGGTTAATTTCTTTTTTTAAACATTCATATAGGTGAATTATAGTAAAATTTAATTTCTTTCACTTCTTTCTTCTTTTCTTAAAAACAAAAAATCCAGTATTTTATTTCTCTATTTAAAAGGAATTAAAATTCAAATTTTATTTCTTTTCTCCTTGCCTCTAAAAATAATTTATCATTTTATTTTACAAAAAAAAAGAGAATCCCTTCTTTACTTCCTCTTAAATACACCTTAGTATAGTGAAATTCATATTCTATTCCTATTTCCTCTTTGTTTTCATTTGAATCTAAACATTTCAAATTTGGGTTTAAAAGTTACTGCATTTCATAGTTTGTTTGTTGCATATTAACTCACCTAGTTAATTACAAGTATTTTGAATAAATTGTAGTACACCTATGTTACACAACCAAATCACATTCACATAAACAATAATTAAAACTCACCTAAAAAAATACCCATTGGGATTTCATCACCTGGTGGATCACCTTACCCTACCCGGCTATCCTACTTGGATTTCACCACCAAGGGGAGAACCCACTCCGTTCTTTGGCAGAGTATAATCTCTAGATAGAAGGTATATTTGGGCTAAGTGGTCTGACTCAACTCTAGGTTCATGAAGTGTAGAGAGCAAGCTCATATAACAATCCACATACTTGGTCTAACATAGATTCCCTTTTGAGCACCAAAATACATTTGAAACTAGCTCTAGATTGCTTTCTAGTACATTTGATAACCAAATTCTCTTCTCACTATCTGATTAAAGCATAAGCCAACACAAGACTAAAATTAATCTCTAGCACTTAATAGTTGTTGGTTGCATGTTCTTTTTCTATTTTTCAATTGCCTTTTGTATTTTTGAGTTGGTAAGGACACTTTTCTATTGATTTACAAAATCAATACTATTTCTAAAGATCAATTTGTATAACCTATTATCTTAGGTTTTTTGAGTGTCATTCCTTCTTACATAGACCTTTTACATCCACTATTTTTTTCAACCTCTGATTTCTTAAAACATCATATTTTCCATTTCCAAGATTTCATAGTGACCGACATTGGTTAACACTACCGGTATCGGTAGACTTTACCTACCAACATTGGTTATTCCACTGATGTCAGTGAACTTTTCCTACCAATATCGGTCATCCCTACTGATGTCAGTGACTATGTAGTTTCATTTTCTCAAAATAGTAAGCTAAAATAACCCATTTTTTTCACTCAAACCTAGTTTTTCTTTATTATGTTTTAAATATAGAGTAGTAAGACTATTTAAAACACCTCTTGCATGGTATTGACACATGCTCAAGCCAAAATTCTTACCAATTATGTAAGCCAAAAACCACTTCCACCTTCCCCTCTTACTTTTGATTCTATCATGGAGCATACTTCAGATACAGAGCATACTCCTAGCCCTAACCAAATTCCCATTGTGCCTAAGGGAGATCAATATTTTTCTAAATTTCTTGATCATAATGTGGCAACCCTTCAGCATTACCTTGCTATGAGCCGAACCCGTAATTCTATGGGTGACCCAATCTATGGTATGTTAACCTATTTTATGGAGACAGCCTCAATTTTAGTTGCATCCACTATTTTTCCCATGGTTACCCAAACCACCACTTTGACAAGTAACCCAACTATAAAAAATGTCCAAAATGTGGCATCTCTAACCGCTCAATCCCACCTAAACACTAGTGTAACTTCCCTACTTCCACAACCACAACTAGTTCAGCCAAGTCATACCCCATTCCAAAATTTAGTGGTACCTATTCCATCCACCCTCGTGCCTATAATTACCTGAGTTATGACTCACCCTTCATCTAGTCTAACCATGCCAATAATTCAACTTGTAATAACAAAAACCAACCAAGGCATAGTTTCCAACCCAATGGGATAACTCCCTTTTCTTTTTGCACCTCAACCTATGACTCATTATCCTTATGTTGCCCTAACGCAACATCAGAAAGCTATGTCATATGCTCCCTCTACTTCCTATTAGCTTCCCTATAACTTAGGAGGAATGCCCCAAACTAATCCCCCTCAAAACTTCATTAAGATACTAATGGACAAGATGTCTAACCTAGAAACATCTATTTCTGGTTCAAAAAATGTACTATTTTATGATCAGATATGTAATGAACCAATCCATCCTTCTATGCCTATTCTCCCTTATCCAAGCCAATGGTAACTCCTTAAGTTTACTTTTTTTTAGAGTAAAGAGGACCCACAACAGCACTTTCAAGCATTTAGACATGTTTGTTATTTAATAGGACATGATGATGCATTACTACTTCACACTTTCCCTATGTTTCTTTTAGGTGTTGCCTTAGATTGGTATAGCTCTATACCTCAACAGTCTCTTTTCTTGTTTACCCAACTTACACAAATATTCCTAGACCATTTCTCTATTAACATTTCTAAGAAGGTTTCTATAACAGACCTTTATTCTATCAGACAATTTGATGATGAGTCTATTATTGATTATCGCTCATTGGAGAAGATTGATCAATAAAATATCCTTCTCCTTACCCCAACCTAAGCTTATTGATCTTTTCTCAAGGGCATGTACTAAGCACATCTCATCCACACTCTAGGTAGAAACTTTCTACACATTTGATGAAGCTTTTACCATGGCATAGAAACTCAAGGTTCACGCTATTGATGAAGGCAAAGTCAAGTTACATAGTAAGAATGCCAATACTAAGGAAAATGACTCCTCCTCCTCTAACACCTCTCCCTCTAACCAAAAGGCTAAAGGATCCACTAATAGGGTGGTCATTAAGTCAGCCTCTTCCACAACCATAAACCAATCGAATACTTTGACTTCCCAAAATCTGACCAAGCAATTCCAATAACGATATGAACAAAGACAATATACTCCCATTGGGGAATCATATACATCCATTTTGGAGAAACTATTATAGTAAGGTGTCATAACCCTTCCTTAGATTAAACCTCCTATATAGTTCAACCCTTCCCATCCTATCCCAACCTAGTACAAGAAGATGAATTTTGTGATTACCATCAAGTTAAAGGTCACAACTCTAATAATTGAAAGATGTTCAAGAACATTATTCAATATATGATTGATAGAGGTGAGCTTGTCTTGGAAAATCCTAACGCACCTCCCAATCAAAGTATGGATGTGTTCAAACACCCTTTTCCTAACCATTCACAAAACCAAAATATTTTCTAGTCCACAACTAACTCAAGTGATCATAATATCCATATAGTTAAACCTACCCCTCAACAAGAGACCCCTATTTCATCGACTCCTACCCCACATTCTATGGCACCTATTTTTCCCATTCTTCCTCCTCAAGTAGAAGATCCTATTTCACCCATTCCACTCCCTCAATAGGAAGAGCCTCCTTTGCCACTCCTTTTTCCACTTGAGGAGCCTGTAATCCCAATTCCATTTGCACCCATATTACCTATCCTCTTACCACTTGAAGACCACACTCTACCAGTTCCTGAACCACATGTTTAAGGGAAAATCATTCTTATATTATACCCTCTTGAGTAACCTTTTAAACCTAATTCTCCTCCACCTATAGAGAGTGGTACCCCATCCACTTTACCTTTTCACCTAGAAGATTCCATATCATCTACTACCATAATAGATGAGAGACCTATTGTGCCTACTCTAATTGCACCACTCTTACCCCTTCTTTTACCCATGGAGGATCATACTTTACCCATGCCTCACCCACATGTTGAGGGAGCCATAATACCTATGCTTTACCCTCTTGGGGAACCTACTTCAACTACCTCCCTTCCACCCATGGCAGATCAAGTCTCTTCTCCCATCTCTGTCGAAGAAGACCCTGTTGTGGTTATTTCTCATCTTTGGCCTAAAGTAGCAGAAACCAATAATTTCCCTCTTTCCCAAACACCACAACTTTTTAAAGATGCAATCATAAGGCCTATGTCAAATTCATCAAAACCCTTCTTACATTTGGTAAAAAGTCTAAAATTTCTTGACTCCACAAAGCTTGACCATGCAGAATTTTGGGATCAGCTTAAAAATCCATATCCAACACAATGAATGTCAACCTTTACCACCAATCCTCTTACTACACTTTACCCTAAGGTCTTTGATAAAGCTATATTTTCTTCACCATAAGCACTAGAATTTTAGCCATCTATGACAGAACCCTCACCCTCATAGGAATCTATTACATTAAAGCAGATCAGGCCCTTAGGTGTATGTTCCATTTCTAATTTAATTCATCCACAGGTGAACTTAGATTTAACTCCTCAACCATAAGTTATATTTTCTCACCCTAGAGTATAGAAGAATGTTAAACCTTCTAGATCTCATTGATCCCTTCTTCAACCCTCAACTTTACCATCTATTTTGGGACCACACCCTTCTACTTTAGTAAGAATATCATCTAACCAAGAGAAATAAAAGGTTAAGCTACCTCCACTCCTACCTCTACCATCTGGTAGGCCTCTCACATCTGACACTAAGAAATTAATAGCAAAACATATAACTCCATCATCTCTAGATAAGACACCACGTAAAATTACCTTTATAATATCGAAACAAAAGAAGGTGTCCACTCCTATTAGTATAGCAAGCATGAGCCCACTTGAAAGCTCCCAAAGCTTTTTCTTACATTAGTTATTATAATCTTCAGTAATAACTCTTCCTCCCATTAAGCCTTATAGTCCTTTTGGAATGAATCCAACTTGGTTTGATAATACATAATTTTGTTTATATCACCATTCACTTAGACATGATACTAAGAATTATAAAGCCCTCATAGTGGTTATTCATCAACACTTCGATGTTGACACCCTTTTTGATGACACTATCATTAAACTTTATCTTATTCCACCTTTGGCATCTACAGTGCCTCCTACCATTCCATCAAAACTCAAACCTAAAGATGTCTTTGTAACCCCTTTACCACCTCCTTCACTAACTTTTCAAATCAACATAGTTAATGTGGCCACACAATCACAAAACCAAAATGATAAAGCTAAGGAAAAGTCACTACACCTTGGACCCATCCCTTCACTATAGACACTCCCCCTACTAACCCTAAGATTTCTATCTTGGGTGTTCCTAAAATAACATCTTCAGACGTTATTCAAAGTTAAATGGTGAAACAGCTTCACCAAACTCTTGTGAAGATGTCTTTGTATAAGTTAATCCAAAGCTCATCCCAACACTATTAAGCTTTGACTAGTGCTTTGTAATCAATTGAGGTATAATCAGATGATCCCAAACCTCTTGTAGCTTTGGTTGGCTCCCTTAATTCTATCTCCCTAATTTCTTGTAGTAATTCATAAATTCCACTTCAACACCCTGAAGATTAGGTGTCTACCCTTTTTATTACCGCATATATTGATCAAACTCATATCAAGAGAGTTATGATCAATGGGGAAGCCAATATTAATATTATTTCCACCCATGCCTATAAAAAAATAGCCCTTCCCAATAATTGCATGTCTCAAATTGATGTGATACTTTGTTTCTTTAATGACACTATGGCTACTATAGTAGGCACTGTTGTCTTACATATTCATGTAGGTCCCTGCATAATTCTTGAGCTCTTCTATGTTTTGGAAGGAGAGTTATAATATAATATACTACTTGGATGACCTTGGATATGTGTTATGGTGTGTACCCTCAACTTTGCACTGTTGTGTCAAGTTTGAACATGATGGACAAGTACATGTTATGCCTACTAACCCACCTCTATTTAAAACATGTAATATGACCTATAGTCCTAATGATGTTCTCATCCCATTAAAAACATCATCTTCCTTACATGATGCTTTTGAAGCTTCCACAATCTCCACTCTTGGAATTACACATATACAAGCAACACAAATTCCTAACAAAGATCCCATGGAGGAGACTTTTCAACGTTTGTCACTTGGTTAATATCATTTGTTGACACCCAACATGTTCTATACTCCATAAGAATATGGAAGGCTTCACATGCACCCAAATTATGATCCCCATATTGGGATGGTCATCTATTATGGGCCCCCTAACCTTCAAACCAATTTTACATATGGGGTAATTGATCAAGCTCCCGCTGTTAGCAATCCATCTTCTTCACCACAACCATTTACCTATGACTTTTCTTTCCTAAGTAACCCTATATACACTCACACCTACCTATATAAGGTGCTTAGAAAGGATTTGGTTTAGGTCATTATGAACAAGGTATACACATGCCTATTAAATATCTTACTAATAACACCATTGAAAATACCAAAAAGAGGCATGGGGTGGGATACGATGAACTAAATAAACTCACTAAAACCTCCTATGAACCAATTGGCAAAGAACCAGTCTCTCCTTCTCCACCATCACCTACAAAATCAGAGGTATCTATACCTCCTAAATTTTTTTCAATAAATGCCATCCATTTGGGGCCTCTCACCTATCATCAAGATAAGTAAATAAGGTCCCTTCCTCTTGTTCATCCTAAAATAATTGAAGATTCTCCCACTATTAACACTGTCCATTGTCAGTCTGATGACGTAATTCTCACCTACATGGGTGTGGATGATTCATATATCCAATGATCACTCCCATCTAAAACCCAAGCTATGTTAAATGAATCAACCATTGACATCAACTTTCCCTCCCATGATAACCCTTGCATCCTCAAGATTGGCCAATCTTTAGATTTTTCTAATAAAGTTGATTATGCCACACTTCTTCATGACCATAGTAAAGCCTTCACTTTGTCTTACAATGGCATGTCTAGTATTGACTCTTCCATCATCACCCATAATATTGTCACCCATCGAGATGCTAAACTTGTTAAGTAGAAACTTCACAAAATGCATCCTTGTATTGCTCTCCTTATGAAAGAAGAGCTCCAATGCCTTCTTTTTGTTAACTTTATCCAACCCATCGACTACCCATAATGGATTTCCAATATTGTTCCTATCACAAAAGTGACTGAGGGAATCTGTATTTTCACCGACTATCATGATTTAAACCTTGCTTGTCCAAAAGATGATTTCCCATTGCCTATTATCGACCAACTTGTTGATCTAGTGACCGGCCATGAGATGATATCACTTATGGATGGATTCTCTAGATATAATCAAATCCTAGTTGATCTTGAGGATCAACACAAGACCACCTTTATTACCCCATGGGGGACTTTCTATTATTGGGTCATGTCTTTTAGCCTAAAAAACACTAGTGTAACTTACCAACACGCCATGACCTACATTTTCCATGATCTCCTACACAAAATTATGGAAGATTATGTGGATGAATTACTTGGCAAGTCTAAAATTCATCAAGAACACTTGACAATTCTCAAAACTATATTCACTCATCTCTTCCAATATAACATTTGATTAAACCTAAAGAAATGTGTCTTTGGTGTTCTTTTTGGTAAACTCTTAGGTTTTATCATTTCTCTTCATGGTATCAAGGTCAATCCTGCTAAGGTTAGAGCAATCCTAGAGATGTCTCCACATACTAATATCAAACAAATTCATAGCCTACAAGTAAAACTTTAGTCAATTCAATACTTCATTTCCCATTTTTTAGATCACTGCCAACCCTTTCATCATCTCTTCAAAAAGGATGTTTCCTTTCAATGGAATATAGACTGCCAAGAAGCCTTTGACACACTTAAACAATACCTCCTTTCCATACTAGTTCTTATTCCACCTAAGGAAAATTAGCCTTTTTACCTATAGATCTCTACAGTAGACCATTCTCTAGGTTTTTTGATTGCACATCAACATGACCAACATCGACAGCAGGCGGTTTATTACATAAGCTGCACACCTATCAATTATGAGATTTGATATACCCACACTAAAAAACTTTGCCTTGTATTGGTATTTTTTACCTCTAAGCTTTTCCATTATCTCCTAAATCATAAAACCTATGTGGTCACCCATACTGATCCTCTCAAATACATGCATTCCAAACCTTATCACAACTAATGTGTAGCTCGGTGGCTCATGCTTCTTGTTGAATTTGACTTGGATTTCATTCAACAAAAATCAATTAAGGGGAAAACAATCATAGACCAGTTATTTGCTACCCCTTTACCTAATAATCAACCTTCAAACCTTGAATTCCCTGATGAATCTATTGGAACACTCTCCACCAATGACATCTCCTATCAAATGATGATGTTCTTTGATGGATCTAAATGCCAACATGGTGGGGGTATGGGGGTTATTCTTATTCCTCTGGATGGTGAGCCTATGCCTTTCTCATTTAAATTAGATTTTTAATGTACTAACAATATGGCCAAATATGAGGCTTTGATTCTAGGAATTTAAATAGCTCTCTTCTTGGGTATCAAATCCATCACAATTTTTGGTGATGCTCAGCTAGTAGTTAACCAAATTAATGGTTCCTACCTATGTAAAAATGAAATTCTATAGCAGTATAAACATCATGTAGATACACTCTTGGGATTATTTGACTCTTATCTCTTGCAAACTATTCCTTGATCTATAAATAATTTTGTTGACATGATGGATTCACTTGCTTCACACATACCCTCTTCATCCTCCTCTTCGAGAATCTATGTCATTGTGCATTGCTTAACATTACCCTCCTATGACTCAACTAACATCCTATTTTTCATAAATTTAACAACCAACCCAAAAGAATTATGATACAAATAACTCATGAATTATCTTTCCTTCTCTATTACCCCTCTTGATCTTTCTAATAATGGGAAATGGGCCTTCATAAAATGTGTCACACATTACACTATACTAGGGGGACTTCTCTACAACTGAAGTTTTGATGGTCTTCTCCTTAGATGCCTAACTAGTACTGAGACTCCCTTTGCTATTAAGGAAGTCCATGATGGGATTTGTGGTGGGCATTTCAATGGTCACATAGTTTCTAAACATATTCTTTAACTTGGTTATTATTGGCCCACACTTCGTCAAGATTGTGTTGATTACATTTGATGTTGTGTCAAGTATCAACAACATGCTAACCTTCTTCACATTCCCAGTCATGCATTGTAAGTTTCTAAAGACTTTTGGCCCTTATCTTAATGGGGATTAGATCTAATCAGAGAGATTAACCCTTATTCATCGCTCTATCAGTACTACCACTGAATACTTCACCAAGTGGGTCGAGGCCATCCCTCTCATCTCCACTAAAGCTAATAAAATTATTGACTTCATTAACCACCACATCATCTATCATTTTTGCGTACCTCACAAGATTATAATATATAATGGCAAGTCTTTCAAAAACAAGACTATTCAAGGTCATTGTGATGCATTTGGAATCAAATTAAGATTCTCATCACCATACTATCCCCAAACTAATGAATAGGTAGAAGCTTATAACAAAATTTTGACAAAGATTCTCATGAAGTTAGTCAATGATACGGGTAAGGATTGGCACACATAGATTCCTTTTGCTTTATGGACTTACCACACTAGTATTTGAACCCTGATGGATGCTACACCTTTTTCATTGGTATATGAGATAGAGGTTATCTTGCCTCTTGAGGTCCAGATTCCTTCTCTTCATATTTCTCTACATGACATACTTACTAGCAATTACTTTCACTAAGAATTTTTGGCCTAACTTGAATTATTTGATGAATGTCATCTCATAGCCCTCAACCACCTCCAAATCTATCAAGAGCATATCAAACGCACTTATAACAAAAACCTCAAAAAGTAAGATTTCAATATAGGAGATCTTGTCTTGAAATAAAATCAACATGTGACGAACATGGAGAAAATCAAATGGGGTAAATTTTCTCCTGATTGGCTTAGACCTTATATCATAACTCACAAGTATGGCTTAGGAACTTATCACTTGTCTTCTCTTGAAGGAAGGCCAAAACCAGAGCCTTTAAATGCCTTACACCTATGACCATTCTTTTGTTAAACCAGCATCACTTTACTTCATGTTAACTTGAGCTCATCCCTTGAGCATCCCTATTACATTCATTTCCCTTCCTCTCCACCTTTAATCCTATACACTTAGATAACTTACACAATGGTATGATTTTATCCTCATAGTGGAAAACTCCTAAGCCTCTATCAACCTACACAAAGTACTAAAAGTAAAAAAAAATAGCATATTTGAAAAAGTTCTAAAATCTCAAGTCATGTTTTTTAAACGTAGACTGCTCCCTTGAAGGAAAACTACATAACTTCCCTCTGCTACTATCAATAGACTACTCCCATGAAGTAAATCTATTTAAATTTAAAAAAAAACACTTAGACCACTCCCTTGAAGGATGACTAAGCCAAGATTTGTTCTCAAAGGGATCTTCATCTCTTTGCATGACCTTAACCTATACAAAATCCCATTATAGGCTTCCTGCATTTATCACCCTATATAAAGTACCAAAAAAAACAAGTCATGGACTTGCCTATATTAGCTGTTGGATCACCCACAAAAGGGACATATCATTTCTACTTGGTAGGTTATGCTATCTAAACATTTTCCATCTTTTTACCCATTTTCCACTCATACTCTTTCAATGGACTATGAAGCTCACTTAACGTGAGGTAAACACAATGCTTCTCTAACAAACACAATGGTTCAAAGATATAAGGCATGAAAGAGGATCATTTTCTTGAGCCTATTTATGGTCTAAATTATAGTCTTTGCCAATGCATGAACATTCTACCTTTTATTTTTCCATCCACATCACATGTCGATATTTCTATTTGAGATGCATAAATAATATCATGCCAAAATATTTATTTTACACATACACCATCATACATATGGAAACATACTAAAATAAATTAACCTAATCAACCTATTTTTTTTACGCATACACCATCACACATATGGAAAATGCTAAAATAAATTAACCCACTCAATCTACTAATTTTAAGCATACACCATCACAAATATGGAAAAATTATAAGATGAAGCCAACCAATCAACTACGCATATACCATCACATAAATGGGAAAGGCTAGTCTAATATCAAATAAAATGATCAACATTAACATCCAAATTAACATAACAATAAATGAACATCACTTATATCAACATCATAATCATAAGCAAAGTATCTCAAATAAACTCATGGCAATAAATGAACATCTCATATATAAATATGTGATCAAATACATGTTTATCATCTATATCATCAAAATATCATAAATCTCTCTCAAAATGTACATCTCACATCTTTGACTCACATGTTGATATACATATAACATACATAAACAAAAAATAGAAAATGTTGATACTCAAAGTCTTCAAGGCTCTCCCTAAGGTCATGAGGATGAAGTATCATCACCACTCTCTATCTGTCTATGTCGACGTGAGCTAGAAGTTGTCACACATGAAATTGACCTCTCCTACTCTCTAAATTCTAAATATCTATGTATTTATGGGAACTCTTTGATTTCCCTCTCATAATAAACAATCTCGCCTAGGGTAGTTGAATACCTCACCATCGATACAATTTGTAGAGGACCCATGGTACATGATGATGGCCCAGCCTATATTGGTCCCTGTGGTGGTGGTGGAGGAGGAGGAGTGGTTTGGCCTACTACTGCTCTCAAACTATCTCTCTCTACCATCATTGTAGTCACCTAACCTTGTAAAATAGTCATCTAGCCCTATAGTGCTATAACCTGACCCTGAATAGCCCTAATCTAACCATGTAATGTCACCACCTACCTCTATAAGGCTAAAACCTTTGCTTGGGATATCTCTTAAGCCTGCACCACTACATCTTGAGCCTATACTATTGTATCTCACACTTGTATCATTGCATGTCTCTCCCTGAGTAACCCCTATACATTTGTTGGTGGCCTCTTGA
This sequence comes from Torreya grandis, assembly GCA_037957365.1. Lineage (NCBI taxonomy): Eukaryota > Viridiplantae > Streptophyta > Pinopsida > Cupressales > Taxaceae > Torreya > Torreya grandis. The sequence continues at coordinate 3,849,898 of JARHVA010000296.1, read as the reverse complement.
CCTCAATCATCAAATGCAACCCTATCCACCAAGCCATATAGGTAGCTATACACCCTGGGTCCCCAACACCTGGTCCTACTAGCAACTCCTCACACTCTACCCCATTAGTATCTTGGGGTAATGGTAAAGGTGCCTCTATGTCATCCCTCTTATATTAAGGTAAGGCAGGAAAAATATCTTTTAGTATATTGAACTACCTCTAGACCCATGTTATGGGTACCATTTCTAGCTCATTATCCCATTTCCCCCTAACCCATAATGAGCTTTGTAACCTAACAAGCTTCTCTACCTACCCTCTAAAAGTTGGATATGTTAAATATCCACATAATATAGATAGGGATCAAACCCTTGATCATGCACCTATAGTAGGTGATGTCTCATATGACACCGTTTACTTAGATCTGTGTCATCCCATCTCTCTACCATCTAAATCTAACCCTAAAGTTGAATATAATAGTGGTAGGTAGCCCTAGTGGTCATCTTACCATGATGTGCTCATATGCCCAATAGTAAAAAATATGGCCAACACACAAACTATATCGTTGACAGCCTCAAACCCCATAGCTCTCTATATAACTATGCCAAAAATACTAGACCCTAAGAAAAAATGGTCTACTACTCTATCATCTATGTAAGCACACTGATCAAAGCCATCATAAATCTCCCTCTATCTATATTAAATAATGCATAAACCATGATCCTGATCATCATCATGATGTTAAGATGATGTTGCTCCTCATCAGCCATGTAGAGTGGCTCATCTACAAAACTCATAGAGTGGTAGGTCACCTCACTGGCATACTCCCCATATAAACTAACCATATGTATATCATACTCCTCTCTCAAGCATGTGAAAAGCTCCTCACCCTGGAGTGGTAGCTGTAGAATCTTATAGAAATCTTCCTATGTGACTATCAACTCTCTGATTGATAGATAAAAGGTGTAGGTGGTATGATCCCACCTCTCAATCAACACTATCATTAGTGACACATCTGACATGACATGATAGTATCATCATACTCCTAAATTGATGGCCACCATATGATCCCACTCATCTAAAGTAACATCTCTCCTCGTGCATGTTAATAACCTTGGTAGACAGTCTCACAGTGTAAGTTCCATCCTTACCTACATTCATACATACATGAATTAGGTCACATCCCTTCTAATCTACTCCTTCACAACCTTTTTCCCTTCTCATTGGGATAACTACATTGGTTTGAGGCCATGAAATGGGCTATATAGGTAGCACTTAGTCGACATGGAGTCTTCTGAGGTTAGCTCAGCCATAAAACCACCTTACTAACTACCCTAGGCTTCACTACCTCTCTCTCTCTACCTTTGGCTTACCTTCCTATTCTAACTCTAGGCTTTATTGCCTATATTCTTGACCCTTGACACTATGACCTATCTTTTAAAACCTAGATCTCTCAACTATCTCAACTTACCTTTTTCCATAACGCACAACTTTTTAGTAGTTTTTCCTAGGTTTTAGGAGAACTACATTGCCCTGAGGCCCTAAACTAGGCTATATAGGTAGCACTCAGATGACACATGGTATTCTAAGGCTAGCTCAGCCATTAGGCTAGTTGACTACTCCCACTAGAGATCAAAAACTCACCCTTTCTCTTATCTACTTATTTTCAATAATAGTTGACATCGACATTAATGTTTATGTTAGTGATTTATCAGTCTATGTAATGGCTAACATCAGCAACACATTACTAACCTCAGTTTCATGTCAGCTGATGTCAATCAAGCTTAATGCCATGTCGACTGACATCAATTGACTATCCATTGACATCAGTTGATCTCACTGATGTCAATGACTAGTTCATCCCCAGGGTTGAACAACCTAAACCCAACCTACCCATTTCCCTTAAAAAACTACCCCCAAATCCCCATAACTTATCCTACACCTACCCTAACCTATTTTATACCCCCTAATCCTATTTTCTATAACTCTACCTCTCATTTAACCTAAAAATTGCAAAAACAAAATCAAAGTAGTTTGGGCTTTTACCTCATTCATCATCTCCTCTTGGCTGGCACTACTGACACTTGTGGTCATGTACCTCCTATTGGGTCCCCTCCTTGCACTGCCATCTCAAAGACCTATTTTTTCTCTCCAATCACAAAGTTACAAATGAATTTGGTTGGATACCAAACCCCCTTTTGTTGGGTTTGGTTGGCTACCAATGTCGGTAATATTGACCTAACCTACTAATGTCAGTGCTTACACTTATTGACATCAGCAATGTTGCCCTAGTTATGTCAATGTCGACACTTAATCTTATTGATATCAGCATATATTGCTAATGTTGACACCTTTCAAAACATGTTTTCCAACATAAAAACACCCAACTTTGCACAACTTTACCCATACATTAGGCTAACTGGAGATCACATATATCTCCTCCAACCATGATAAAATGACATTGAAGATCACTTAAATCTTCACCCTCGATGACTTTCTTGGAGATCACAAATATTTCCTCACTCATTGACCCTTTTACACTAGGTGTGCATTTCTTGTCCTGACTACTTAGGGTATTCTACTATTGTTGGCTATTATGCACACATATGCATTTTAGGTATGGTGGATGGAAACTAAGCCCATCCTATCACCTTTAACCCTTTTGTGTTTCCTAGGGGCACTTCTTACCTCAGATACTTGGGACACATTGACCATTAGAGCTACAACTTTGATTGATTTGACCTGTCAGCTATCACTTACAAGTTGTGCTTTAGTTACTTCTATCTGAGTCCTCCTTAACCTTGTCTATTCTTACCACTATCAATTATATCTCATTGTACAAAGTGATGCTTAATTCTCCACCAGTCACCTAATTACCTTTAAATCAAATTAATACCTGATTCTGGTTTCTCCTCTATCAATTCCTATTTTAAGGGGGGCTACCTCATCCAATACTTGGAGCATCTAACTCCTATTTTTATTTGCAACATGTCGGTATAAATGATAAGACAAAAAGGGGGAAATGTATACACCAAAATTATGTCACACACTCGTGTGTAACTCCTTATGTCAAAACCCCTCCTAAACCCATTATAATAATAATAATTAATCTCCCTAACCCATACGTTTACCCCTCACACATTTAATTAATTTAAAATACTTAATTAAGTTAATTAAAAACCCCTATTACCACCTTACTTGTCCACCTCTCCCTATGACTAATTCTCCCCTGATGAGTCACCTCAATATCTAGTCCCCTCATCCTAACTACCCAAGACTTATTCCCACTCCCAAACTAAATTCCTAAATAACTACTTCCTTCCTAACCTCTTATTTTTACCATTTTATAATGGGTGTCACACTTGGCATGCACAATAATATAAAATAGGCCAAGAATAGAAAGGTTTACCTATTCTAGGGCCACTGACATTGGTCAACCCACAGCAGATGTCAGTGGGATACCTACTAACATCAGTGGGATCACTGACATCAATAATACAAGCCAAACTCTAACCTATAGTTTAGGTTAGTAAAAATTAAGAAAATTGATTCTTACTCTCATTCAAGCTCTCAGTATTCTATTTTTCAACATCCAAGCTTACAATCACTCTGCGTAAGTTAATCACCATCAACAACTGAGCTCTTGAGGACCAATAGCATCTACTTGTTCTCTCTATTTAGGCATTTGGGTTTGGACTCCTAGATAGAAACCATCAACCTAGCACTTATCATTCAGTGACCACCACAGCTAAGTATATCACTAATATTATAGGTCATTAAATATGTATTCTTCCATTTCTTTATATCTACCCTACATTGCTTTATGCACTTCTAATTGTACTCTCATGAGAGAGTTACAAAGCTTCCTTGCTTATTTCCCCTTACATACATACCAAACCTCTAACTAGACTTAACCAAGTCATAAAATCCCTCTCCTAACTCTCTCAACCTCTCTGACCTGATCCAAACCATTTCCCAGACCTAGAAAAGCCTTCTACAACCTCTCAAACAACTATTTCCCCTACCAACCTCAGTAGCCTAATCAACATCGGTCACCTCCCTACCAACCTCGATAACCTAACCAACATCGATCACCTCCTTACCGACCTCGATATCATAACTGACATTAGTCACCTCACTACTAACCTCGATAGCCTAACTGATATCATTTACACTTCTACCAATGTCGGTGACTGTCAATTCCCTAGCCTCTTTAAAACCTACCTAGACAACTTCTAAAACACCAAAAAAACACTTTACCTACACCCTGTCACTCTCTGTTATGAACAGGTTCTTAAAAATGATAATTTTATCTCTCTTTAACTCTCTCTTTACCTCTCTTTTAGTTATTTATTATTCTTTTACCTCTCATAATTGGACTATCATCTCTAGGGAAGTTTCACACTTCCTAGAACAAGTGTGTAGCTTGGCATCCCACTCATTTATCTGCTAACAAACATCTTGTGGTAGTGTTTTCTTATCTACAGGTAGTCCTCCCTAGCCAAAGAGGAGTGCTCATAACATCTAGATATGGCACACAGACCAAATATGGGTTCATTCTAATCACTTATCCCCATCCTTCTCTCTGTTTTCCTTTAGACTTATAATAGACAAAATTTAGACTTAGAATTAATAATCGTGAATCTATTAAATTGTTAGAATTTTAAAACCAAGTTAAGAAGTGTTATAATGAGCCTAAGTTAGGCATATCTCTCAATATTTTATGAAATTTGAAGAATGTGAAAATCATAATAGGATTTTGAAATTTTGGCAAAATAAAAATCAAATATGTTTACAATCAATGGTCATATATGACTAACAACTTGTGTATATACACCTTACTCTTTTGGGGGATTATGGCCCTTCTTAAAAAATGGTTGTATATTCAAATATATAGATTAACAAAGAAAAAAATGATCTAGTTGAGAAAGATCTAGAACATCTTGTTACATATCATTCGCAATATTTTGTTATGAATGAATCTCAACCTATGGTTTGTGACGATTCTCAAACAATGGAGGTAAAAAAGGAGGAAGTTTTAATGAAAATTTGGAGCATATTGCTATAAATTTTATGGATTTGTGTGTTTCAAAAGTTTTGGTTGACTAAATTTTTTAAAATAATGATCCTCTTCCAACATAAAAAGAAATGGATGGTCTAAGTTTATGATCTGGAAAGGATAATCATTCTAAGGAAAATGATAATTTTATGGGTCTAAAGGATATTTTGGGAAAAAATTTAAAAGTAGAGACTAGATGTTCCTTATCTCAAACAAAATGGATTCCCTTAGCTATTCTACCTTCTAAATCCAAGAAGAAGGATCATAAAACTAATGTTGAGAAAATTTTGGAGGAATTTGTAGATGTGATCAAAGTAATATCATAGAGAATCTTGGTTGAATTGTTTATAACCACTTGGAGGAAACTCCTACTCTAATTATGGTTATGTGGGGGAATTCCCCATCTTGATTACTTTTTAGTATGTTTGATTGCTTTGTTGCCTTTTCTTTTAATCATTGTTTTCATTTATTCTACCCCTCATTTATTTGTACCTTTCCTTAAATGATATTATTTGTCAATATGCCACTTTACCAGAGATTTTATGGTTGTCATTATTTTAATTTTTGTGGTTTTTTAATCCTTTATGTTTATTAAATAATTCTCAATCCATTTCCATCTCATAAGATTTTTTTGTTCTTCTTCAGATATTTTTGACTTTACACTAGCCATGCCTTCACCAAATTTTTTTTGGGAATACTTTATTGAAACTTGAGTCTAATTCATTAAACTCTTCTATGAGTGAACCTAAACAAATTTATTCTAGATTAAAAGAGGGGAAAATAAAAATACCCCAATAGAAATTCTTTTATAACAATCTGGGTGAGGTAAAATTTGTTAATGACCAATAAGTGATTACTGAGTAAGACAATTTTATCAATTAATTTAGGATGGATCTTTAATAATAGAAAATTAAGGTATGTTAAGAGAAACAATATTTAATTAATGAAACTGATGACCTCAAAACTTCCCTCAATATGGCAGGGAGTTTTGGTTCAAAAAAATTTAGATGTAGAATTCCAACTATGGTGTATGCTTTGATAATAAACTAAAGATTGCTAAAATTGATGCTCAAAAGAGATATTACAAATAAAATTCTCAATTTACCTTCCCAATTGTGCTTGAAGAGGTTTTTATACATTATATGGATGAAGATAAAAATATCATGTCTGAGGCATATCTAAATAGTTTGGTTTTTCCCATGTATTCCTCCTAAAATCCAAATTTTTTGGTGGGAGAAATTTTTATTAGGGATTTTATTCCATACATTTATAATCAAAATATATATGATATTGAAATAAATCATTATGAGGATTTTGAGTCTCAAATTACTCTATGGATAAGTGGAGAGCATCCAAGGCCAATGTAAATTATAGAAAGGGTCACAAAGGCTACAAATCAAGATTATATGAGTTTTACTGATTAGTGGAATAAAAGGGAGGGTTTTGATTCCTTTGTAAGGATAATTTCAATAATGGACCCCTAAAACTTACTATAAAATCCTAGAGAATTATAGATTTTAGGTATAACTCCATTGGTAAATCTTTGGAAAATTCATCACACATGTATAAATTGACTAGTGATTTATATTATCTCTTTCAATAAACTTATAAATATATGAAAAATTAAATGTCATATTCAAATCAACAAATAATAGGGAAAAATCCATAGTTAAACCCCTTTCCCTAAACACATTCATAGGTAAAATATGTGTAAGGTGGAATAATGATTATGATCAATGGATACACTAAGTTTTTAGAATAGTTATAAATCCAAGCAAGGAGGACATGAGAGACAACATGAATAAGAATTGTTATATACCCATGCCAAACCTAAACCCTAAGCAAGTGTGTGTGACTTAAAAAAAATCATCACCACATCAATGGTCAGACACACATTCATAATAATTTTGAGGTCTTGTTGATCTTGTTATTAAACAAACAATCCCAAACAAATGCCAAGATCTTGTTGATATCATTACTAAAAAATAATCTCATGTGATAACCAAATTATGTCTGATATTAAAGGTTTTGGTATAATATAAAAAAATTATTTCACACTATGATCAAAGATCTGATGAAAAAAATAACATGGCAACAGTTTGAATCCCTTAAAAGATAGATAGAATTCATTAAAAGTGTGAAAACATTTATAGATATGTAGGATTAGTATTTATTACTTGGATTGTACTTCATTTATTGTTGTTAAGACTCCTTCTTATCCTCCTCTTACAATTGTCACTCGCCTAACAATTCCCATGACATGTAGGGATTATATTTCTTACTTAAATTTTACTTCATTGTTGGTTGCTTAGACTCCACCTTGGCCTCCTCTTGCAATTTTCACTTATTTTGTGATTCCCATGACCACAAAGGAATAAAACATTAACATAAATGAAGTTATATGAATTTAGGTTTTAGGGTTTTGTGGTTCTAGGTTTTTAATCAATTTGAAGCACTTATGTAGATTTATTTTATAAGAGGTAATTTGTGTTAATTAAAAAACCAATGGATAAAGAGGTTAGAGGATGAGAAGTCTTAAGTTGAGATGGTAAATTTGTCTTTTTTAAGTGCTAAATTTGATGGCCATATGACTTAGTATAGATTGAGTGCAGACCTCTATAAATCTCTCAAAAAATGAACTAGATAATAAAATAAACTAAGTATAGCAAAATTTGTGACAAAAAATTAGAATATAGAGTAGAAATTGACTATGGGACCATAGAGCAAGACAACTATGAAAAGCGAGGATGACATAACTGAAAAAAATATTCAAAATATTTTCATAGTTTAAAATTATAAATTATATAATAAATTCTGCCAAAATGTCTTAACCATATCCATAATTGGCCTTTCAAATATTTCAAATTTTCAATTAACAGACCATGCCAAATAAAATATAATTATTACCTTAAACATTTAAAAATAAAATACAATATGATCATGAGGATCTATTGTATTTATTCAATTTGTTCTTTGTGCATTGTTTAAAAAAAGTATCTTTCACATCATTATTTATCAGAGGAAATAAATTTATTGTTTGTTTAAAATAAGTATGTGGTAAAGACCAATAAAATAATAAATTGAGTAGAGAAAAAATTGTGAGAAAAAATAAGAGTATAGAGTATAAACCAACTATGAAGACATAGGGTAAGACAACTATGAAAAGCGAGGATGACATAACTGAAAAAAATATTCAAAACATTTCCATAGTTTTAAAACTATAAACTATATAATAAGGTCTAATAAAATGTCTTAACCATATCCATAATTGACCTTTTAAATATTTTTTTATCTCATTTAACAAACCATACTAACCAAAATATAATTATTACCTTAAACATTTAAAAACAAAATATATTATGAAAACCTCTCTACATTTTCTAAGGCTGAATGTGTTTTCAAAATGAGAGCCTCATTATCGATTTATATGCATCTTATTTATTAGGGTTGTATACAACAATTGTGAAGGCTACCAGAGTAAGTAAACAATTCTTCTAGCTAGTGGATCATGTTTCAACCTTAACAAAATTAGTAAATAAATATATGAAACATGATTAAGATTTTAGGTAAGCCAGAGAGATGTTGAAATTAATAATGTTTTTTCTTGTTATCCTTTATGTCCCAAAAATGTGGTTCTCTAGTACTCTTTTTGTGCAATATATATGGTAAGATCATGTGTAGTACTTAGTATACAAATTAGGTACAAACCTCTATAAGTCTCTCAAAATACCAACCAGATAATATAATAAATTCAATATAGAAAAATTATGACAAAATATCAAAATATAGAGTATAAACTGACTATGGTGCCATAGGGCAAGACAACTGTGAAAATCAAGGATGACATAACTGAAAAAAATGTTCAAAACATTTTTATAGTTTTAAAATTATAAACTATATAATAAGGTCTGCCAAAATGTCTTAACCACATCCATATTGGTCTTTCAAATATTTTTTTAATTTAAATTAATAAACCATGCCAACCAGAATATAATTATTACCTTAAGTTTATTATGTCCTAAGTCACAAGTGGTCCTTAACATATTTATAAAACCAAGTAAAATAAACATGTTCTTCCTTATATATGGTTTTAATGACTAAAAAACTTAATAATAAATAACTAAAACTATAATTATAAACTTTTAAGATGAAATTACTACATCTTAAGGCTTAAAAACTAGGCAGTGTTAAAAGATGTTAATGACAATGACTTCACATCCCAAATTTTTAAACCTAATGTATTTTTTATTTTTAGCATTGAATGCATGCAGGTAGAATTAAATTTACAGGGATCAAAGTTAAGATATTTCCCCATTTTTTAGTGAATTAGCATTGGCATATTGAAGATCCAAGGTAAAATTTAATATTTGTCCAACACGTCACTTGTGAGATTAATGGAAGTTGCTCAAATACATATGTGATAGTTTTCTCAAGTTTTCTAGTCATTTATGCAAGCTATTAATAGAAGTAAAGTTGTTGTTCCAATATAGATATTTACAATTCATTAAATTATATATCCTTCAAATAAGTTTGGTATAAAATAACAAGAGAACACCACAATATACTTATGCATCTCTATAATAAAGTTTACAACTATTATATACATGTTCTTTTAATCAAACATAACACAAAAATACATGTTTTTCTAATCAAGTATTAGCACTTTTCCTTCAAAATTAGAGTCACCCAATATTAAATATCAAAATGCAATCTAGCTTAATGAATCCATGAAAAATTATTAGAGATCACAAAATTTGTTGTCCTTCCTTAATCAACCTCTGATTTTAGATGCCTAAATTTCAAATTTTAACATGTCAATTTTCTTCATTTTGTTCTTGATAATTATTATGTGTATTCTCTTTAAAAAAATTGGACTTGGATCTAGTACTACAAAACTCTCTAAGTGTAGTGTGTTTGAAGAATTATTAGTCAATCCTCTTCTTTCAAATGTAGACTACCAAATTGTCAGATTTATATCAAATGGAAAATCGAGGACATTGTATCTAGTTGTACAGAGCCTCAATCAAGTCTCCAAATTCTTTTCAAGCTTGTTTCTTAACTTTGACTTTAAAAATGACAATGCACAAAAACTTATCTCATTTTCCACTGAGCGCAAAATTATTTTTTGGCATAAATTACTGAGATTAAAATATGTTGAGATACCATCACGTAGTATTTCACTCAAAATTAAAGTAGTCCATAGTCTAGTGATCGAGCCATCTTCAAAAATATTATCTAAAAACTTTAACTAGTTATAACATTGTTGTGTAAAATCAAACAGACTACTCACTTAGTTTTGGCAAATCTATAATGCCTTCAATTTATTCACCATTCAATTCTACACTCTTACAGAAGTGTTGGGCCAAGGTTTTTATCTTATTATAAAAATATAATGAGCTATCATTTTTCCAATATTGAGGGTACATCATGCCATGGATTCTATTAGTTCATCTCATCTAATCTCTTAAAAGAGACATTTTTCAATTTCTTTTGAAGTGGACCATATATAGGAAACAACCTCATGTAATCAATGCCTTATAATAGAAACTTCTTTGAGTCTATTAAACTGTAAATAGTTCCCACTATGTTCACTATTTGTCATTAAGTTCCAATGTGTGAACTTTTTTGAGTCAAAATTATGTAGGGATATTTATATCCTCACACTTCTGCACATAAATTCCATCTTCATTAAACTGTAAACTAGTTCCCACTATGTTCACTATTTGTCATTAAGTTCCAATGTGTGAAATTTTCCCGTGTAAATTATTTTTGTGTTAAATACAAATCATAAAGGTTAAGGCATATTAATTTTCTCAACTTATAATATTCTTAAATGTGCATTGTTCTTTCTTGAGATTTCTTTATCATTAAGTTCATTTCATCCAACATGGGTAAAAAGTTGCATAAGGTCAATAATGTCTCTATATCACTTAACCAAAACAACATATCCAGAGGCTTTTTCTATTGTGTGGTGGTGTTCCTGCATTATTCTCATCAATTAATGATATTCTGCATATACTTTATGTGTTGGCCCACAAACATAAATCCATCGAGTATCAACATCCTTAAGTAGTTTGCTTTGCTTTCATTAAACCTTCAACAAAATTTTGAAATTGTAAAAATATTTTTATACTTATACAAAAGTATGAATCGATTTCATTAATAAGATATTCAAATTTTTAGACTAATGTAAATTTACTCATAATTTTGACTACCAAATTCATTCTATATGTCAAACAATGAATACCAATCATATATGGTGTACAAGAAGTTTGTAGCCTTACACAAAGACCACTTCTTTGACTTTGCATAATCGATGCTCCATCTACCCCTACATAAATAATCTTTTTTGCAATTGAGAAATCATCCATGCCACCAAAATCTTTCAAATTATTCTTGACTAATTTAAAAAAAATTGAAAAGTTAAAGCTTCTTTCATTTTATGAATGGAAAAAAAATGAGGCTGACGAACATGGTTCAAAAGAGTGTAAACATGCATACACACCCAAGAAGTGTTATCAATGGTTATAACTTCATCCAATGAAAATGTTATTTATCTTTAAATCCTTGTCTCCTCTTGAAGATCCTCATTTTTTAATTTAGAAAGATAATTATCCCATTCCTAACCACTTGTAATTGATGACTTAGTATTCAAAAATTTTGGGATGTAAATAAATTATAGCATGACCTTATATCCTCGATAATTAGTCATTGGTCAACTTTTGTTTAAAAGATGAAAAACAACATAGACTTGTATAGTCTTTGATAGTTGGCTAATTTCTATCATTTTTCCAAATAAAGCTGCAATGTTTCTTCCATTAACATGAAGTTTTTATTATTTTTTTAGGTAGTCATCATATTCACTCGCATACCTAATATTAAGAGACTCTTCTTTTGTTCTCTATCATCTCACTGATTTCTCCTCTTCATTTATAATTTTCTTTTTGTACACTTTCCCTGCATGCTTCTCTATGGTATCTAGTTTTAGCTGCAAGTGTTTATCCCTCCTTAGTTTACAACTACATATCTTACATCTACACTCTTTTGGTGGCTCATTAGTGTCTTCATTCAAAATAGGTTCAATGAAAGGATATTTATAAACCCATTTAGATTAAAATCTCCTTGAAATATCCCATTTGTGATTTCTTTTTTTTATAGCAATGATGAATTCATGAACTACTTGTGAGGTTGAATTATCAACAATTTCATAACCATATTGTCTTAAATAAACTATGTCATGATCATTGGTATTTTTACGTGCATCATCTAATTGAAAGTGATCAAGACCCTATTGAACATGATCTTAATCTTGAGAAAAATTGTTGGGTATTAGTTGATTTTATAGACCAATATTTATTTTTTAAAATTTTTCTTATTAATGTTTATTAAAATATGATAGCAAGGTATTTATATTCAGTGAACCCCCTATTAATTTTTTAGCACTTGAACTAAGAGTATACATTTTACAGAGCAAAATTTGTTTAATGTCAACTTTATGAATCGCCAATGTAAATCACTCCCCCTTAAAGGATGAAATCACTATTGCACTTTTTGAATTAACTTTTGCATTAGCATATTGAAAGTTAAAAAAAGTAATGATACTAGCAAACTTATTCAAAAAAATGAAAAATGAATTGCAAAAATATCCATTTGAAAAATATATGCTATAAATTTATAAATTAAAACTTGAACCAAACCACAACTCACTTCCAAATTATAAATGGAAATAGGGGTCAACATAAATTTTAAAATGACATGCTACAATTTTTTAGTGACTATTTTGATGCACCTTGGATTTTTATTTGTATGGTTGTATAATAACTGTGATTCTAGGAAGAAACAAATGTTTTTAATATGTGCATAGGGGTTTTTTAAAGTTCTAGGAATAATATGCAAGTCAAGTAATGAATGATGCACCAATTAAATATCCCAGTTATCAAATATATGTACATGTAAATTAGATTTCAAATAATATAATCTAACATATCTAACAGAGTAAAGTCTATAGAAGAGGGAATGTCTTGAAGGAAAGATTTATAATTCTATTAATGTTTAATCAATCTCTTGATATCTCTTTTATATCTCTATAGCTCAAAAAAAGGAAAAAGAAACAAAATGAAAGCAAGCAAGAGAGGGGAAAAAATAGAAATCAAAATTAAAATAGAACAATGAAAAGGAAATTATAATCACTATTCTAACTAAGAGAAAAAAAATAGCAAACTAACATACTCATAATTCAATGCCAAATATCATGATTTAATGGTCAATCTTAGATTAATCTTTTGAGATACTTACAGAGGTTTGTACTCAATTTATGCTAAGTATTGCACATGATCTTACCATATGTACTCAATTTTTTTAGTTATGTCATACTCAAATTATATTAAGTACTACACATGATCTTACCATATATACTCCATTTTTTATTTATGTCTTCCTCTCTTTTCATATTTGTCTTACCATATGGCCTCATAGTCAATTTATTATTTATATTCTATACTTTAATTTTTTGTCACAATTTTCGCTACATTTAGTTTATTATATTATTTGGTTGGTCTTTACCACATGCACATACTTATTTTAAACAAAAAATAAACTAATTTCCTCTAAGAAATACTTATTTTAAACAAACAAAAAATTAATTTCCTATGAAAAATAATGACATGCAAGATACTTATTTTAAGCAATGCACAAAGAACAAAATTAATAAATGCAAAAAAACCTCATGATCATTTCAATCATATTTTTTAGTAACACAAAAATACCCATTTCATAGATTTTGAGAACATATCAAACTTCTATCACATTTGTGAATGGAATAATTGTGTGCATTAAAAATGAGAGACATAAACAAAATCCTTTTTCAAGGAAAATATTTGTAGATATACATGGAATTTCCAATAAAACCATCATGCACAATGTTTTGAGTAAATAGATTTAAATAAATTCTTTTAAAGGAACTTATCATTATATTTAATCATTTTAAGATAGATGAATGTGCATGCAAACAACTGCTCTCATTATTTAAAACAAAAAAAACACAAATCCATACTTTGTAGTTGTAATCACAAGGAAACTAGCTTCAAAATTGTTTACACCTTTATTTCCAACCTCTCATCCTAGTCTTTCAACTACCATAGTTTCGCTTTCATGAATATCTTGCATCAATGACTATAAAATTTGAGAAACTATCACATATATATTTGAGAAACTTACATTAATTCCATAGGTGATGTGTTGGACCAACATTAAATTTTGTCTCGATCAGCCCCTTAATATGTCGATTCCAATTCACTAAAAAATAGGGCAAGATCTCAAGCTCAATCCCCGTAGCTTTAATTTTACCTTCACCACATTCAATTCTACAAATAAAATAAACATTATATGGCCTATTTAAATATTTATTATTAAGTTTTTACTTATTAAAATCAAAGAGCATGTTTATTTTACTCATTTTTATAAATGACACTAAAAAATTTTCAAAATATTTTCAAAGTTTTAAAATTATAAACTATATAATAAGCTCTGCCAAAATGTATTAACCATATCCATAATTGAGCTTTCAAATATTTTTTTATTTCAATTAACAAACTATGCCAACCAAAATTTAATTATTACCTTAAGTTTATTGTGTCCTAGGTGGTCCTTATCACACACACACACACACACACACACACACACACACACACACACACACACACACACACACATATTTATACATACATACTTGGAGATTCTAGACAAACCCATACATGTCTTGTATAATTTCTTAGTGAATTATAACTGTACATGCATACTAACTATGGAAAATTAGTGTCCCAAAATAAGACCAAGTATAATTTATAAGGTGATTTGAAACCCCTGTATAATATATTATATAAAATTGAGGCTATTTGGCCTATGTATATTTTCATAGAAATAGTCATCTTCAAAATTTTAAAAAACTACTTATAGCCTTTTGGCTATAAATAGCCTCTAAAATTTTCCTTGGTCTTTTTTATATTTGGGTCCATATTTTATCAAAAATATATTTGACTTTTTTCAAATAGATAGACGCTTTTGATAGCTATGTTGAAAATGAAGGAGCCCCATTCTCTAACTAATCTTTTAAATTCCTTGACAAGATTGATATTTTACAATCATATTGTTATCCACTCTTTTAAGGAATGGATTGGCCTTAAATTACACTATCCTCTACAACAATTTCCATTTATTGATTGGAGAATTTTTCATCCTATAAATAAACAAGCTGACACTGATAAATAGAATGAGGTTGAACGTGAGAGAGGTTTTCTTCTTTCTCGAGACTCATCACATATTTATTCTTCAAATTTTTGGATGGTCTATGAAAAGGTGGAGGGGTTATTTAGTAGTGGCTATAAAAGATAATGGATAAAAATTATGGACTTGAATTATATGTATGTTCTTTCTTCTTACACTTTCTACTCATGGTTGGATCTAAATTTTGGTAGAGAAAGGTAATGCACTTTTAATGGGATGATACAACCTACTTAGGTTTCTCTTATCTAAAATATTTTTTTTTAGATGGGGGTATGTAGAAGCCCATGTATTTGTAGTTGTGGAAGATATGGGTGGGCAATCTTCTTTTTCTATTTGATTTGGACTTTTCATGTTCTATGTATACCTTTTGTAGGTTTTTTGCATGTGGTTTCTTTGGTATGGAAATAGTTTATTGTGATATTTATAAAATACTTTTATAATAATTTTCTATATTAATATAAAAGGGGTAAGGGAGCCCTTAACCTTTTTTACCAGTCAAAATAAAAATGGTTTCAAATTTGGGCTGTCATTGAACTCTCATTTCATAGAAAAAAATCAAAAAATAATAATTTTTTTATAACTACACTAATTATGTAGTTCATCAATCTTATCTTATAATTTGAGTTTTCAAAAAATATAATTCTTTATCTTTAGTGCCAAAAATGAAAATTGACTGAAAAATAGAGATATTTGACACAAACAACTGACACATTTCTATCACAAATCTGTGCATGAATTTTTTTATGAAAATTTGAAATTTTCTTCCCAAATATAAAATCATGTGTCTAACACAAAATGACAATGAAAATTATGATGCAAATTGAAACCCTGTAAATCATGTCAAAAATAAAATTTTCAAAATATTATATTTTTTCAAGGAGCCTAACACAATATGTGTCATCTTACATTTTCCAAAAATGTAACATGAGATTTTACATTTAGCTTTGTAAAAAAGAAAAAAAAAATACCCAATTTTGATGTAAAACCTAATACCAATGTGGCATACCGTAATAGTGACAAATTTTAAAATTTAAAAAAAAAATCTATGTAGTAAGGGAAATTAAAATTTATATTTCAGTTTTTGGATATAAACCCCTTTGAAGCGCTCAACAAATTACAATTTTGGCAGTGGGAAGCATGAAGGTGTCCTAAAATGAAGACCCAAAGAGGTTTTTGTGTTTCCAATCCAATAAGATGTAATCGATGATGCATAGGTTAGGCGCTTGAGGTCTAGAACAACAAAGGGGTGGGGGCATGAATGCTAGCACGAACACACATAGAGATGGGTTTTTAGTGGCAACAAGGGGTTGTAGGAAAAGGTTTGTTTATGGGTAATTTCAAGTAGAACAATATGGGTTTGGGATGGCATGATATTGGGGAGGGGAGATTGAAAATGTTGAATTGTGAAGGAAGGGGTTGGGAAAATGGATTGACCCTCAACCATTATTAAAAAACAGGCTCTCAGCTTTGGAAAAAAAATCTCTATGAATATAAAATTTTATTTTTAATAATTAAATAACTTATAAAATGGTGCTTTTATATCCTTAAGGTACCTTCAACTCATTGTAATTTTGTCGTA
This sequence comes from Torreya grandis, assembly GCA_037957365.1. NCBI lineage: Eukaryota > Viridiplantae > Streptophyta > Pinopsida > Cupressales > Taxaceae > Torreya > Torreya grandis. Next base: position 3,833,002 of record JARHVA010000296.1, on the reverse strand, counting down.
TGATACCCAAATGGAGTGCAACTAAAGTTGTCCTTGGGGTTTTGGACCCTTCTAAACCTAATGGCATGGATGATAAATTAATGCATATTTTGAAAACATCTTCTGCCAAAGCAACTTTGAATGAAATAACTCTATTGTATCTTCATTTTTTCAAAACAAAAATTAATTTTTAATTTTTTGGACATTTAAGAGAAAATGAAGGTATCTTATTTGACCCAAAAATATCTAAAATTTGAGAATATGAAAATATGTCCTTTTAAAATTAACATGACATCAACTCAATAACATAATAATAAAATGGAGGAATCTCAAGTGGAATGTTGGAAATTACATGTATCATCTGATATCATGTTGAAATTTCCAACACAAAATCATGCAAATCCTTTTAGGATCACCATAGTTGAGCACTACCTTTCTCATACATAATAACTTGGATTTACAAAGGGAAATTGATAAAATAACATCAAATTGTGACTCTAAGTTTACTAACTAATCCCATGGCCACTAAGTAGATTTATTTTTTGAAATGTGAACACACACGAATGGTGATTTTGAACATGTAAGCACATACTAAATTGAACATGTGCACACTGAATCCAAAAAATTATCGTATGCATCTACTAAGTTGAACAATGATTTATGGACTTTATGGCAATAAAAGAGTAATTTAGAACGTAATACATGACAATGTACATTTAAACATAAACTTCAATGGAACAATGAAAGTTAGTTTTTGTATTACACATACCTCCTTAAGGTATTTCTAGTTTTTTAATGAACTATACCTTTTGTCTTCTTGTTTCATGACTGTAACATGTAGCTTAGAGCCTCCTTCCTAATTTCTAGAATTGCTATAATTAGGGATTCCATGTTGTGTGCTAGAACATAACCTTTTTTCATTATGTTTTATTGAAAATAATGTTACCAAATATTGATTAAAATTTTGAATATAATCAATGGAAAATCTTAAATAACAAAGTTATGTCAAAGTTGAGGTGAGAGATTTGACAAGTGCAGAAACCATTAAACAAATAAAAACCACAAAATATTATTAGAATCCTTGCAACAATGAATCTCCAAATACACATATTTTATAATATAATAAAGAGAATGGATTCAAGCCAAAAAAACATTTTAATAAACTATACCTTTTGTCTTATTGTTTCATGATTGTAACATGTAGCTTGGAGCCTCCTTCCTGATTTCTATAGTTGCTACAATTGGGGCTTCCATGTTGTGTGTTAAAACATAACCTTTTTTCATTATGCTTTATTGAAATAAATGTTTCCAGATATTGATTTAAATGTTGAATATGATCAATGGAAAATCTTAAGGAACAAATTTACCATAAAGTTGAGGTGAGATATTTGACAAGTGGGGAACCATCGAACAAAGAAAACCCCCCACAATATTATTAAAAACCTTACAAAAATGAATATCTAAATACATATAATGTATAAGCTAAGATATATAATGGCTTTAATCCAAAAAACATCTCAAGGATGAAAGATCAAGAAAGTGTAACAAGGTTGTAGAGTTATAAAAGGCAAGAAGAGAGGAGGAGAAAAGTTGAATAAATAGAGCTAAAAATAATGAGTTACATGTGCAAGCTTCAACATGTGTGCCAAGTGTCATAATCCTATTATAAGTGAGAATAATGTGTGTTCCATGTGGGATGAGGAATTACTTGTGATAGTAACTCTCAAATCCAACAAGTGGACTAGAGAGGTGAGTGACACCCTATAAGACTAGGATAAATTATATTTATAAATATAACAAATTCACACACAAACAAGACTTAGGGTAAACCTATAAACCTATAGTGAACCTAAATAAGTTTAATTCTCCAAAATATATAATTTAAATGAGCTATTATTTATGAATCTTGTATTATATGTAGTGTTGGGTTTGAAAAAGTAGCTTGCTCCACAAGTTGCCTAAGTTCATGTATTTAGAAATGTTAGGATCTAGTTAGTAGCTTGCTCCATGAGTTATCTCTTGGAATGTTTTAATTAGTGATATTAGGTGGAAACAACTCTTTTTTTGAAACTATTGGTGGAATAACACTATGGTCTAGGGTATTGTAAGTTATTTATGTTGTTATAAATAAGGTTTATCTTTCTTTATGTAATTGTCTACCCTCATTTTATTTTTAATCAAAATAAGGAATAAATTAGTTGAAATTAAATATATCTACGCATAAATAATTTAACATAATAAATTCATATTTATATAACATGATACAAGGTTAAAAAATCTAAATATAATATGTAAAACTAAACTAAGCAATGTAAGTGAAAAAGGGAAAAGGAATATTGACACCTTTTTGTTTTTATAGAAACTATGTAGATTGTAGTCAACTTACTCTCATAATCTATAAATTGGGTGATGCTCTAGGACAAACATGTATCTATGCTAGACATACTCTTACAATCATGACTATCTAATTGTGGTCTACTTTTTCCTGATACATCCAAGCTCATCTTGCTAGGGTTTCACATTTTGGATTTTTTATCACCTATGTCTTGTCATCTTCTAGTTACACATTCACCTTCACTTCATAGATATGGTGGAAATGTGAAGAATATATGATTATCCTCTTTGACCTACCTTTCACTCCAAAACAAAACAAATATTTATGGATTAGGGCAACCATTAAGGAAATGTTGAAAACTATATATCCTACATGCATGAAATGTGACCTCCACATAGTTATAAAATTGTGCAGATGGAATAGCTCGAGTGAGTGTTTGTGAACCTTCTCTTCAATATAAGTGATGATGCAACTACATGTAGTCTAATACCCTCCTTTGGCATAGGATAAATGTTAAGAGACCAAGATAGGATGACAATGTTGCAAGTGTATAATATTTAATTTTATGCTTGGCTCTTTAATATTCAGAAATGTCTTATGCTTGCCTCTAAATATATACTTCTTAGATTATTTTAAAGATCCTAAATGGAAATAATTATGCCTTGTATATATAGTCTAACTTAAGATAACTTATGCATGTTTTTTGAATTTGGTTATGTATAAAATAAATACTAAAGCCACGTGAATCATGAAAACGGGATGATGAACCTAAAAAACAAAAAGATTCAACCTTGTATGTATACAAGTTTGTCTAGAATGGACCCATACCTTGTATGGATCTATCTAGAACATGATTTTGTCTTAATTTTAAAGGCAGGACTAGGTAGTATATGAGAAACAATTTATATATGTTAATTGATACAATTTGATAAGTGCTTTTAAGCTTAATAGACCAAGTATAGACTTATTGTGGGATCAGAGTAATCCTAGAAATAGGCTAAATGTATAAAAAAAGGTAAATTTGGAATAAGATATAGGAAATAAGGCTCTTATGCCAAATTTTGATGTCTATAGTAATCCAATTTTAATATCAATACAATATTATGTGTTTATTGCATATTTTGAAGAAGCATTTCTTCAATACTTAGTTTTTATTTGTAAGTACAATCCACATTTTTGGTGTGCAATTTTCCCCATATATTTTATCTTTTTAGTTGTGTTTGTTAGGTTATCAAGTACACTACAAGTGGTATCAAAGCCAATTTCAGATTTACAGGGTATAATAAGAGTTGTCTATTACAGAGGCCATAATATTTACACTTCATATTTACATTGAGATGAAACTTTTTATGATGGAAATTAGACTTGAATGAATTTATAACATGTATCAATTTATGATCCTATCAAAGCATCAGCCTTTCCATGGAGCTCATTAACCTCTAATTCTATTTCATCCAAAGTGTTGTGATTAGAAACAATTTCTCTTGAGGATTTAGTATATATTTTGGCAATTACCTTCTGGGGTTGATCTAGAATAGAGTCCATCTTTCTAATTTGTAGATTAGTATTGGTGTCTAATGATATAAGGTCTATAACCTTTTATTTTATTATTCTAATATATTTATTAGATAAGGTTTGTGTGGACACCATCTCTTCAACATTTTTCCTAGCTTTCTCACTTTCTTCAACATAGTATTTAAGGTTTTGTCATTCAATATTTTCTTGTATATGTTTCACTATTCCTCAATCCTTGTCTAATATGATAGGTAGGTTCTTAGTAGTATTTTTTACCTCAACTATTCCAAAATTGGTATCTATTATTTTAGCAAGAGATTTATCTTGGAGGGTTATATTAGGAGAAAAATCTTTAGTCTCAACTATTGGTCTTTTTTCTATAGTTCCAACCCTTTTGTCTAAATTGACTTTCATATTATATATTTCTAGATAGAGATCATCTATATTTTTAGCCATTTTTGAAAGAGCAATATTACACCAGTTTAATTGTCTTTCTATGGTGGTATTATGTTTTCCTACCAAAAAAACTTCATCAAGTTCATGTTGGAACACATATTGTCCATCAGCAGAGAATTTTAAATAAATTTACCTAGGGGGAAATCTTCTTGTGGATTCCAAGACATTGTATTTAACCTCAACTCCATTTGACTTAGTGATACTATAAGTTCTATTTTTTTGATATTTTTTCCTAAGAAGAACTATCTTTTGAATTTCTTCTCCTATCATCATGTTCACATAGAGCATATTCTAAATATTTTGGGTATAGATGATATAAACATCACAGTCAAGATGATTGCCATAATGATTATCATCTAGATTTAAGAACCTATTTAATTCCTCATCAAAGTTAGGTTGACTCTAAAAATATGTTTCAGATAAGTGTGAATGCCTAACTGGAGTAGATATAGTATTCAAGCAATCTATTTTTGTGATGTTTATTTCTTTCCTTACTAGGTTATTTTTGGTTTTCTAAGTTTGAGCTTCTCATGTTCTTGGCCTGTATATGTCAGCTTGAGCTGATATGTATCATTTATTTCTCCATAAGTAGTTAGTTATGGCTTATATTTATTTTTAGGCTTTGTTTCCCTATATATGCATTTTCTATAGTTTATTATCCACTCCCAGGGTAAAGAAACTGATTCAAAATTGACTTGGGAAATATTAACAAGTTCTCCATCAATCTTGGTTCCTATTTGTTGCAGCTTTATAAAGGTAGTTCAATGGAACTATAAGATATTTACATTATCAAAATACCTAATAGGTAACAATACTAAAATGGATACTCATAGGATCCATGTCTATGTTTTAGAATTGAAGATTACATTTAAGCATCTTGAGAATAGTTTCATCATCAATATCTTCCATAAAATTGGGATATACACGTAATGTTACCATTCCTTTGTGGATAGTATCATTTATGGCTCCTAGCATAGCCTAGGAAATATTGTTTAGGTGAGATTCAACTAAGATGAATAGTATAGGAACATCTAGGCCTTGTCAAAAATAAGGAATCATTGCCCACTCAATCTAGCTAATATGGACAAACATGTCACCTTTTTTCCTAAAGTTCTTAAAATGTTCAATAGAAAGTATGTTAAACTAGTTTCCTTCAAGATTATTAAGAATAAGTCCCTTTAATGTGAAATATTTAAAAGAAGCCTCTATTTGAAACTTCTATTTAAATAAATTCATCTTATAGACTTCAGACAACTTAAGAGCAAGGAGCTTTTAATTACTATCATGAGTTTCTCCAAACAAATATTGACTTAAGCTATGTTCTAATTCATCTTTATTATTTATCTCTGATTCCTAAGAAAATTCATGAAAGGGAACATAGTAATAACTTACCTCTACCATGGTGAGTGTTCAAAAATCAGCTTCTAAGGATAGAACTTTTCTGGCTTATGACGAGAGCTCATTTAGTTTGATAAGAATAGGTGCGTCCTCCTTTAAATTTTGTCTATAGGGGTCATTGGGAAAAAATAGGCAAACATGAAAACACATGCCTTTCATGTCTTTCATGCCTTCAATGCCATAGTATCCCACATACACGGCTTTAACTTTAAATATTTCAATCACACATCTATCTTACCTAAGGAACTTAAGTAGAACTAGTTATCGCTCACAACCATTTTAGAATCAACTCAAACTATAATCAACCATGCATGAATTCAAAGGGAGGATATGATTTCTACTACAGTTTAATAAATAGAGATGAATTAACATAATAAATAAATTATATTATCTAAAGAATTTAGGATCTAGATAAGGAAACCAGGTTTTGATACTAAAAGCCTGGATGACACTCCAATTTAGTCACACTACTACATAGTTATGACCAAATCGAGTCTTCAGGATCTAATCTTATGACTATCACCTAGAACTCTTTCCTTAATTTTTGAAGATAGGAACCAAGCTTCAAGTTTCTTATATAGGAATCGAGAGGGTAGAACCATCGAATCCTAATGTAACTAGTAATAATAGACAAGTAACCTAGGTTATCAAAAGTTTGGATTATATGCCCATCCAAGTAGGTAATGAGACATAAATCAGATACCTTAGGCATGTCAATGCTAAATCATACTACCCAAAGGGTATATTTAGTCAAAACTTAATCATGGTATATAATCTACCCCCACCACATATGTCACTTCTCGGTATGTTGGGATTTCTCACTTGAAACATGAGGCAATACGAACACATGTTCTTATCTTTATCAAAATAAATTTATGACAAATTAAGGTATCATGTAGCCATAAACATTAGGGGATAGGCCCATCTTAATGACCAAAAAAGACCTTACCATAGGTCACATGATGAGATACAATTGGATCCCATTCCAAGATTTGGTTTTGTAGTTAGATCATCTATGTTTTTGTATTGAGGGACAATGATCAAACCTCCATACATGTGATGGCATGGTACATCTCTAACATTTGGTGGCATAGAAAACACCTTTGAAAGGGTCCACCTTTATTCCATATTACCAATCCCCTTGAGGACTTTCTACTAATTGGTCAATACTAACCTCATCAATATCTTTGTATGTATCACAATTGTAGTCATCCCAATCATAAGCAGTAGTGGAAGAATAGTACGAAAACAATCTTTGCCAATGATCAAGATGATCTAGATTTTCTTCAAGGAATTTATTAGTTATCTCTGAGAATTATTATTTTGATAATAGCTTGAATTTATTCATGAACTTGTCATTGATTTGATTATTAATATGATCACATTCACAAGAGTCAAAGTGCAATTCAAATTTAATATCCTCATATAAGTTATCATGTGCCATTTTAAATAACATATCTTTAGCAAAAATTCCTAAGTCAAGATTTAAAACCAGAATTCTAAACCATGGGCTTATCATCTTTGGATCATAATTTAGTAACCACACTTCTTCAAGTATGTTTTCCCTTTAATCACAGGACATTCTATTGGGACATTTAGTAAACTTTCTTGTTAACTTATTAGTTCTAATAGAAATGGTTACTTTTTTATAGTAAATGGCATGGGCTCTGATCCTTTGGAAATATTCTAAGGATAGATGTGGGGTTAAAATTTCAATTTAATTGGTACATCTGGTTAACCCATGAGTCCACTCCTTGAAATCAATCTTAGTAGGAAGATATTCTCTTTTGGAATTTTGGAAAAAATATTTTTCTAAAATGATGTCTATTATATATCTAGGTAATTGTTCCTTAATCCTATCTTCAACAGGGATTTTCATCCATTATTTTAGCTTCTATTATAAGTCACATAGAAATGGTTAACATGTGTTCCTAGGTTATGTTTATGTGCACATGAAATATATAACTCTGTATTATTCCTAAAAAAATTGATTTAGTGTGCAAACCCTAATCCTCCTTAAAATTACGGCATGAGCTAAAAATGTGTGTTCATTAGTAGTATAGGCTAGACATCCTAAACACCCAATTGTGAAGAGAGTTACCTAAATACCAATACTTTAAGAAGGGATCAATCCTAATGTAGTTCTCCCACCTGGTGCTTGGTGAAAGTGTAATTAAATGCTAGAATGAGAGTGGTCTTGAATGAGATTGGTCTTGAATTCCCTCAATGTGCTTGAGATTTGAAATCTTTTAAATCTAGGCTTATGGTTATTGTAGATGGTATTTTGTATAATAGAGAAGAATAGCCATCAAAAACCTTACTTTTGCTCAAATTGTCTTTTATTTGAAGACGTTTTTACATCTATTTTCCATCTAGTGAATAGAGGTCAAATAGTCTTGTATTTATAGATATTTATAGCTTGTGTGAATAGTAAAATGTGTTTAGGATGACCTTAGGAGGGGAACACATTTATGAAAGTATCCATTTAGGAGAGTTGTGTTAAAGGATAATATTTCCCAGTTGGGGACACTAGTGCAATATGGTTTTAGTGTCCCAAATGTGGTGTTAATATCCACCTAGCAGATTGTTGGGCAAACTGGGTTGGTATCTAGGAGATCTATCCTAAGACTATAATTAAGATGATTGTAGGTGTTTATGGTCTACACAATGACTAGAAAAATGTCCCAAAGTCTTTATTATAGGTCTAGGGATAAGCTAGGAATAGGCCAACTCAAGCAACACTCTTAGCATCCAAATCCCACTTTTAAGTGATTACACTTAATCACACCTCTATTTATATTTGGCCCTAGTGTACCAACTTCAATTGCTTCATTAAAGACCCCCAATCACTTAATGGCAATCCATTCCTTATTAAATTGTATAACTTTGTAGGGAACCCATCAAAGTTAGGAGCTTTATCTAACTTCAAAGATTTAAAGGTTACCTTAATCTCATCTAGGGAGATCTCACTATTTATCACCACGACCTGCTTCCTGGCTACTTTCCTTGGAATATAATTAAGAAAAAAATATTTTTAATCTTCAACCAATGGTTTCAAGCCATTCAAAAAAAAATATCAAAGTAGAAGGAAAAGAATGATTTTTTATCATAGCTGAGTCACTAGACACAGTCCCTCCACAATAAATTAAAGTAATTTTAATTTTTCCATGTTTTACTCTCAATTAGTTGAAAAATAATTGAGAACCTTTATCATCAATTTTAATCCAATTTAGACTAAATCAAACATGAGCCCCTTGAGCAACAAAATTTTGATGACTTCGGATAGCATGTTTTAGGTTTGTCAGTTGATCTAACAAAATAACATTCTTTGATTCATTCTAGATCCTTGATTCAAAAAGAATCAACTTCCCCTGAGTATTATGGGCCACCTTCCTTATCATGATTGTTTGATGTTTACTAAAGGTTCTGTTAAAATTCTTATATAATCTCATACAATAGTTCCACTTATCAATAGAGGATTAAGAATTAGCAGTAAACTCACCAATTCTCCATGTAAAATAGATTCCATTTATACAATCTAAATTTCTCAAATGTGCAACATTCAATTTATATAGCCCTTTCCACTCAGGAATATTCTGATCCCTTTGGATATTTAATAAAATAGACATTTTAATGAGATGGTGATCAGATATCATGAATGGAAGGACCTTCACTAAATTACACTCCTATCTTTTAAAAAAGTTCTTATTGAAGTAAAACCTATCAAGCCTAGAATACACTCTCTTGTGAGAGACATGATTATTGCACCATGTATACCAAATACTTTTTCTATATTTTTACCCAGTTAAGAGGGTCAAAGAGCTTAAACATCTACTTAATTTTGGGATAAAAAAATCATTTCCTTTCCAAATAATCAGATCACCCCCTTGTTTATCCTCTTTTTCCTCTACCATATTAAAATTTCACCCCAAAATCCATGGGATGTCTTTTAAATTGGAATCTATCCAATTTCATAAGATATTACTTTATCTATAGTCATTAAGAGCATAAATATTTCATATTCCAAACACTTGCTCCTCACTTTTGAGAGTGACCCACACATCTTTACAACAAGGAGAACATCTAGATTCAATTATTGGCTCTTGCCACTTAGGATTGATTAAGATGGAAGCACCACCTTTCCCTTTTAGATGAGAGGTAAAGAATTAGGAAAAATTAGGCTAAATTAAATTTATAACAAAGTTGAGCTTGAAACCAACAACCTTAACTTCTTGAAGCAAAAAAAATCAATGTTTTCTCTAGAGTACCTGAACTATCTAACAATTGGTTTATGATCAGGGGATTTCAAGCCCCTCACATTCTAACTTACAACCTTCATCAAAATAGATGGGGGAGCCTATCTTTGCAAACTAGAGGCCTTTGAGCCTCCTTTATTTTGGTATAGCCTAGTAAAACACTAACTAACCTTATTTTATTTGGTTTTATTCTTACTATCTCTAGTACCTCCTAAAGCTCCTTTAATAGCTTTTCCATCATCACCCCTAGGAAAACCAAAGAAGGGTTTTGAATTGGCCTCAATTTCTAGTGTCTCACTATTATTTCTAAGTAGCCCACCAAAGATATAATTTGAACTAACATATTTAAGATGTGGAGCTCTATCCAAAATAACCTCAATTTTCACATCACCACTCAGATTGGGAGAGAGAGTCAAAGGAACATGATCATCACATCTCACAACTAAAATAGAGGACAAGGGGCTAGGGGTACAGGCCACTAATGTAGGTAGATTGGATAAAATAAAAACATATTCATCTAAAAGTATACCCTTATTGTATGGAATATCTTCCACAAAAAATCCATTCTGATCAGAGCCTAAAAAGGGGGAATGAGAAGGAATCTCATACACCAAGGGAAGGATGTTCATATCATCACAATTTCCAAAAAAAACCATGATCAACATCTTCACACTCTATACTCACCAAAGGCTTATCAAATGAAATTTCAAGGGAGACTTCATCTTGCAAACCCTTAGGTGAACTTGGACACACTAAGCCATCACTAAAGGGTGCTCAACTAGAATAGGACTTCAAAAACAAATAGGGTTTTTCTATAACCACAACACTATCATCATAATTAGAAACATTCTTTAGAAAATATCATTTCCTATATAAATATTCTTTTTCAAGGTTAAGGTAATCACCCTATCCAATTTCTTGAGATGAGGGCAATCTTTCCTAAGATGACCATATTTTTGCAAAATAAATAGGCATTAATACCACCCACTCCTTTGATGGGGTAGGAAAAGAATTCACCCTTGATATTAAATAGAAGGGTATCAAGAATAACTTTAAATGGGTCCAATAAATCAAAACCATTGCATGCATATGAGCCAGGTATATTATTTAATCTTTCAACCTAAGAACTTTTCCTAAGGGCTTAAGTGCTTGAGGCAAAAAAATCCAAATTTGGATGGTGGGAACATTCTCAATATCTACCCATCTCGAGGCTAACTTAAGTGTAATTTCTTGATAGTCCATTTTTGGGTTCCATGGGATAGCCTTAAAAATAGACTACCCTGCATTCCATAGGGGTTTTATAATTACCCATCTTTGCATATTGGCATTTTTAAACAAAATCATGAAAATCCCCTTTTGGAACATTCTACAAAAGGATATATAAATTCTTAATTTTTTTCCCTGAATAGAATTCAAACAATTATCAAAAAATTCTCTTGAAGGTAATGAATTTATATTCAAACAAACAAAGAATACCCAAACATTCAACAAATGAGCTTCCTTATCTTACAAACCCTTTTCCATTGATTCATTCAAAAACATAGACAAGGTCTTTCTGAGACTAGATGATTTACCAAATTTGGGTGTGGCATTGTTGCTTCCATATTCACCCACAATCACTACTTCATACATGAATTTTTCACCTTCAGAATGCTTAGAAACATTCTCCTACCATAGGACCTCCAAAAAAAGGGTTTTTTTCTTCCCATCACCTTCATGTTCCTTTTCACTGACTACCACACCTTCCACAATATTCTAACCAGGGTCATTATCAACAGCCTCCTCATAATTGAGTGCATAATTAATATTGCCAGCCTTCCAAATCTTTGCACACTCAGAGTGACCTTCTATCCCTTTTCATAACAAAAACTCATAAATGTGTGAATAACTAGCTTTCACCCTAAGTCTCACAGGCACAAATAACCAAGCATAAATTATTTGGGTAGAGCAAATAAGGGACCAAAATAAAAGAAAAAGGAAAAATAAGACCTAATCTAAACACAATTATTACAGGAATGGGACCAAACACAAATAAAAACTATAGATGATGACCTAGAACTAATGTTGTAAGGAGATCAAGGAAGCAAGGAGACAAAAAATAGAGCTTGAAGCATCAATAATAGAGGATGAGTTTTCACCTTCCCATTTGCATAGCTCCAAGCTACTCTTCTTCCTTATTTTCAGGTTGTGGATCTTTTCCCTTGAAAATTGATTGTTGATAGTGGAAGCACATATAATATTATTTTGCAAAAAATGGTTGATAAACCTAAGTTGAAGAGAAGTTTATATTTTAAACCATATAAGGTTTCATTATGGTTAAAATGACATCAATTTTTGATGAATGAAAACTATCTAATAATATTACAAATCAAGACATATAAAAATGAAGTTTTATGTGACATAATGCCTCTAGATGTTTGTCATATTTTGTTTGGAAGGCCTTTTTAGTTTGAATGCATGGCACAACATTAAAATTATGTTAATACATATAAATTAAGGAAATATGGAGTAAAACACACATTAAATCCTTTGAAGGATAAGTGCAAAGAAGTGGACAATAGTCCAAAAGTATTGATAATTTTAAGAAAAGAATTTCTGAAGGAAGTGAAGTAGAGTGAATGCTGTGTTAATTTCAAAACCAGCACAAAAAATTACAGTGTAGCATAAGAAGAAACATTTTTTCATGAATTAAATGAGATACTAAATTAGTTGATGTAGCATAAGAAGAAACATTTTGTCATAAATTAAAGGAGATACTAAATTAGTTTGAGTATATTATATCTAATTATTTTTTAAATGGATTATTGTCGATGAGAAGCATAAATCATCACATGGATTTGATACATGGTTCAAGTTTACTAAATAAATTAGCACATAGATTGACTCCAAAAGAGAATGTATAAGTTCAAAGACAAATTCAAAAGTTATTAAAGAAGCTTTTAATTAGAGAAAAATTGAACCCATGTGCAGTACCAATAGTATTAATGCATAAAAATAATAAAGAATGGAGAATGTGCACTGATTCAAAATCTGTTAACAAGATTATTATAAAGTATAGATTTCCATTACCGTGAATGGTTAATTTAATGATTTGATTGATTGGAGAAAGTTAAATCACAAAAATGGATTTGAAGAGTGAATATTATCAAATTCACATAAGAGAGGGTGATGAATGAAAAATAGCATTCAAAACATGAGAAGGGTTATATGAGTGGTTGGTTATGCCATTTGGTTTGACTAATGCACTGATTGCATTCATGAGACTGATGAATGAAGTTATTAAATAATTTTTGGGTAAATTTGTCATTATGTATCCTAATGGCATATTGATTTTTAGTGGAATAGAGGAAGAACACTTACAACCAAATCGCAAATTATTATAAACTTTAAAGGAGGAAAAGTTACTTATGAATTTGAAAAAATGCAGTTTCATGTAGAAAGAGTAGCTATATTTAGGATTTCTAATTTTTCAAGGTTTAGAAATGGATCCAAAAAAGGTGCAAGCTATAATAGAGCAATCACATCAAATTACATTTGAGGTATTGAGTTTTCATGGAGTAGATATTTTTTATAGGAAGTTCATTAGGAATTTGTATGGACATCAAAATCATAACATAATTTCCATCAATTATAGAAGAAGATAACAGAGTAATCAATGTTGGCATTGTCAAATTTTAATAAGGTATTTTAGGTAGATTATGATGAAAATGGTGTTGGAAATATTGTCATTGATGTCAAAAGTCTAGCAATATATCATTTAATGTCTAAAGTGTGTTAATATTAATTAAATATTAACGAATATCTTTTTGGTTTCATAAAGATAAAAGAGGGCCCATGAGGAAGTCAAAGAGTCACCAAGTAAAGACAAAAGAGGGAAAGTATGCATTTTCCCATGAAGGGTCACCTTGATAAATTTTAAGAGTCACCAAATAAACACAAAAGAGGAAAATGATGCATTTTCCCATGAAGGGTCACCTTGAGGAATTTGAAGGGTCATACAAGACAAGTTTGGTGCCATTTTCCATGAGGATTGAAAGGTCTCAAAGAGTGAATGCCAAAGGTCATTTTCAAATCTATAAAAGGAGGCTTGGGAAGCCATTTATTATGTGTATGGAATTGAATGATTTTAAATAACTAAGAAGAGCAAAGGATAGCACAGAAAAGAGAAGAGATATGGTAGTGTGATATCATTTGTTGAAAAAGTAACATTGAGAGATAGTGGTGTTTTATACACAATATAGATTGGTGCTTCTGTGGGTGGGTGATCACAAATCATTATTGTGTTCGTGCTCAACAAAGGGGTTGGTGCTCCTGCAAGTTGGTGCTTGCGAACATTGTAAACTTGAATTGGTGCTCATTTATATACTTGAGATTTTTCTTCATGGTTTTTCTCACTTTGGGTTTCCATGTAAAATCTAGTGTCTCTCTTTCTCTTATGTGGTGCATGTTATTGATTTTACTTTTATTACATATCTTGAATGTGTGACTAAGTGGTTAAAGTAAATGAATTTGATTAAGTAAAAGATATATGAGATATTATGAATCAATATATCCCATTATTAACAAATGGTACCACAATAAGAGTATTATTAATTTAATAAGGAATACCTAATGTATATTTTAGTGAAAATTTGAATGATACAAAGTAAAAATATTCAATATATGATCAGGAGTTCTATGCAATTGTGCAAGTGTTAAATAAATGGAAACATTATTTGTTACCAAATGAATTTATATTATATAAAAATCATCAAACATTATAATTCATTAATAATCAACATTTGAATCAAAAATATATGAAATGGGTTGAACTCCTACAAATTTAATCATTTTTTTTTAAACATAGAATTGGAAAATCTAATAGAGTTGTTGATGCATTAAGTAGAAGAATTATTTTGTTGAAAGAATTATGAGTGGAAGTCATAAGATTTGATCTTATGAAAGATTATTTTGAAGAAGATAAATATTTTTAAGAAGCATGGAAATCATGTAAGAATTTAGTGAGTAAAGATAGAACACCATGGTTATAATATTTTATTCATATATTTTTTTAATTCAAAAGAAGAAAATTATGCATACCAAGAGAGAAGAATTTGATCAAAGAAAAATATAGTGTAGGTATAGCAAGTCATTTTGGTTATGACAAAACATTAGTGAAGTGGTGGAAAATTATTTTTGTCCAAGAATGTGTAAATGTGTAAAAAATTATTCAAGAGTGTAGAGTTTGCCAACTAGTGAAAGGGAGAATTCATAATACAAGGTTGAATCAATTGTTGCCTATTCCATAGAAATCATGGGAAGATATAAGTATGGATTTTTTTTTAGGTTTACATAGACCACATAAAGTAAATAATTTAGTATTTGTGATAGCTGATAAATTTTCAAAAATATCACATTTTGTAGCATGTAAAAACACTGGTGATGCAACAAACATCACTAATTTATTTTTTAGATAAGCTTTAAAATTGCATGGTTTACCACACAGTATAGTATTAGATAAATATCTAAATCTGTTGGACATTTCTAGTAGATATTGTGTAAAAATTTGAATACTAGACTATAGTTCAGTCCAACATATCATCCTCAAATAAATAGGCAAACAAAGGTACTCAACATAAGTTTGGGTAACCTTTTGTTATGTTTAATTGAAGTTAAGTCAATATCATGGGATAATGTTCTAGTACAATCTAAGTTTTCTTATAATAATTTTTGTGAATAGAAGTTAAAAAAACACCATTCCAAATTATTTATGGTTCAAGTCCAAGAGGAGTTATGAAATTATGAGAAATGATCAAAAGAGAAGCATTGAAGCAGAATATTATTTAGAGCATATGAAATAAACACATAAGCAAGTGCAAGAAAAATTGGAAATGAATGCAGTGCAATACAAACATCATGTATATCACAAGAGAAGAGAAGTTGAATATTTTGTGGGATACTTAGTCCTATCATATTTTAAAAAAGATAGATTTCCAAAAGGAACATAAGATAAGTTAAAATGGAAAAAGATTAGTCTGTGCAAAATTTTGTGAAAGTTTACGAAGAATGCATATGAAATATAAGTACCTAAAGATATAGACATATCACCTATTTTCAATGTGGTTGATTTGTATCCATATTATGAATGATAGAATAGTGAAAAAACAAAATCATATTCTAAAGAAACATATTTTAGATTTTAGATGTCAGAGAAAGAGTGTGAATAAATATTAGAAGTGATTGACATGCGATTTATAAAAACTATAAGAAGAAAATAATACATAGAATATCTTGTAAAATGGAAAGGCTGAGACATAGAATATGCGACATGGATTATCATATCAAAATATAAAAAACAAGGAATATCATTAACAGGGTACTTAGAAGTCACATGAGTAGGAGCACATGTTTCTTTTCTTACCCATTATGTATGATACATGAGCATCCAGGTTCACGATCATTCTTTCATCAACCAAAATATATCACAAATTTAGTCATCTCAATCATAAGTAGTGGTGGAAGAATAGTATGGAAACAATATTTGCCAATGATCTGGATGATCTGGATTTTATTCAAGGAATTTATCAATTATCTCTAAGAATTATTCTTCTAGTAATGGATTGAATTTCTTGATGAACTTGTAGCTAAGTTGATTATTGACATGATCATATTCATAAGAATCAAAGTACAATTCAAATTCAATATCCTCATACAAGTTATCATATGATATTTTAAATAACATATCTTCAGTAAAAGTTCCTAAGTCAAGATTTAAAACCAAAATTCTGAACCATGGGCTTATCATTTTGGAGCATAATTCAATAACCACACTTCTTCAGGCATGTTTTCCAATTCATCACAAGACATTCCATTGGGACCTACAATAAACTTTCTTGTTAACTTATTTGTTCTAATATAAATGGTTACTTTTTTATAGTAAATGGCATGAGCTCTGATCCTTTGGAAATCTTATAAGGATTGATGTGAGGTTAAAATTTCAATTGAATTGTTGCATATGGTTAACCCACAATTCGGCTCCCTACAATAAATCTTAGTGGGAAGAAATTATCTTCTAGGATTTTGGAAAAAATATTTTTCTAAAATGATCTCTATTATATTTCCAAGTAATTCTTCCTTAATCCTATCTTCAACAGGGATTTCCATTCATTATTTAATCTTCTATTTTTATTCTTTTGAGAGTTATTTTGGGATATGCTAGTAATCCCATTTTTATTGACTTGTTCTTTCTTGTAAAACAAATATATGATTAGAATAATAAACCTTTTGGTACCAACTAGCAACTTCTCTTGAAAGTAAGTCAGCAAGGCAATTGCAGGATCCTTTTTTATATTATATTTCAAAGTCAAAATTAAAAAACCAAATTGCCCATCTGGTCATGATTTGATTTCCAACTTATTGCACACATGGATTCTTGATGATAGATTCAAACTATAAGAGATCAATCCTCAATATAAACTTTTTTGGAATAAGAAAGACCCTAAGCTTAAACATGCATAATTTGGCAGCAAGGAGTTCTTTCTTGGTGGAATGATATTTATTTTATGTATCATTCTATGTTCCACTGTAGTAATAATGGACCGCTTCTTTTCCATTAACATTTTATTCTAGCAACACACCACCATATACATCATCTGAAGCATCAATTTCAAGTACAAGAGTTCCATCACATGGAAGATTTAAATATGGCAGTATCTTATTTTTTCTTTAATCTTCATAATAGCTCTAGTCATTTCCTCTTATGATGATGGACCTTCTTTTTTCAATCTCTGTTAGACAAGTTTTCTATGTTTAGATTGATCTCTGTAAAATGGTGCACAGTAGTTTAATGATCCCAAAAATCTCTATAGTTGTGTTTTATCTTTAATTTCATTTGGAAATTCTTCAAGATATTTAAGAATGTGAAGTTTTAGTGCAATTTTCCCTCTTTTTATATTTAAAATGATAAATTCAATTTCAGTTTTACCAACCTCCATCTTCTTTTCAAATAATACTAACCCATTCTCTTCACACAATTTATTGAATTGTCTCAATTGTCTTAAATGTCCATTAATATTTTTGGATAGAATAATCATGTCATCTATGTAAATAACAAAGTATTCAAATTGGCCAAATATTTCATCCATCCTTTTCTGAAATTTAGCAGGAGCATTTTTCAACCTGAATGGCATTACATTCCATTCATAATGTCTATGAAGAATAGGTAAGACAAAAGTTGTCTTATATGTGTCTTTTTTATCAATATTTATTTTCCAAAATCCACTTTTTAGATCCAATTTGGATAAAATAATGCATCCTTGAAATTCATTTATTAAGACAATTTTGTTTGGGATTGGATGCCTGAGGGGAACTAACCAGTCATTTAGCTTCTTATAATTAATTACTAACCTTATTTTTCCACATTTTTTCTCAGAGTGTTTATTGACATAAAAATTAGAGGATACCCATTCACTATGACTTTTTATTATCAATCCTTTCCTAAGGAGATCTTTTCTTTCTTCTGCTTTTATTATAACCTATTATGGAGAAAATACAATAGTATTGGATTCAATACCTTTGGTATAATCTATTCTAAGAAAAAGGTCAAGCTCAACAATATAATTGCACTTGTCCCAAAACCTTTTGGGATCCTCATCACAGTACTATTTTATTTCTTCATTAATTCATGCTAATATGTTTTTTTTATTATTTGCATATTGAATGGTCCTATATATTTTTGATTCATTTTCCTTCAAGGGTTCTGGTATGTTTAGAACTTTGATTGTGGTAGAATTCTTTCTAGGAATAGGAATAACTTTACCATAGTGATTAAGTGTCAAATGTGTGTCACTAATGGTATAAGGGATGATCTAATTTAAAAAATTCATCTTTAGAATCATGTATGTATTGATTTTGTTAAACACCCACAATTTAACAGTAGTTTGTATGCCTTGGACTGATATTAATACCTTTAAAACTACCTTTTTGTGGTGGTTTTTGATCCATTGACAGCTAAAAAATCTAGTGATGAATCTTCCCACATGTATTCTAGTAGTGATCCATATTTATCAATACTCATGTTGGATCCTATATCAATTAAGCATTCTCTTATGATTGGTTTAAAATTATAATCAACTCTTTCAATTGATATTATCAGTTCTTTGCTTGCTCTAGCATAGAAGAATTTTGGGCTTTCATGTCGGGTATTTTGACTAGTTTCTATCAAGCTATCTATATCCTAGGATACTGATTTAGGTTTAGACTGGATAGCCTTTAGGACTTCAATTGGTGTTTTTTGTTGTTTGATCAAGACTTTTGGACTTGGGTTATATTTTTTGGCTCGTAGCTTTATTTCATATTCTTGCTTGGCATAATTGTATAAATATTGATGAAATTATACGACAGCTTTTCCTTTATCATCTTTACAATATTGGTTGTGAATTTGGGCAAGTTCTACTTCCAATTGTGGAAGGAAATGGATAAGAATTTTAGGATTAGCAAGTAAGGCAGTGAGTTTGCCAATATGTGTGTCAAGATCAAGACATGTTAACATATTACAATATAGTAATTATGGATCAAATTCATCTATGGAACTACCAAGAGTTTGTGTTATGTTTACTAGTCCTCATTATGAGAACTAATATCATTTTCATTGGGGATAAAATAGATTTCATATGAAGATCCAAATTCAAAAACTATCTCCATATCTTCATTAGGGAGGATAGTACTAAGATGTTTAGTCTTCTCTAGATACTTTGACTTATTAGGGAATTTAGGAGCAATGTGACATTCCTGACCACATATGTAGCATATATTTTTTATTGAATTACCTCTATAGTTCTTACGAGGAGCTACATAAGTTTTGTGCTTGGAAAATCTTCTTTTAGAAGATCTTTCTTTTTTATTTATGAAGTTTTTAAACTTCTTTTTATTGTGGCAAGAACAAGCTTGTGGGCCTTTTTCATAATATCCTAAGGGTTCAAAATATGCTTTCTTACAAATACCTTTATCAATATATTTCATTTGAGATTTGAGAATTTTGGAGGCTTCTCTATATTTACATTTAGTATAGAGGTATTCATTAATAGGTTGAATTACTTGCCCTAAAATCAAGTTTTCAAGCTTAGCCCTTTCTCTTGTGGTCTCATCAGTATTGTTTCCAATTTAAGTCATTACTCCTTCAACTATAACTTTAGGCAGATAATTTATAAACAAAGCCTTTGTTTCAGGTTTTTGGCTCTGTTTGGTTCTAGCTAAGAGAGAAAAGTCACATTTATACCTATCCTAATGTTTCATGCTAAATAGTTTCATATAGAATAATTTATTGTATTTGATAGCATTCACATTTTTCATGTCTCTATCATATTCTTTTATTACTTCTTCAATAAAGTTTGCTATCATTCTACTAGATCTAAGTCTTTGTTTGATAGTGAGTGAATCCCACCATCCTTTTATGTTTCCATCAAGGTTTGTAATGATTGGATCCATTCCTTATTCAACGTCTCTCCCAAAGAGAAATCTTTGGGTTTTCATCCAATCATGGAGTTTCTCAATAAGTATTTTTATCTTATATCTAACCTTATTACCAATTCCACACCATGAATCAATATTGAGGGTATAAGGCATGATTGGCACTTGTGTCAAGTCATTGGCATTTTTATTATTTTGTTCTTTTTGAACCCTTTGATCGATTTATTCTATATGGCATGCTTCTTTTTGAATAAATATAGCCCTAATAGAAGGAATACCTAATTGTATCGAGTCTTCTCTATAGGAATATGCACTAACTAAGCTTTCAGGTATACCAGTAAGTATAACCTTTTCCTCTTACATACATATTGGTTCAGTTGGTAGGGGCTCAAGCTAGTTTAATGAAGCATCCAATCAAATTAGATTTCTACTTTGGGTGCAACTAATTACTCAAAGTTCCAATTAAGGGTTTCAAGCTCATTAAGGTAAAAACAAGCACTAGTGAATGTTTCTTTAATAGCTTCTTATTCATGGAATTCTTTAGCAAGTCCAATCAATTCTATAAATATTTGTGTGTTTTTGTTAAGTCTTTCAATCCTATTATAATTATTATCAAATTCTGTACAAACATTGTTTATATACCATGGATGAATTTCTCCTTTGTGTAAGGCTCTAAGTTTTTGCATCCTAAATTTCTCAAAATGAAACATATTTATAATGAAACTATCCTCTAGAAGCCATAAATTTTTTGTCTTTAGAAGTTGCACTATGAACACTTGCCATGGTAGAGGTAAGTTCTGACTATGTTCCCTTTTGTGAACTTTCGTAAGAATTAGAGATAAATAATATAGATGAATCAGAACATAGCTTAAGTTAGTATTTTTTTGAATAAACTCATGATAGTAATTGGAAGCTCACTACTCTCAAGTTGTCTAAAGTCTATAAGATGAATTTCTTTAAACAAAAATTTCAAACAAAGGTTTCTTTCAAATGTTTCACATTAAAGGGACTTATTCTTAAGAATATCTAAGGAAATTGGTTTAACACACTTGTTATTTAACATTCTAATACCTTTAGGAAAAAAGGTTACAGGTTTCTCCATATTGTCCAGATTGAGTGGGCAGTCATTCCTTTGTTTCGATAAGGCCTAGGTGTCCCTATATTATTTATCTTAGTTGACTCTTGCCTAAACAATATTTCCTAAGCTATGCTAGGAGCCATAAATTATATTGTCCATAAAGGAATGGTAACGTGTTGTGTATATCCCAATTTTATGGTAGATCTTGATGATGAAACTATTCTCAAGATGATTAAATGCAATATTCAATTTTGAAACCTAGACATGGATCCTAGGAGTGTCCCTTTCTATATTGTTACATGTTGGGTATTTTGATACTATAAATATCCTATAATTCCATCAAACTACCTTCAAAAAATTGTAGCAAATGTGGTGATTATTTTAATAACTAAGACTGATGGAGAGCTTTTTAATATTTCCCAAGTCAATTTTGAATCGGTCTCTTTACCCTAGGAGTGGATCACAAACTATAGTATATGCATATATAGGGGACCAAATCCTAAAAATAAATATAATCCACAACTAACTCTTTATATATAAATAGATGGTACATCTCGGCTCAAGATGATAGATATAGACCAAGAGCATGACAATGAAAAACTTAAAAAACCAAAAATAATAGACTCAATTAGCAAGGCAAGAAATAGACATCATAAAACTAGATTTATTGAATACTATATCTACTCCATCTAGGCATTCAGACCTATCTAAAATAGCTTTTTAGAGTCTACCTGACATTAATGAAGAATAAAATAGGTTCTTAAATCTAGCAGATAATCATTATGGCAATCATCCTGGCTATGATGCTTGTATCACCTATACCTATAATATTCAGAATGTGCTCCATGTGAACATGATGATAGGAAAAGAAACTCAAGAGATAGTTTTTCCTAGGAAAAAAGATCAAAAAATTGGAACTACTAGTATCATTGAGTCAAATGAAGTTACGGTTAAATACAATGTCCTAGAAGCCAAAATAATATTTCCCCCTAGGTAAATGTATATAAAATTCTCTATTGATGGACAATATGCGTTCCAACATGAACCTAATGAATTTGTTCTAGTAGGAAAACATAACACCACCATAGGAAGACAATTAAATTGGTGTAATGTTTCTCTTTCAAAAATGGCTCAAAAAATATATGATCTCTATGTAGAAATATGTAAGGATGAAAGGCTATTTAGACAAAAGGGTTGGAACTCTAGAAAAAATACCAATAGTTGAGACTCAATATTTGTCTCCTATTCTAACCCTCTAAGATAGAGCTCTTGCTGAAATAATACCCACCAATTCTTGAATAGTTAAGCTAAAAACTACTACTGAGAACCTAGTTATCATAGTAGACAAGGATTCAGGAATAATGAAACATATACAAGAAAATATTGAATCACAAAACCTTAAACACTATGTTGAAGAAAGTGAGAAAGCTAGGGAAAATGTTGAAGAAATGGTGTCCACACAAACCAAGTATAATAAATATCTTAGAATAATACAAGAAAAGGTTACAGACCTTATATCCTTAAACACTAGTATTAATCTAAAAATTATAAATATGGACTCTATTCTAGATCAACTCCAAAAGGTAATTGTCAAAATAGATACTGAAGCCTCTAAAGAAATTGTTTCTATTCACAACACTTTGGCTGAAATAAAATTAAAGGTCAATGAGCTCCAAGGAAAGGTTGACACTTTGATAGGATATACTTCATTGATCATGACACATATACATGAGCTCCAATAAAATGCTAATAGACCTAAAAACAAAATCCATTAAGTTTATTGAAGGCTAAAGAAAGCTCGAGCACCCCAAAGATAGAACCACTTAGACAGCCTAGTTCTGACGAAATATCTAACAAAGCAAAACAATTTAGTATGCAATAACTTAGAGCCTCACACAAAAGACAAATCCATCCATGGTATATAAATAATGTTTATACAGAATTTGATAATAATTACATTAGGCTTGAAAGATTTTACAAAAATACATAAATATTTATAGAATCGATTAGATTAGCTAAATAATTGCATGAATAAGAAGTTATTAAAAAAACATTTATTGGTGTGTGTTTGTACT
Organism: Torreya grandis; assembly: GCA_037957365.1. NCBI lineage: Eukaryota > Viridiplantae > Streptophyta > Pinopsida > Cupressales > Taxaceae > Torreya > Torreya grandis. The sequence goes on along the minus strand of JARHVA010000296.1, from coordinate 3,809,464 downwards.
TTAATGATATTGAAACCCTTAATTGGAACTTTAAGGAATTAGTTTCACCTGAAGTAGAAATCCAATCTGATTGGAATGCTTTGTTAAACTAACTTGAGCCCATGCTAGTTGAATCAACATGTATGCAAGAGGAAAAGGTTGTACTTATCAATATACATAAAATCTAAATTATTACATAATCCCCCAAGAAATATTTGGTCCAATTAGGTATCTATTCTATTATGGGTACATTTATTTTAAGAGAAGCAAGACATATAGAATAAATCAATCAAAGGGTTCAAAAAGAACAAAATAATAAAAATGCTAATGACTTGACACAAGTGTCAATCATGCCTTATACCCTCAATATTGATTCATGGTGTGGAATGGGTAATGAGGTTAGATATAAGATAGAAAGCCTTACTAAGAAACTTCGTGGTTGGATGAAAACCCAAAGGCTTCCCTTCGGAAGAGAGGTTGAAGAAGGAATGGATCTAATCATTGCAAACCTTGATGGGAGCATAAAAGGATGGTGGGATTCACTCACTGTCGAATAAAGACTTAGATCTAGCAAAATGGTAGTAGACTTTGTAGAAGCAGTAATAAAATAATATGTTGGAGACATGAAAAATGTGAATGCTATTGAATACAATAAATTATTTTGTATGAAACTTTTTAACATGAAACATTGGGATAGGTATAAATGTGACTTTTCTCTTTTAGAAAGAAGAACCAAGTAGAGCCAAAAACCCGAAACAAAGGCTTTGTTTATAAATTCTCTGCCTAAATTAATAGTTGAAGGAGTAATGTCTTTCATTGAAAATAAGACTGATGAGACCAAAGGAGAAAGGGCTAATCTTGAAAACTTGATTTTAGGGCAAATAATTCAATTTGTAGTTGAATACCTCTATACTAAATGTAAAGATAGAGAAGCCTCCAAACTTATAAAATATTATATTAAATATAATGATAAAGATATTTGTAAGAAATTATATTTTGAACCCTGAGGATATTATGGAAAAGACCCACAAGCTTGTTCTTGCCACAATAAAAATAAGTTTAAAAACTTCAGGAATAAAGAGGAAAGATCTTCCAAAAGAAGATTTTCCAAGCACAAAACTTATGTAGCTCCTTGTAAGAATTACAAAGGTAAGTCAATAAAAATTGAATGCTACATTTATGGTCAGTTTGGTCATATCATTCCTAAATTCCCTAATAAGTCAAAGTATCTAAAGAATATTAAATGCCTTGAACTATCCTCCTTAATGAAGATATGGAGATAGTTTTTGAATTTGGCTCTTCAGATGAAATCTATTCTATCTCTAGCAAAAATTATATTAGTTCTAATAATGAGGACTTGATAAACATAACACAAACTCTTGGTAGTTTCACAGATGAATCTGAGCCAGAATTCCTCTATTGTAATATGTTAATAAGTTTTGATCTTGACGCGCATATTGGCAAACTCACCACCTTACTTGCTAATCCTAAACTTCCTATCCATCTCCTTCCACAATTAGAATCAAAACTTGCCCAAATTCGTAGCCAACATGGTGAGTATGATAAAGTAAAATCCAGCATACAATTTCATCAATATCTATACAATTATGCCAAGCTAGAATATAAAATAAATCTAAGATCCAACCCAAATAACCCAAGTCCAAAAGTCTTGATCAAACAACACAAAACACCAGTTGAAGTCCTAAAGGCTATCCAGTCTAAACTAAAATCAGCATCCTAGGATATAGACAGCCTGATAGAAACTAGTCAAAATAACCAACGCTTATATGTTGGAGCAAGCAAATAACTGATAATATCAATTGAAATGATTGATTCTAGTTTTAAACTAATCATAAGAGATTGATTAATTGATACGGGAGCCAACATGAGTATTGATAAATATGGATCACTTCTAGAATACATGTGGGAAGATTCATCATTGGCTTTTCTAGTTGTCAATGGATCAAAAACCACCACAAAAAAGGTAGCTCCTAAGGTATTGATATCAATATAAGGCATACAAGCTAATGCTAAATTATGGGTGTTTGACAAAATAAATACGGACATGATTCTAGGGATGAATTTTTTAAATCAATTCATGCCTTATACCATTAGTGACACACATTTGACACTTAATTGTTATGGTAAATATATTCCTATTCTTAGAAAGAATTATACCACAATCAGAGCCCTAAACAGACCATAACCCTTGAAGGAAAATGAAGCAAAAATCTATAGGACCATTAGATATGAAAATAATAAAAAAAACATATTAGCAAGAATTATTGAGGAAATAAAATGGTACCGTGATGAGGATCCCAAAAGGTTTTGGGACAAGTGAAAATATATTGTTAAGCTTGACCTTGTTCTTGGAATAGATTATACCAAAGGTATTAGATACAATACTATTTTGTTTAATCCACAATAGGTTAGAATAGCAAAAGAAGAAAAATAGAAGATGAAATAATGGATGGAAATCCCTATTGAAGATAAGATTAAGGAAGAATTACCTAGAAATATAATAGAGATCATTTTAGTAAAATATTTTCTCCAAAATTCCAAAAGAGAATATCTTCCTACTAAGATTGCTTTAAGGGAATGGACTCATGCGTTAACCATATGCAACAATTCAATTGAAATTTTAACCCCACATTTGTCCTTAGAAGATTTCCAAAGGATCAAAGCTTGTGTCATTTACTATAAAAAAATAACCATTTCTATCAAAACTAATAATTTAATAAGAAAGTTTACTATAGGTCCTAATGGAATGTCCTGTGATGAATGGGAAAACATGCCTAAAGAAGTGTGATTATTGAATTATGATCCAAAGATGATAATCCCATGGTTCAAAATTCTAGTTTTAAATCCTAACTGAGGAATTTTTGTTGAAGATATGTTATTTAAAATAGCATATGATAACTTCTACCAAGATATTAAAATTGAATTGCACTTTAACTCCTGTGAATATGATCATGTCAATAATCAACTTAGCTACAAGTTTTTCAGGAAATTCAAGCCATTACAAGAAGAATCATTCTCAAAGATAACTGATAAATTCCTTGAAGAAAATCTAGATCATCCTGATCATTGGCAAATATTATTTTCATATTATTCTACCGCCACTACTTATGATTGGAATGACTACATTTGTATTACATATGGAGATATTGATGAGCTTAGTATGGACTGGTCAATAGAAAGTCCTTGAAGGGATTGGTAAGCTAGAAGCAAGGTAGACCCTTTCAAAGGTGTTTTCTCTGCCACAAAATGTTAGAGATGTACCATGCCATGACATGTATGGAGGTTTGATCATTGTCCCTCAATACGGTAACACAGATAATCTAATTGTAAAAATAAATCCTAGAATGGGATCTAGTTTTATCTCATCATGTGACCAATGGTAAGGTCTTTTCTGGTCATTAGGGCAGGCATGTTCCCAACCATCTATGACTATGTGATGCCTTACTTTGTCATAAATTTATTCTGATAAAGATAAGAACATCTATCCATATTGCCTAATGTTTTAGGCAAGGAATCCCAACATACCATGAAGTGACATATGTGGTGGGAGTGGCATGTCTACCATGATAAACTTTTGACTAAAAAAACCCTATAGGTAGTACGCTTTAATGGTGACATGACCAAAGTGTCTACTTTATGCCTTATCACCTAGTTGGATGGGGCTATCATCTAAACTTTTCATAATCCAAGTTACATGCTTGTTATTATTGGCTACCTCTAGATTCGGTGGTTTTACCCTCTTGATTCCTATATAATAAACTTGAAGATCGGTTCCTATCATTGATAAGGAAGGAAAGAGTTCTAGGTGATAGTCAAAGTGATAGTCATAAGTTTAGATAGTCATAAGATTAGATCTTGAAGACTTAGTTTGGGTGTAATTGTGTAGTAATGTAAATAAATTAGAGTTTCTTCCAGTCTTTTGGTATCAGAGCCTAGTTTCCTTGTCCAAATCCTCAATTCTTTACATAATATAATTTCTTTATTGTGCTCTTTCATCTTTGTTTATTAAATTGTAGGATAAATCATATCCACCCTTTAAATTCATGAATGGTTGATTTTTCCATGGTATAAGGCATGAATTGATTGAAAAAATTCATCCCTAGAATCATGTTTTTATTGATTTTATCAAACATCCACAATTTAACATTAGTTTGTATGCCCTGGATTGATATCAATACCTTAGGAGCTACCTTTTTTGTGGTGGTTTTTTATCCATTCATAGGTAGAAATACAATGACGAATCTTCCCACATGTATTATGTTAGTGTTCCATAATTATCAATACTCATGTTGGCTCCTGTATCAATTAATCGTTCTCTTATGATTGGTTTAAAATTAGAAAAGACTATTTCAATTGATATTATTAGTTATTTGCTTGCTCTAGCATAGAAGTATTCTAGGCTTTCATGTTGGGTATTTTGATTGGTTTCTATCAGGTCGTCTATATCTTGGGATGCTAATTTTTGTTTAGATTGGATAGCCTTTAGGACTTCAACTGGTGTTTTGTGTTGTTTGATCAAGACTTTTGGACTTGGGTTATTTGGTTTGGCTCTTAGATTTATTTCATATTATTTATTGGCATAATTTTATAAATCTTAATGAAACTATATCATGGTTTTTCTTTATCATCCTCACCATGTTGGCTGCAATGTTGGGCAATTTATGCTTCCAATTTGGGAAGGATATGGATAGCAAGTTTAGGATTGGCAAGTAAAGTGGTGAGTTAGCCAATACATGCATCAATATCAAGACAATTTAACATATTACAATAGAGGAATTCTGGCTCAGATTCATCTATGGAACTATTAAGAGTTTGTGTTATGTTTACCCAGTCCTCATTATCAAAAATTATATCATTTTCACTAGGGATAAAATAGATTTCATTTGAAGATCCAAATTCAGAAACTATCTCCATATCTTCATTAGGGAGGATAGTTTTAAGACATTTAGTATTATTTGGATACTTTGACTTATTAGGGAATTTAGGAGCAATATGACATTCCTAACCATAAATGTAGCATTTAATTTTTCTTGACTTACTTATGTAGTTCTTATGAGGAGCTACATAATTTTTGTGCTTGTAAAATCTTCTTTTGGAAGATCTTTCTTCTTTATTCCTAAAGTTTTTAAAATTAATTTTATTGTGGAAAGAAAAACCTTGTGGGTCTTTCCCATAATATCCTGAGGGTTCAAAATCTGATTTCTTACAAATACATTTATCAATATATTTAATCTGATATTTGAGAAGTTTGGAGGCTTCTCTATCTTTACATTTAGTGTAGAGGTATTCATCAATAGATTGAATTATTTACCCTAAAGTCAAGTTTTAAAGTTTAGCCCATTCTCCTATGGTCTCATTAGTCTTGTTTTAAATTTAAGTCATTACTCCTTCATTTATAACTTTAGGTAGAGAATTTATAAACAAAGCCTTTATTTTAGGTTTTTAGCTCTACTTGGTTCTTCTAGATAAAACAAAAAAATCACATTTATACCTATCTTAGTGTTTCATGTTAAATAGTTTCATACATAATAATTTATTTTATTTGATAAAATTCACATTTTTCATGTCTCCATCATATTCTTTTATTATTTCTTCTATAAATTTTGATATTATTCTACTAGATCTAAGTCTTTATCTGATAATGAGTGAATCCCATAATCCTTTTATGTTGTGTTGGGTTATTTTAGTTGATTCCATCTCTAGTACTAAAGTCTATCCCAACGATCTATCATGCTAACCCTATCACATGATATTTATGTCTCGTGTACTCACCTAAAGCGTGCAACAAAAGATTGATTCATAAAGGTTTTGTAGCATAGTATTATATGTTTGTTCATGCCTTTCTCTTTATGCAGTTTCAAATAAAGATTATATAATAGCACAAATATACTACTTTGATCCTTCTAGTTTTAGATACAGTTATTATTATTTATACACAGATCACCATCATTATCTAGCATTAGTGACTTTAAAAAATAAAAAGATACTAAGGAATAACTCATTTCCAAGTCTAGCACTTAGTGTGTTCCATCATTCAACACACAAATTGGTAAACTCTAATATCTCATAATTTATGTTTAATGAACCAAAAGGTAAAGCTTCATCAAATATTCTCCAAAATATCATCCTCACAATAGATTACAACAGGGGTGTTTATACTTATTTTTCCCTAACCAAGTGTTACAATCATTATTTTTATGAGCGAATGGCACATAGACTCTCAAAAGACTGAGAGTCATGGCACTTACAATAAGTTCTTCTTAAAGACCTGGGTCCCTGCACCCCCTATATCCTCATTCTATGCTATATACTAGTGGTTGTGTTTTGTTCCTTTTGGGTTGGTACAAAACCTCTGATCAATAAGGTCACCCATATGAATCATTATCCTAACTTCTCCCACTTCCCATGTGCTCCCCTAGTCTTTCGCTTTGATTTTGAGTCTAATGTTCTCAGGTTCTCCATGACTTGTTCTCCTCTGATTGGGTCCTCTCTCACTAGTCCCTTCTATGCCATTGTCCTCTTACACCCAATAGGTCTTGTGCCATGGTGTTTTTATGCCTAGTAGTCATGTGTCATGGTCTTTTCATGACATTGCCCTTTCATGTAATGTTGGTTTCACACCTGTTAAGTTGTGGAGCTAAAAGCTTCACTATTGAGTTCATGCAAAGGTTGTTGGACTAACACAGTCACCGACAGCGACAGTATCACTGACATTGGTCAGGCGTGGAGCAGATCCAAGCGACATCAGTCAGGGATCGGCCCACATCAGTCATATGCAGACCGACAGCAATCGGCATCGGTCACCTGTGTGTGCGTGTGCGTTTTCACGCATTTCTAGAATTAGATTTGTTCTAATTTTAGGATGGACATAGTGTTTGCATGTAAAGACTAATTTTAGTCTTGAGTCTGTGTTTCTAATTATTTTAATTGGAAATTCTAATTATTGTATGCCTTGGATCCTATTTAAGAGACCCATGGGGCATGTATTGTAATTATCCAAGCAAGCAAGTAAGCAAGGTCAATTAGATCTGCAAGGTGAAAGATCAAGGAGATCAGCTGAAGCTAGAGAATAACAACTCGATTATTGAGTTGGTTGTAATTGATTGAGAGAGAGAACTCTTGAGAGAAATAATGTAAACCCAAGAGGTGTGAAAGAGTGAGATTTCTTCATTGTATTATGGAAGAGTTTAAAGAAAGATTGATTGTTTCTTGTATCTCCTATTATTTGCTATTTTTGAATTCTAGTTACTTATTACTTTTGGTTCAATTCCGTGTTTAGTTGCTTATACAAAAGTAATCAATTGTACTCCAAGTTCCTAACATCTAGTATCAGAGCTAGGATCACTAACAAGTGGTAGAGCGAGTTAGTGTTTGTTGATTACAGGTTCACTCACAAGGGTTTCTATTTGAGTGGGAGCAAAGCAATGGCAGAAAAAAGTAAACTAAGAATGGAGAAATTCAATGGCAAGAATTATCAATTATGGAGGATGCAGATAGAGGATTATCTATATTAGAAAGATCTATTTTTATCGTTGGGTGGGGTTGCAAGCAAGCCCATAGATATGCAAGATGAAGAATGGAATGTTCTTGATAGAAAGGCTCTGGGATCTATAAGATTGAGCCTGGCATCTTGTATGATTTCTAATTTATCATAGGCAAAGACAACGGTAGAGTTAATGGATACTCTGGCAAACTTATATGAAAAACCCTCAGCTTTGAATAAGGTATATCTTATGAAGCAATTATTTAGTTTGAAAATGCAGGAAGGTGGATCTGTATATAGTCATCTTAATGATTTCTATGAAATTGTAAATCAGTTAAATTCAGTCAAAATAATTTTTGATGATGAAATTAAGGTTCTCTTAATCTTATGCTCTTTATCTAAAAGTTGGCATAGCTTGGTAATGGTAGTTAGCAATACTACATTTGCTTCAAATATCTTGAAAGTTGAGGATGTTGTTAGTGTAATCTTGAATGAATAAATTCATAGGAAAAGCACACGGGAAACATCAAGTAATGCTTTAAGTATTAAAAGCAGGAGAAGGCAAAGAGAGAAGGGAAAGCAAAGGAAATCAAGGTCAAAGATGGGAAGGAGATCCAAATCCAAAAATGGAGGTATAATCTGTTGGGATTGTGGAAAGAAAGGGCATGCAAAGAAAGACTGCTAGTTGAAGGATAACAAAGAAAATCAGCAAGAAGGTAATAAAGAAGCAAACGTTGTAGGTATTGTTGCACAAGATGATCTTATATTTTCTTTGGATAGTCAAGTAGAATCATGGGTTTTATATTCTAGTGCTTCTTTCCATGCAACCCCAAATAGAAAATTTTTCAATGATTATGTCCATGGAGATTTTGGAAAAGTTTATTTAGGGGATGGTGAGCCTTGTCAAATTGTTGGCAAAGGAAAAGTGCAGCTGAAATTGCAGAATGGCAACAAATGGGTGTTGAAATATGTCATGCATGTACCCATCTTGAAGAGGAATCTGATTTCTATAGAAAAGTTGGGTGATGAGGGTTGCACAATAACTCTCACAGTAGAATCTTGGAAAGTTTCCAAGGGTGCACTTATATTAGCAAGAGGTAAGAGAGTAGGTACACTTTATCTATCTACTTGTGTTATTGATTATTCTCCTTTTATTTTATCTACTTCAGATGTAGATGCAAAGATGTGGTACTATAGGCTTGGTCACATGAGTGAGAAGGGAATGAATGTTCTTAATTCAAAAGGTAATCTTTCAGATTTGAAAAGCATAGATCTAGATTTATGTGAGCACTGTATTTTTGGAAAATAGAAGAAAGTGAGGTTTCTCAAGACTAGGTCAACAAAAAAGAAGCACAGGTTGGAGCTTGTTCACACAGACGTGTGGGGACTAGCTCAAGTAGCTTATATTGAAGGATCACATTATTATGTTTCTTTCATTAATGATGTTACAAGAAAGGTATGGGTTTATTGTATAAAGAGGAAATCTGATGTTTTTGACACATTTAAGAAATGGAAAGCTTTGGTTGAGAATGAAACAGATTTGAGATTGAAGTACCTTAGATCTGACAATGGTGGTGAGTACTACAGCAATAAATTCAACAGTTACTATTTTATGAGTGGAATACGCAGGGAAAAGATGGTTCCAAGGACACCTCAAAAAAATAGAGTTGCTGAAAGGATGAATAGAACAATAATGGAGCGTGCACAGAGTATGAGGTTGCATGCTAGTTTGCCCTTAAAGTTTTGGGTAGAAGCTCTAGATACTATGGTTTACCTAATTAACAGAGGACCTTCTACTGCTCTGGATGGTGGAATTTTAGAAGAGGCTTGGACAGGTAAAAAGGTAGATCTTTCATTTCTCAGAGTTTTTGGTTCTGAAGCTTTTATGCATGTTAATAAAGAAAATAGAAAGAAGCTGGATGCTAAATCTATGCGGTGCACTTTCATTGGTTATGGCTTTGGAGATTTCGGATTCCGATTGTAGAATTTAGAAACTAAAAAAATTATTAGAAGCCGTGATGTAGTTTTCAATGAGAAGGTGATGTACAGTGATTAGCTCAAGAGGTTGAATAATTCTGAGCAGGGCAATCTTGATTTGGATGAGGTAATGATCCAAAATGAGCTCGCGGGTAAAAATCATCACTCACAGGAAAACACAGAGACTAACATCAATCAGGTAATTGACATTGGTGGTCAAGCAGGAACCAACATCGGTCAGGTCAGTCAGGTGGAACCGACGTCAGTTAGGTATAGACTGAGAGTTGATCGGGATCGGTCACTGACAGAGAATTTGGGTGGATAGCAAGCTATAAATGAGTCTCAAATGCCCATAAGGAGGACTAAAAGGGTAGGTAAACCTCCAATTTGTTATTCCCCTTCTTTATACTATGTGTTGCTCATTAATGGTGGAGAACCAAAAAGTTTTGATGAGGCAATACAGGTAGAATCCAGGAAATAGTGGGAGCATGGCATCAATGAAGAAATTAATTCTTTGGAAAAGAACCAAATGTGGGATTTGGTTGAGTTGTCAGCTGAAAAGAAATCACTAAAAAACAAATGGGTATACAAGTTAAAGGAAGGAGAGAATGGACAAATGAGACATAAGGCCAGGTTGGTAGTAAAGGAATTTGCACAGAAACCAGGTATTGACTTTGGTGAAATCTTTTCTCCTATAGTAAAGATGACTTCTATTCAGACTGTATTGTCTTTAGTTGCTATTAAAGATTTGCATCTTCAGCAGCTTGATGTTAAGACAGCGTTTCTTCATGGAGATTTGGATGAAGAGATATATATGGATCAGCCAGAAGGTTTTGAGGTCAAAGGTAAGGAGAAACTTGTGTGCAGATTGAAGAAAAGCTTATATGGTTTTAAGCAAGCTCCAAGACAGTGGTATTTAAGGTTTATGACAGAGCATGGCTTTAGTAAATGTCAATCTGACCATTGTGTTTATTTTACCAGATTGGATAATGGTAGTTATATTATCATGTTGTTGTATGTAGATGATATGCTTGTTGTAGGTTCACACATGCAGGTAATTACTGAGCTAAAAGTAAAATTAGCTCACACATTTTCCATGAAGGATTTAGGAGAAGCAAAGAAAATCCTTGGCATGAGTATTAAGAGAGACAGGAAAAATCACAGGCTGATTTTGTCTCAAGAGGATTATGTGAATAAGGTGTTAGAGAGGTTCAATATGCAGGATGCAAAACCGGTAAGCACACCTATGGCTGGACACTTCAAGTTGAGCAAAGAACAGTGTCCTAAATCACATGATGAGGTTGAGTACATGAGCAAAGTTCCATATGCTTCAGCAGTTGGGAGCTTAATGTATGCAATGGTATGTACTAGACCTAATATTGCCCAAGAAGTGGGAGTTGTCAGCAAGTTTATGGCCAATCCAAGAAAGGAATACTAGAAATAAATTCAGTGGATTTAAAGATATCTAAGAGGGACCAGTAGCAGGTATTTATGCTATGCAAGGTCAAGCATTTCTCTACATGGGTATGTAGATTCAGATATGGCAGGTGACTTAGATGGCAGGAGAAGCACCATAAGATATATGTTCACTATTGGTGGAATGGTGGTTAGCTATATTTCAAAGTTGCAGAAGGTTGTTGCCCTATGTACTATAGAGGCAAAATACATTGCAGTCACAGAGGCTAGCAAGGAAATGATATGGATGACACGGTTCATAGAAGAGTTGGGAAAGGAGCAGGAGAGTTGTAGATTGTACAGTGATAGTCAAAGTGCAATTCATTTGGCAAAGAATTTAGCCTTTCATTCAAGAACCAAACATATATAGCTTAGGTACCACTTCATTCGATAGGTATTGGAGGATGGACAATCGAAGCTGGAAAAGATCCATATGGATAAGAACCCTGTAGATATGTTAACAAAGCCGGTAACAAAGGAGAAGTTGAATCTTCATTCAAATTTTGTTGGTCTTCAAGATTGAACTTGAAAAGGGAGAAATAAGATAGAGGATGTTGTTGTATAGGTACAGGTGTAATTGTTTATCTCCAAGTGGGAGATTGTTAAGTTGTGGAGCTAAAAGCTTCACTATTGAGTTCATGCAAAGGTTGCTAGACTAACACAGTGGCTGACATCAGCAGTATTGCCGACATCAGTCAGGAGTGGAGCAGATCTGAGTGACATCGATTAGGGATCAGCGACGTCGGTCATATGTAGACCGACAGCAACTGGTGTTGGTCACTTGTGTGTGCATGTGCATTTGCATGCATTTTTAGAATTAGATTTGTTCTAATTTTAGGACGGACATAGTGTTTACATGTAAAGACTAATTTTAGTCTTGAGTCTGTGTTTCTAATTATTGTAATTGGAAAGTCTAATTATTGTATGCCTTGGATCCTATTTAAGATACCCATGGGGCATGTATTGTAATTATCCAAGCAAGCAAGTAAGCAAGGTCAATTAGATCTACAAGGTGCAAGACCAAGGAGATCAGCTGAAGCTAGAGAATAACAACACGGTTATTGAGTTGGTTGTAATTGATTGAAAGAGAGAACTCTTGAGAGAAATACTGTACACCCAAGAGGTGTGGAAGAGTGAGATTTCTTCATTATATTCTGGAAGAGTTTAATGCAATATTGGTTGTTTCTTGTATCTCCTATTATTTTCTATTTATGAATTCTAGTTACTTATTACTTCTGGTTCAATTATGTGTTTAGTTGCTTATACAAAAGTAATCAATTGTACTCCAAGTTCCTAACAACACCAAAATAGGACAACACTTAGTCAAAATTCTAGGGCCAACATCACCCCACACTAAAATAGTTTGTGGTCCTCCATGAAAACAACAAGAACATAAAAACTAAATTACAATAAAGAAGAGTTTCATGCAACAAAGGCAATGCTTCTATTGAAAGTATTAAATCCTAAACTAATGGTATAAGCCTTATTGATTACAAAAGTGCAGCTATTTTGAAATGAAATATGACTAGATTTGACTTCCATTATAGTGCCCTAGGAGAAACTAACTATCCATTCATTGTAATCGACATGCCCCAGTAGGTCAAATGTTATATATTATAAACAGACATCCTAATGGATGCAGAGTTTTCTAGGGTGGCATGGGAACTTAGATTCATACAACAAGACCTTCATTCCTAGAGAAAAGACTCTATTCTTGATATGGTGATCATGGCATGCCTTATGCTTGCATTTATTTATTTGCATTTATTTACGTTTATTTATGGCATGCCTTCTGCTTGCATGCCTTCTGCTTGCATTTATTTACATCTAATTACACTAAAATATCTAAGTGTGCTTTCAAGGATGCCTCATCATCTAGTTGTCCTATGCATGTGATACAATGGGATGGTACCAAGAACTCTACTATCATCACTACTTCTTTGCCATACACCAAATTGAATGGCATGATTTTATTTAGGTGATTGTAGGTAGTTCAATAAGCCCAAAGTACTATAGACACCCTATCATCCCAGTTAGTGCAACCAAAATTATAGATTTTTGTTAAAGTAGTAGCTAGGATCATATTGAAAGATTCAATAGTTCCATTGGCTTACAGGTCATATGGTGTTATCTTATGGTACATGATCATGAACTTGACCAGCAAGATGCAAATCATTTCATTCAAAAATTATATTCCTCAATCATTAATGAAACTTAGGGGACACCCAAACCATGTTATGACATTCTCCCAGATGAACCATGTAGTAGTAGCTATAATACAGTCCTTTATCAATATTGCTTTAGCCTAGTGCATAAGGTAGTCGATTGCTACAATTATGTATCAAAAACTTTTTCATCATCGTACTGGAGTGATGGGCCCTACAAAATCAATAGCCCACTTTTTAAAAGGTTCTTAAGAAGGGATAGGTCACAAAGGCATAACATCTCTTTTGTTAGGTTTACCTATGTGTTGGAAGATGTCTTATTGCCTAGCATATGCCTTAGCATCTTAGAATAGAGTTGTCACCAAATCCCAACTAGAAAAAACTTGCATGTAATAGCCTCTCTAGCATAATGTTTGTCTGCAACACCTTCACGATCTTCATAAAGTACCTCAGGGCACTCATGTTGCATTACACAATAGTGAAGCACCTTGTCATAATCCATTTTGTAAAGATCACCTGTTATGAGTTGAAAGGGTGTGGTATAGATGACAAATTACTTTTTCTCCTATGAGGTGAGATACTCATGCATGGAGACAGTGTTTAAAATTGTTAAAATATCTTCCAATTCTTGAGGTACCTATGCAACTTGAAAGAGTTATACATTACGAAGATCATACTCTATGGCATGTGGGAATTATTTGTTTTGAATTTGGGATAGGTAGTCAAGTCCACAGTTAGCCTTCCCAAGTTTCACCATCATGAAAATTTTGAATTCTTGGAATAACACAATCTAGTAGTAAATCCTCTCATACAACACTAGTTTGTTAACTTGGTACTTTAAATCCTCATGATCTATATAGAAAATAAATGGAGTGGCTAAAAGGTATTATTGAAACTTTTTTAGGGCATAAACCATTGAAGAATCTTCACATTCTATAGTGTATATTTTATTTTAGTTTGTGTTAGCTTCCTACTAGAAAAGTAAATTGGGTGATCTAACTGACCTTCACCTAGTTGCATAAGGATCACACCAACTGCCATGCCAGATGCATCAATGTGGACATAAAATGGATTTATCCAATCAGGGAATTTTAGAATAGGAGCAGTGACCAACTTTTATTTGAGTGATTCAAAGGCTTCCTTATAATAAATAGTCCATATGAACTGCTCATTGTGCTTTAAAAATTCTTCCAGGGGCACGGTAATCTTGGCATAACTATGAATGAACTTTCTGTAATAACTCATGTACCCCAAGAAGGTGTGCACCTGATGTTGAGTATTGGGTAATGGAAATTAAATAATCATATATACCTTTGTTGGGTCCACTAGGAGTCCTTCCTTATAAATAATATTCCCTAAGAACACATCAAAAGGCATCATGAATAGGCACTTCTTCAAGTTTAAGGATATTTGAAATACCTGATAGCTCTCAAGCATGAACCTGAGATTAGCATAATGGTCCTTAACCAAACCATATACCATTCAATTGTATAAATAGACTTGGAGGAACTTGTGAATGAAGTCCTTAAAGGCTTTAACTACTTTGCATGAGAACACTGTTGGAGCATTTTTCAATCCAAAGGGCATAACTGTATATGCAAATGATCCCCATTCAGTGGTGAATGTTGTCTTAGGCTAGTCTACCTTAGCTATTTGGACCTGGTGGTACCCCAAGAATCCATTTTTAAAGGAGTATAGTTCACAACCAACAACACCTTCAAAGATTTCCTCTGTGAATGGTGTTGTAAAGAGATATATCACATAGGATGCATTGAGCACTCGGTAGTCCACACAGATACAAATGCATCCATAATTTTTGATACTAATCACCATGGGATTGACCCAATTATATTTATAAATGGGAGTGACTACTTTGGCATGGAGCATACTATCAATCTCCTCTTTAATGTGTGCTTAGATATTAGGGTTCATCTTATATGATCATTTTTCACTGGTCGAACAACATCGAGTAGCTTGATGTGCATCTTCCCTAAAGATGGGTGGACTCCCTTCATTTCACTATAGTTTCTTGAGAAAACACCTTTATATTCTTTTATCTACTCAAAAAAAATTTAATCTGTATATCATTCCAATAGTTTCCAATTATGGCCATCTTTGGTTCTTATTCAGTGCCAATGTTGTATTAAATAGTCTAAATAGGCCCATGATAAAGTTTGTCCATTTGAAGACTTGTGTCTTGAAAATTTCATGTACTAGTGCTTGTAGAAACATCTATATGGTTAGTTAGGGGATCAAGTGAAGTATATCCTTCACCTTTGTCTACTTGGAAGACAAGCTTTTGCTTTCCCAGACAAATATCTTCATGTTGTTCTTCATTAGGAACTAGTGTAGGTGCAGGAACTGGATGTGTTGAAGGAATAGTGAACAAGTGTAAAATTTCCTCAGGTTCTTGATGGATATTATACAGGTGGTCTTTCATGGGACTTGGGTTTCCAATAACTGCTTCATGTATTGCCTGAAGAGTGACGCGTAAGTCCATCTTTGGTGATGAATAAGAGAGTATTGAGGTTATGTTTTCCTTTAATAACTACCAAAACCTAGTTCCCATGTGTCACTCTTCATGAATATCCTAGGCCCATGCCCATGTTCATAAGGTCCCATAGAATGCATACACCCATAGGTACTTCGGTAAGTATGTTTCCTTGTTTTTCCATATTGTCTCACAAACTTCAATGTGAGGATCAGGTGCTTACACACCATTATAACTAATTGTTCCCCTAAAAATTGTCATAATGAAATATGTGATGTAGAGTAGAATGTACATGATCCCAATACAAAAGGTTCTATTTATGGGTACACCACCATCTTGTAGTTTTTCCATAAAAAATGTGATCCATTGACCTCATCATGTCATCTTCAATGTTATAGAATTCTTTGAGGCACTGGATAAATTCATGTACCTCCATTTGTCTTTAAAACTGTGGGGCTTCATCAAGTCTTTCTAGTGGTGGTCCTATTAGTGTCCCTCTCATTGCTAAACCCATGAGGTAAACAAATTTGTGATATTTAGGAAGTTAGTGTGGAAATTTTTCTCATCTGTTGACGGTGCTACACATCCTTCCAGTGAGATCATAGTCACCATGGGCCCAATAGTTATAAGCATTACTTGTAATATCAGAAATAGATTGGTTATCTATCCATCAAAGAAAACAATCTAGGGTGGGATCATGTTGTTCATCACTTTTATCAATGACATTATATAAGTTCTTGATGTCTTCATCAACATTGATAGGCTTTATATAAATTGGTCCTTATGCTTGATCTAGTGGTATTACTATGCACTGATCAGTGTTCTCAAAACTAATGTAGTTCTTTTTAAAGCTCAAGTCTAAATTATGTTCATATCACCAAGGCCTTCCTAGTAGGGTTGGGTAATCATCAACTTTAGCTAACTCTAGAACCTCAAAATCCACTTTGAATGGTACTCCAAGTATGTCAATAGTGACATTATTAAGGACCCCAATAGGGTGATCAAGAGTCTTACTTACCATGAATAAGACATGAGGTGGAGGTTATAGCACTAGACTAGACATTTTGTACCAAGTGTCCTTGGTGGGGCACTAACTTCTGCACTGGTGTCCACTAAAATTTCCCTGATTACCCATTTGTTGATGGTAGCATTAACCAATATTTCTCTATCATTTGGGGGAGTAGAGGAACTAGGAGTGTCCTATCACCAAGCATGATTTAAGCAATGGTCTTCACTTTGATGAATGATGTGAGGGTGAGATTCATTTTGTAGTTTGGATTTACTCTTAATTCAAGTTCTAAGTTATGGAACAATATCCTCATTTAGCACCCACATACATAGTTCCTAGAAGTCGTCATGTGCCACAAGTCGAAGTTCAGCTTCCCTTTAAACATTAGCACGTTATGTTACATCCTTATTTTTGAGGAATTGAATCTCACCCTAAAGTTTTCATAAAAGTTATATCATATCCTAAAGGATGTCCTTTTTCTATTAAACATGAGGGTACTTTCTATCTCATGGTTCTTCCAATATACCTTCTCGATTGGATTAGATGTTGACTAGGTCTATCCTCCACTGTAAGTGGTAATGTTTACTTGTTGAACTATAAGGATGGTTGGGCATGTGCACCATTGTTTTTTATCAATTAAAATCATACTATAACCCTTTTTATTTTTCTCCTTGGTTATAGCCACATATAGATCAGGACACTCTTTTAGTCGATGGTTTTTTATAGAAAGTACATATCGGGTAATCTAGGCAATCCTATTGATAGTGGTCTGGTGACCCACATTTGTAACAGGTTCTAGGTGGAAAACATCCACCTCCTCATCCTCACCCTCTTCCTCATCCATGGTAGCCACCATTGTCTTGATTATTAGTGACTAAGGTTTGGCATGTGCCACGCACTCGAGCTTCATAAATGCCACTAATCAAATGGTAGTCATTAATGTCATGAGTTTAGGCATCACAAACTTTACAATACTCAGAAACCTTAGTGTGTGTATCCAACTACAAAAGAGGATAAAATGGACATCATGTTCCTCATGGCATATTTCACATTTTTGTTTAAGTACAATGTAAATGTTCTTACATGGGCATTTGTTCCTTGTATGTCCTTTAGTTTCACAGTCGGTACACCAGACACCACTACATGTTTCATGCACATTATTTGCCATCAAAGTCTCAAGTTGTGATGCCATTGAGGCTATTTGGGTCTCCATAAAGGTAATAATCTTGGTTTCAATGCTTTTAACTGCTTCATCATGGAGAGCAGCTTTCAAGTCCTTACACGGGCTAGTGAAGGTCTATTATGACAACATTCACCAGAAGGGTAGTAACAGTCCTCCCACAAACCATTGTGCATGTTGGGTAGCATTAATTTCAAAGGATAGTTTAAATAGTAAGGTCTTAAACTTTTTGTCATCCTCATTTATGCTTTATGTAAGTCCTTGATTTATGTCTTTTAGCATTGTTATACTCTATTTTTCAAATTTAGGAATGTTAAACTCCTGAAAGAAGGTAGTTTTGAGCTGATCAAAGTTGACCACCAATTTTTGAGGGTCAAACTTTTGGTACCATTTATGCACATTCTCTAAGATCATATTTACAAAATGTGTGGCCTTAGATTCAAAATATGTGATGCCTCATGCCCTCCAAATCAGCTCATACTTGTAGACATGCTTTGTTGCATTCTCCACCCCTTAGTATTCAGGTAAGTGTAATGTCATCTCATAGTAGACTATGGTCGGTTGAGGTGTTTAGGTGGGTAGTTGCTAGTAACCTCGAGCCTCAATTCCTTGAGGAGTGAGTCCACTTCCTCCTATGCCACCACCTAGTCCTCCTCAAGTGCCTACAATAGCAGTGTTCATGGTATGGGGCATGGTAACTAGTTGGTTAATTGGGTTTGGGCTTGTATTTTGTCCTCAAAGACCAGGTCTACCATGCATCCCAAGTTTTTCCATATAATTCACTTGAAGAGATAAAGATAGTGTTAATTCTAAATGAGCCTCAAATGGCTCAGTTTTAGTATCCCTTACTAGTTCAGCTTCTGACTCCAAATTGTTTATATCCTAATTTTGAATGTGTACTTCATCTGACTCAAAGGCATGAACATGCATGATGTTGGGGAAACTATGTTGGTTTATACTTGGTTCTTTGGTTCTTTTCATCTAGCTTGTTTCTCCTTCTTAAGATAGACGTGGCATAGAATGTAGTTTGAAAGTGATGGGGTCCTCATTTGTTTCCACTTCTTTGTGGCTCCTAACAACACTCCTTGAGTTCTCCCAGTCTCTTCTCGCACTGCTAACTCCCATGATTCTTTGTCAAGCTTCATCATACTTCTATTTCCATAGTACACATTAGTTGGCTACCATTGTGAACCCAAAATCTTCTATCAACCCCTATTCTCCCCTTCCAAATATGTGGCTCACGCACAAGAGGATTTATCCCTCCATTGGTATAGTTTCCAGTCCAAAATCAACAAATAACTTTTTTATTTCAAACACAAAATTCCAAAGATAGCAACCCCATGGTTCTCAAAGGAAATATAACTTGGCTTCTTTAGGACATGAGTAAGTAGTGATAGCATACTCTAAGATATAGTTGTTTATAACTCATTTCCACCAAAAGTTGACTATTCGTATCCATAAAACTTTGACTTGTGATAAAACACTTTTTTGTTATAGCATCAAAGACTTCCTCCTCCCAAGATTCCTTGATTGCCCTTGAACATATGTTATTATCCAAGCATGTAAAAGAACCGGTAACTCTAAAAACAAGGTTTCATACAAAGGACTGTAGAGATTTTTCTCCACCCACTATTGTGTAGAGATTCTTGGCTCAAGATATGAAACTACAAAATTATTTTCAACACTGATAACCCATTCTCCTATATTCTCAAGAGTAATTTTCTCTAATATCTTCCATGGATGTGCTTCAATTGCTTTGGGTCCCAGAAATAGAACTAAAATTTTGGGTTATTTTAGTTAATTCCAACTCTAGCGTTGAAGTCTATCCTAATGAGATAGTACGCTTACCTTATTACATGAGATTTAGGTCTTGCGTGCTCACCTAAAATGCATAGCAAAAGACCAGTTCTCAAAGGTTTTTAAACACAATATTAAATGTTTCTTCATGCCTCTCTTTATGTAGTTTCAAACAAGGATTATATAAAATCACAAATATACTAATTTGATCCTTCTTGTTCTAGATGTGGTTATTATTATTACTACACAGATCACCATCATTATCTAGAATTAGTGACTTTAAAAAAGAAAAAGATACCAATAAAAAGAGATTAAGGAATAACTCATCTCCAAGTCTATAACTTAGTGTGTTACATCATTCAAGACACAAATTGGTAAACTTTGATATCTCATACTTTATGCTTAATGAACCAAAGGTAAAGCCTCATCATATATTCTCCAAAAGATCATCCTCGTAATAGATTGAAATAGGGGTATTTATACTTGTTTTGCTCTCAACTAGTGTTACAATCCTTAATGTTATGATAAAATAGTGCATAGACTCTTAACAAATTGAGATTCATGGCACTTACAATAAGTTCTTCCTGAAGACCCAGTTCTCTAATCCCCCTAGATCCTCGCTCTATGTTATATACTAGTGGCTATGTGTTTTGTTCCTTATGAGTTGGTGCAAAACCTCTGACCAATAAGGTCAAAGTGTCCCATATGAATCACTCTCCTAACTACTCCCACTTCCCATGTGCTCCCCTAGTCTTCTACGTTCATTAAGAGTCCAATGTTCTCAGGTTCTCTATGACTTATTCTTCTCCAACTAGGTCCTCTCATATTAGTCCCTTATACATTGTTGTCCTCTCATGTCATTATCCTCTTACGCCTAATAGGTCTCACACCATGGTGCTTCTACACTTGTTAGTCACGTGTCATGGTCTCCCCATGCCATGGTCCTTCCATATTGTGTTATTTCTACACCAAAATAGGACAACACTTAGTCAAAATTCTAGGGCCAACATATTACCATCAAGGTCTGCAATGATTATATCCATTCCTTCTTCAACCTCTCTTCCAAAGAGAAGTCATTGGGTTTCCATCCAACATTGAGTTTCTCAGTAATGCTTTATATCTTATATCTAACCTTATTACCCATTCCACACCATGAATCACTATTGAGGATATAAGGCATGATTGGCACTTGTGTCAAGTCATTGGCATTTTTATTTTTTATTCTTGTTGAACCCTTTGATTGATTTATTATATATGTCATGCTTATCCTTGAGGAAATGTATCCATAATAGAATGAATACCTAATTGGACTAACTCTTCCCTAGGGGAGTATGCACTAATTGATATTTCAAGTATATTGGTAAGTACAACCTTTTCATCTTGCATAACTGTTGGTTCAGCTAGCAGGACCTCAATCTAGTTCAGCAAAGTGTTCTAATCAGATTGGATTTCTAATTCAAATGAAACTAATTCCTCAAAGTTACAATTAAGGGTTTCAATCTCATTAAATTAAAATCAAGAACTAGTGAATATTTATTTAATAACTTCTTATTCATGCAATTCTTTAGTAAGTCCAATCAATTATGTAAAGATTTGTGTGTTTTTTTAAAGAATTTCAAGCCTATTGTAATTATTATCAAATTCTTTATAACCATGGATGGATTTATCCTTTTTGTAAGTATCTAAGTTGTTGCATCCTAAAATATCTTGCTTTGTCAGATATTTTACCAAAACCAGGTTGTCTAAGTGGTTCTATCTTTGGGGTGCTTGAGCTTTCTTCAACCTTCAATAGACTTAATGGATTTTATTTTTTAGGTCTATTAGTATTTTATTGGAGCTCATGTATTTATGTCAGGATTAATTAAGTATATTCTATCACAATGTCAACCTTTCGTTGGATCTCATTGACATTTAATTATATTTCAGCTAAAGTGTTGTGATTAGAAATAATTTCTCTTGAGGCTTCACTATCTATTTTGACAATTACCTTCTGGAGTTGATCTAGAATAGAGTCCATCTTTATAATTTTTAGATTAGTACTGGTGTCTAATGATATGAGTTATGTAACCTTTTTCCTGTATTATTCTAAGATATTCATTAGACATGGTTTGTGTGGACACCATCTCTTAAACATTTTTCCTAGCTTTCTCACTTTCTTCAACATAGTATTTAAGGTTTTATGATTCAATATTTTATGTTATATGTTTCATTGTTCCTGAATCCTTGTCTACTATGATATCTAGATTCTCAGTAATATTTTTTATCCTAGCTATTCCAAAATTGGTGACTATTATTTCAGCAAGAGCTTTATCTTGGAGGGCTAGAATAGGAGACAAATATTTAGTCTCAACTATTTGTCTTTTTTCTAGAGTTTCAAACCTTTTGTATAAATAGCCTTTCATATTACATATTTATAGATATAAATTATCTATATTTTTAGCCATTTCTAAAATAGTAGCATTAGACTAGTTTAATTGTCTTCCTATGGTGGTGTTATTTTTTCCTACTAGAACAACTTATCAGGTTCATGTTGGAACACATATTGTCCATCAGCAGAGAATTTTATATACAATTTCCTATTGGGAAACCTTCCCATGGATTCTAGGACATTGTATTTAGCCTCAATTCCATGTCTAGGTTTTGGAATTGAAGATTGTATTTAATCATCGTAGGAACAGTTTCATCATCAAGATCTACCATAAAATTGGGATATACAATGGATGGAAATCAATATAGGTTAACCAATCTTAGTAGGAAGATATTCTCTTGGAAAATATGCATTAATCAATCTTAGTATGAAGATATTCACCTATATATTATTCAGTTAAGCATTTAAGCATCTCGAGAATAGTTTCATCATCAAAATCTGCCATAAAATTGGGATATACAATGGATGGAAATTAATATAGGTTAACTAATATTAATAGGAAGTTATTCTCTTCTAGGATAGCAATTATAGTGTTTTTTGATAGAAATGGTTACTTTTTTATAGTAAATGGCATAGGCTCTAATCCTTTGGAAATATTTTAAGGACAGATGCGGGGTTAAAATTTCAATTGAATTATTTCATATGGTTAAACCATGAGTCCAATCCATGAAATCAATCTTACAGGGAAGATATTCTCTTATGGAATTTTGGAAAAAATATTTTGATAAATGATCTCTATTATATTTCTAGGTAATTATTCTTTAATCCTATCTTCAATAGGGACTTCCATCCATTATTTCATCATCTATTTTTCTTCTTTTGAGAGTTCTTCTAGGATATGCTAGTAATCCCAATTTTATTAATCTATTCTTTCCTACAAAATAAATATATGATTAGAATAATAAACATTTTGGTACCAACCAGTAGCTTCTCTTAAAAGTAAGTTGACAAGGCAATTGCAAGATCCTTTTTATATTGGATTTCAAAGTTAAAATTAGAAAACAAAATTGCCCATCTAGTCATGATTTTATTTCCAACTTGTTGCACATTTGGCTTCTTGATGATAGATTCAAACTGTAAGAGATCAGTCCTTACTATAAACTTTTTTAGAATAAGAAAGATTCTAATCTTAAAAATGCATAATTTGACAGCATGGAGTTCTTTCTTGGTGGAATGGTATTTCTTTTGTGTATCATTCCAAGTTCCAATGCATTAATATCAGACCAATTCTTTTCCATTAACATTTTATTCTAGCAACACACCACCATATGCATCATCTGAAGCATCAATTTCAAGTCCAAGAATGTCATCACCTGGAAGATTTAAATCTGGTAGTATCTTAATTTTTTTTTTAATCTTCATAACATCTCTAGTCATTTCCTCTGACCATGGTGGAGCTTCTTTTTTCATCTCTGTTGGAGAAGTTTTCTATCTTTACCTTGATCTCTGTAAAATGGTGCACAGTAATTTAATGATCCCAAAAATATTTTTAGTTATGTTTTATCTTTAATTTAATTTGGAAATTTTTCAAGAGATTTAAAGATGTGAGGTTGTAGTAAAATTTCCCCTCCTTTTATATTTAAACTGAGAAATTCAATTTCAATTTTTCCACCCTCCATCTGCTTTTAAAATAAGACTAACCCCTTCCTTTCACACAATTTATTGAACTATTTTAATTGCCTTAAATGCTCATTAATAATATTGGATAAAATAACCACATCATCTATGTAAATAGCAAAGTATTCAAATTGTCCAAATATTTCATCCATCCTTTTTTGAAATTCAGCAGGGGCATTTTTCAACTGGAATGGCATTACATTCCATTCATAATGTCTATGAAGAATAGGCAAAACAAAATTTGTTTTATATGTGTATTTCTAATCAACAACTATCTGCCAAAATCCACTTTTTAGATAAAATTTGGAGAAAATAATGCATTTTTTCAATTTATTTATTAAGACAATTTTGTTTGGGATTGGATGCTTGAGGGGAACTAACCAGTCATTTAACTTCTAATAATTAATGAATAACCTCATTTTCCACATTTTTGCTTATAATGTTTATTAACATAAAAATCAGGGGATGCCCATTCACTGTGACTTTTTTTTATCAATCTTTTGCTAAGGAGATCTTTTATTTCTTCTTATGCTATTCTAACCAGTTGTGGAGTAAATGGAATAGTATTGGATTTAATACCTTTGGTATAATCTATTCTAAGAACAAGGTCAAGCTTAACAATCTATTTTCACTTGTCCCAATCGTCATGGTATTGTTTTATTTCCTCAGTAATTCTTGCTAATAAGTTTTTATTGTTATTTGCATCTTGAATGGTCCTCTAGATTTTGCTTCATTTTCCTTCAAGGGTTTTGGTATGTTCAGGACTCTGATTGTGGCATAATTTTTTCTAAAAATAGGAATAGCTTTACCATAGTGATTAAGTGTCAAATGTGTGTTAGTAATGGTATCAATCATGAATTGATTTAAAAAATTCATCCCTAGAATCATGTTTGTATTGATTTTGTCAAACATCCACAATTTAACAGTAGTTTGTATGCCCTGCACTAATATCAATACCTTAGGAGCTACCTTTTTGTGGTGGTTTTTGATCCATTGACATCTAGAAAATCCAGTGATGAATCTTCCCACATGTATTCTGGTAGTGCTCCATATTTATAAATACTCATGTTGGTTCCTTTATAAATTAAGCAATATCTGATGATTGGTTTAAAATTGGAATCAAATATTTCAATTAATATTATTCATTCTTTGCTTGCTCCAGCATTGAAGCATTATGGGCTTTCCTGTTGGGTATTTTGACTTGTTTCTATCAGGCTGTGTATATCCTAGGATGCTGATTTTAGTTTAGACTAGATAGCCTTTAGGACTTCGACTTATGTTTTGTGATGTTTGATCAAGACTTTTGGAATTGGATTATTTGGTTTTGCTCTAAGCTTTTTATTCATATTTTTTCTTGGCATAATTATATGTATCTTGATGAAATTGTGTGATGACTTTTCCTTCATCATCCCCACCATGCTAGATACAAAGTTGGGCAAGTTATGCTTCCAATTGTGGAAGGAGATGGATAGGAAGTTTAGGATTAGCAAGTAAGGCATTGAGTTTTCCAATACATGCATCAAGATCAAGACCTGTTAACATATTATAATAGAGGAATTCTTGGTCAAATTCCTCTAGAGAACTACCAAGAGTTTGTGTTATGTTTACCTAGTCCTCATTATCGGAACTAATAACATTTTCACTAGGGATAGAATAGATTTCATTTGATGATCCAAATTTAGAAACTATCTCCATATCTTCATTAGGGAGGATAGTTCTAAGATATTTAGTCTTGTTTGGATACTTTAACTTATTAGGTCATTTAGGAGTGATATGACCTCCCTAGGATCCATGTCTAGGTTTTGGAATTGAAGATTGCATTTAAGCATCTCGAGAATAGTTTCATCATCAACATCTACCATAAATTGGGATATACAATAGATGAAACTAGGCCAAGGCATCACTTATCCTATTCTATAATTTGATAATATTGGTCAACAAGGTTTGGTATTTATTGAACATCCTGAGGAAAATCATTCACATACATAGTTTATCAAGGCAAAACATCCAGATACATAGGAAATGTTATAGAAAGAGCAAAAACTTAATTTGCAAAGTCAAAATCATGCTCAGATAATAAGCATTCTCAAAAAAGGTCTTATAAAAAAAGAGCCTCCATAACATAGTATGTTTACAATAAGCAAGCAAAGGGCAAAATCACAATCAATCTTCCAAAGCATAATTCATAATGGTCAACTCTAAAGTATGAGGTAGTTCCCTCCAGCACACCAACTTATTATGATTCTAATGATGAACAATACTCATATTACCATGGCAACAACATTAAACTACAACATAGCAATCACACTACGAGAGAGATTATCGTTCCTATTTTCAACACAGGCCACGATGATAGTGAGTTTCCCATGAGACTCATAGGTTAGTATGATTCCTACTATTGTACATACTTCCTTCTTTACTCTTGATCTTTATACATAGTTTATTTTCATTTAATTGTACATATCTTATATCCAGAAAACACAAAAATAATGTAACATGTCAAAACATAAAAACATTCAAATATTACTTAGAAAACAAAAAAATTATAGATTGTATGCATTGTTATGTTTACATTTATACTACATTCCAGAAATTGCATGTTGTTAGCTATCTTACTATAGTCATTTTTATCATACATAGATGATTTACTAGTTCTTGTTGAGTGCTTGCAAATTACATATAGGACTCCAGTCCACTACACTGATCCAAACTTGTTATCATCTACCCATTGGGGGCATATACACTAATCAAAGTTTATACATTTGATACATTTTCCTACTTAGGGGCATCTTATACACAATTGATACTAGCATGTTCTATCCTTACATACTATACATTCTAGTTTATGCATTGATATATTTTAATATTGATCATTGTTATTCATTGCTCAGATTTTTTTCTAACTATCACTAATTAGACTCAGTATATGAGTATCCTAGCATTTACATAGATTTGTACTAAATAGTTATCCATGCTTTCATTTCTAGTTTTTCCTAGATTAGACTTGATTATCTTCCCTATGTTTCTTCCACTTTGAAGGTATTTGAATATGCCATAGCTCTTTGGATCTATATCACTTATCTGTTTGTATTCCTTTGACATGTGCCCATGTCCCTTGTGTGTGATTTTATGCTTTTATATGCAGACATTTGAATGTGTCCTTCTATGTGTCTCTAAGCTAAATTGCTTGTTGCTTATGTATGTGGACATTTGAACATGTCCTTGTATGTCTTCATTCTCAAATTTAGTGACATGTGCCCATGTCCCTTATAGTGTGGCCCCTTGGTCTACTTTGGTGTGCCTCATGTGTTTTTCTGTATGATTTCTTGTATGATTTTTCACCATGACACTTATATTTTCTTGTTACACACCAATTTTTGATGCCATGAGGATCTCATGCATCTACCCTTCCTACTTGGGTGTCGTGATGGACATCATGCCCCATCCCCCTAGGTAGTTACTTAGATTTACTATTATACACATTGATTACATTTATCTTGGCACCCTTGTGCAATGATAGAATACAACATACATCTTACATTACCTACTTATGCTTAGATACTTTTACACTCTGATGTTATATATGTACATTGTATTATAATATCATGCACATGTTATAGCTAACACATTTTATAGAGATACTTATTTTGAGGACTATTCTTACACAAGTTTCAAAAATACCCTCAAAAGTGGGGGAATTCACAAGGGCTTTTCATAAATATTAGGCTCCTACTTTTCCATTCACAAATAAATTTCATCACACATGCTCAGTTTTAGAAATCAGACAAAAAAATAGAGACTCAACAATTAGTTTAGATCACCCAGATTTCAAAATAGGTAGACATTAGCACCCAGATTGGGACACTAGAGCCACATAGTACTATTATCCACTATATGGATTTACTATCCAGTAGCCCCAACTTTAGGGTAGTCCAAATTATCCAAACCAGTACACTAGGTACAATGTATATTCGCATAGATATAGTCACAGGTTTGACAATTATGTTCATATTTTGCTCAGATACATTCATTTCAACTCAAATTCATACTAGTTTCTCAAATTTGGGGGCATCATGTGTGTCATTATCACTCCCACATTCAATTCAAATACATAGATTCAAATACTACATACCAAGTTCAGAATCAGTATACTCAAATATCATATTAGGGGCATGTGTGCAGCACATACTTTCCATAAACTTAGTTACACATAGGTTGATCAAATGGAATGGAAAACTCCATCTCATTCTCTACATTATACACACTTTTTATCACATTCCAAGTTGTCACTAGATTGATGCCTTATTCCATCTATAGTGGTTGGCATTCTCGAGTGGCCCAGAGCTGCCTAATGTACCTGAGTGGCTGTAAAGCTAACATACATAGTTAGATATATCCAGTTAGATACTTTAAGCATTTTGAGTAGTAAAATTTCATATGCATCTACTTCACATGGGTGGTAAATGATGGAGTCATGGCCTACTTGAGTTCTTGAGCCACCCACATGAGAGGGTTAGATACACTTGTAGTCTTATCCAAGCTATTTATAGATTAGGATCCACCAAGTAGGGGTGGAAAAACATGGCATCAAAATTGGATTGATTTATTGAGCCACCCATATGAGGATTGATCAAGTTATCATCTTA
This sequence comes from Torreya grandis, assembly GCA_037957365.1. Lineage (NCBI taxonomy): Eukaryota > Viridiplantae > Streptophyta > Pinopsida > Cupressales > Taxaceae > Torreya > Torreya grandis. Next base: position 3,781,216 of record JARHVA010000296.1, on the reverse strand, counting down.
GTCTAAGTTGTTCAATGCTCTAATCACTATGTACACTCACAAACATAGGTTGTCACCTGGTTCATGCATTGGTTCACGTACCTAACAAATTGTATTTATTCCTTTCCTCTCTTTTTTACATTGATTTTACTTAGTTACTTTATTCAGCATAGTCTTTTGATTTTGATCATTTCTTAAAGACTAATTTTTGCATGTTTCATTATAGGTCATTACTTTGGATCATGTTTCACATACACAAACCTAGATTCACATACACAGACTCAACTATACGGGCTTCACTTTTAAGGTAAGTCTATGTACACTTGTTTTTTCATTATACAAGTCATTTCACTTTGATTCATTTCTAGCATAAAGGGGGAGTAAATGTAATTGCCTAAAAGTGGTATTTCGATGCTAAGAGTGTTGCTTGAGTTAGTTTATTCCTAGTTTAGCCCTAGACCTATCCTAGATCCTTTTCCACACTTTTTTAGTCATTGTGAAGACCATAAACACCTACATTGAGCTCAAAGATAGTCCCACAATAGCTCTCCTAGATCCCAACCCAGTTTTCCCAATAGTCTGCCAAGTGGGCATTAGTGCCACACTTGGGCCACTACAACCATATGGCACTAGTGTCCCCAACTAGGTGTTATTGTCCTTTACCCTAACTATCCTAAATGAATACTTTTCCAAATATGTACCCCTCCTAAGGTTGGCCTAAACACATTTTCATATCCACACAAGATATCGATATCTATAAATACAAGACTATTTGACCTCTATTCACTAGATGGAAAATAAATGCAAAAACTTATTCAAATAAAAGGCAAGTTGATAAATATAAAGGCACTTGATCCCTATTCTACCCTACTTCTACATACTACCATCTACAATAGCCCTAAGCCTAGATTTCAAAAATTTAAAATCTCAAGCACATTCAAGGCATTCAATACCACTCTCATTCTAGCATTCACTTGTACTTGCACCAAGTACTAGGTGGGGGAACTACATCTGGCTTAATCCTCCTCAGAGTATTGGTATGTAGGTAACTCTATTCACAGCAAGGTGTTGAGTATGTCTAACCTATCCTACTAATGAGCACACATTTTTAGCTCATGCCATACTTTCAAGGAGGATTAGGGTTTCCACACTAAATCAAATTTTCTAGACATAATACAGAGTTATAGATTTTGTGTACATAAGAACAAAACCCAGGAACATAGGCACATAAGCTCTTATAAAATAGGAAATATATTTCAAAGAGAACATTATCACCATTTTGAGGACACTATAATAGTAAGGTGATACTGTCCACGTAGAAAATTATTTTCCAATGAGCAATCAAACCTAGGGAGACCCTGTTGACGACACTCAGACCTATCTAGAACCCAATTTTTAGAACCTAGATCATCTGTAACAATCACTTTCCAGACAAGTCTCTATTTAATCATATTTATCACTATTTTTATAAATTCAAAAAAGTTCAAAATATATAAAAAATCAATGATTAGTTATTACATATTATTTAACTGATTTATACATCAAATCCTTTAATCTAAACATAGGATTTACATAGTTAAACCCTAAAATGTTAAATCATTAAGCTCGTACCAAAATATGGAGAACTCTCTTTGGTCAAAAACTGAATACCAATTACCCTTCTCAATTTCTCTTGTAATATCCTTGCTAAAATTATTTCTAAAAGGCTTTCCTCTATCCTACCTTCAATGATCTATGTTACTCAAACAAGGTTTGTTGAAAGCAAGTACATTCTGGATAATCTTCTCTCTAGTTGGGAAGGTATGTATTGGGCTCGAGATTCTGGGAAAGATGTTGGGATGATCCTACTTGATTTTGAAAAATCCCATGACATAATTAAGTGTTCATTCATCAATTTAATGTTTCAATCTTTTGGGGTTTAAAAAAAAATTTGCATAATGGTAAATGTATTGTTTAAAGATGCCTCAGCCATTATATAACCTAATGGTGAGTTGAATGAATCCATTAAACTTCAAAGGTCAATTAGACAAGGGTGTCCTATGGCCCCCTTTATTTTTGATGTGGAAGTTGAAGCTCTTCACTATATGTTAATAAGTTCATGAGTTGGTCCTCTGGTCAAAGGTGTCCCCTTACCCAATGGAATAGATATGATTGATGTTTTGTTTGTTTATGACTCTATGTTATTTATCAAGCTTGAAAAATAAAATATTCAGCGGGTGGCTAGAAGACTTGACATATAATTTTTTTCCTCTAGTTCTAAAGTGGCTCTACATAAATCTTGTATGATTGGATGGAATGAGAACCTGCCATAATGGTTGGTGGAGTTTGGGTGGTCATGGAAGGGACCTAATCAAATGGTTAGATACCTAGGTATCCCTTTTTCCTTGATTCCCTCATTCAAATAGATGTGGGAATGGTTGTATGTTAAAATTAATAACAATATTGATAAGTGGCATAGTCGATTCCTCTCTCTCAGGAAGAATCCAAGCTTGTCAGAAAGTTATTTACTCTTATAGTATATATTATACCTCATGGTGGATGTTTAATAAGTCCCAGATAAATCTATTGCATAGGATGATAAGAGAATTTTTAGGGTCTGATGGTAAGGGAAATATAAAAATGCATGTTGTGGCAAGAAAAATCTGTTGTGTTCCTAGAAAATTTGGGGGGCTTGGATTAAAAGACCTTAGGCTTCAAGGCATCTCTCTAGCTATCAAGTGGATAATTAGGGACATGGATGGGGATGATTTATGGAATATTTTTTCTAGGCATAATATCATTATGGGATTCTTGAAAGGCAAACCACATTATAAACGTCTCCACATCTCAGACTTGTTGATTGGTTTGTTTCCTGTGCAAGTTCAAGCTTCTCCAAATTTTTAGTCTATTTAGAAATCTTGGGAGCTGGTAAAACATCTTATTATTACGCATCCTATCTTTAGTAGGCTGGAGTGTATGTGTTAGGGGTATAGGTCTATATGGTGGAACCTCTTAGTTAATAGAAGGCTACTTGCTCTTCCTAGAGGGTGCTCAACTTTGTTTTGGTTCTCCAAAGGCTTAAGATGTTTAAAAGACTTATTCTTTTTCAATGGTTGGGCATCATGGACTAAAATCAAAAAATAGTATCAAATCCCAGGGTCTTAAAGGAGAACATATAATCTTGTCACTAAGGCCCTACTAAATGCTAGAGGTGTTGTTGTTTGTGATGATCTTGAAGGTTTCTAGGAGGAAATAAAATGGATTAATGCCCCTCCTTTTGGAATATAAAAGTAAAATGCTTTATGATAAAATGGCTTTCTCTAAAAGTCCTTTCCTTAGCCTTAACCATGTCTAGCATGTGTGTGACCTTTTTTCTAGTTGGATTTTTAGATTTAATATGGTCTTCATGTCTTGAACCTAAAAAATCTTGTTTCAAATGGTTGTTTTTGTATAAAAAATTAGTTGTTGGGTTAGTTATCTCTAATATGGTTTTGGGAATCTACATTATTTGGTGTGTGGTGAGCTTGAAACTATTGATCATTTATTTTTCTTATGCACTTATATTGTAAGTATTTGAAAAAATTATCTTAATGGTTGGATCTATGTGTTTGATTGTGAGATTTTTTGGTTCAATATTGTTTTTGTGTATGTGTGTACCAAAAAGAAGGTTCATTTTTTATCCATAAGTTATGGCTTGTGTTCTCCACTAAAATCCTTTGGTTCATTGCGAAGCAAAGGAATTTAAAGGTTTTTCAATTAAAGACCAAACTACTTACTAACTTCAATATTGAAGTTATGTGAGAATTGTTGCTTGGCAGATTTTTTTGTAGTTGAAGGTGCCACAGAGTGATCTGGAGAAGTTCCTGAGAATAGGTATGATGAAGGTCTCATATAGCTATCTATTGGATAGTGGAGGATACCCCATATTTTCATAGCCTACAGATTGAAGGATCTCTCATTAAGAAGTGATTCAGGGTCAAGTTTATGAATATGAATGGGGACAGATCAGAGAGGCATACTTTGAGCAAGCTGATAATCTAGTGACCAGCTAGGCAGGGTCTTCGGATTCAAACAAGAATGGCTCAGTTGCCTAGTTGGAAACAAACAAAGATGTGGTGCAAGATTTTTAGGCTTATGGGGTTAAAGTGGAAACTACTCCTGATGAAGAGGTTGATGTGTTTAGTGTTGACATGGTGGTTAAAGATGGAAGTGAGAAACCTAATAATGATGTTGCTCAAGGTAAAGATGAAACTAGTGGTTCTGTTGATTCAAATCAGATGATTGTTAATAGCATTTAAAAAAAATTCAATGTGGCTTCTTTAAAAATTGAAAAAATAATTCAAAAAGGGAACAACAAGGATGTTAAGAATTTGATAAACTTTTTTGAGAATTCCAATATGAAGTATATGTTTAGTAAACTGGAACATTTTCCATCATCAGTAAAAATCTCACAACTAGGACCTACTCTTTTTGACAGTGAAGTGCGACCTAAGGTGACTAATTATGTTTCAATAGAAGATGATGTGATGATAATTGATGATGGGGACAATTTTAAAATGTATTTGATGGTTTTTTTGTGAACACCCTTTTTTTTTTGGTTATTCATTAGTTATATTAGTTTTTTTCATGTAGCCACCTGGGTGGCATTTTTATATTGTAATAACATTCTTGAACTAGTTCTATTTTGACTATATGTCGCAAACTTGTTGGCAATTTTTTGGTGTCTTGCATCATTAGATGTATAGTCTTATGTGTGTGTGTGTGTGTGTGTGTGTGTATATATATATATATATATATATATATATATATATATATATATTACAATCAATTTGTAACATTTACCTTCATATTTGCAAACAAATATGAACAAAATATCTCTTTATGCATGACTAATTTCCTCTTTCGTAGGTCAACATTACCCTCTTTAACATGAAAGATTCTCTAATCTCTGGTTCATCTATGTTATGGATATACACAATAATTTATTCATTTGTATTTTTGATATGCACACTCACATCTATTCTTCTATTTCCTTCAATATGCATATGAGGACACTCAAATGTTTTGTGGTCATCTCACCACATCTAAAAACATGTTCACTTAAATCCATGACCTCTACCTCATTCATAAGATCCTCTTCCTCTAGAATTATATCTACCTCTCTGGGTATTAATATCATTATATTGCAAAGAATTTGCTTTTCCCTCTTGCATTTGTGAAAAATAACTTCTACAATTCCACGTCCACTGTGAAACTTTTTATTCCTTGCAATGTTCCTTTTTGTTTGTGTGATAACTTATCCTCTACCTTCAATGCACACTAATAGGCTTCTTCAAAAAATCATAGTTTGAGATCATCCCAAAGTCATCTTGAATTATCCCTCATAATTTTTAACATATTTGGAGATCTTTTCAACATCATCTTCAACATGAACCACTATAATGGTAAGTCTATAATACTCAGTGTATTTTTTGACACTCATCTCTCTTTGTCGTAATTTTTTGATTTTCTTGAACAAACTTAAATTATAATCCACATGAATGAATTTAACTTTCAACTTGGCAACAAATATATTCCATGTCTTAATTTTTTATTTACCTTTGTGCTTTGTTTTAGCTTGTATATGTTCCCATCATAAAGATTCATGACCTTTCAACTTTGTGCCAACAAAATTAACCCATTTGGGATCTTCCATACTTTCATACTCAAAGTATTTCCTCAACTTAGTGATTTGGTCAATGAGCTCTTTAGGACTCAAACTTACAGAATAACTTCCAAGGTTGGTCTGACTTTGGTTTATTTGTCATTATCACAATAACTTACAAGAGTCTATCTATAATTTCATCAACCTCTTCTTCCACATATTTATATTTAGGTGCTCCTATTATCTCAATATCACTTTCATCATATAGTAATTCAACTCCATGATAATTTATGGTTTCCACAACTTCTATTCTAGCTTGTCTTTATCTCATAAATTCTTATAGATTTGCTAACCTAGGTGCTCTAACGACTCAAGCTATTCTACCACCGAAGCCTCCTCGATGTGTCATTTCCTTAGAAATATGGATATTTATACCAAGTAATGATATGAGATTAAAAATCTACTTAGACCTTACCAATAATATTTTAATATGTCTGCAACGACTTTCTACCCACACTCTAAAATGGGGAAAACAGCAATCAAGAGCAAGGACTACAACCTTGCTATGATACCAAATGATGCAGTCATGGTTATGGGTCTCAATTATGAGATGACTTAGACCATGCAACCCTTAGAATACACAAACGTAAATTACAATGAAATTCAACAACAATGATTCTAATATATATATAATATTTTAATCACAATAAGTACAACAAGTATAATGACAACAATGATACTATGATATCATAATGAGATTCATTACAACATTAGATCCATAGAGCTCAACTTCGATAACCAATATTTGCAAGTAGCCTATCTCAAAATATAACTCTCAAATCTAATATTCACTACCCATTTGAAGTCCCTTAACATAGGTGTAGTGGCATGCTTATAGACACAAGATCCACCTACTTACATTATGTGATTTTACCCTACTAACAACATTAACACACCTTAGTGAACCACAAACATTAAATGTCTCCACATTTCCAAGGCACAATAATACTTTAAAGCTTAACACAACATAAAATAGATCACAAATATTATTAAATGAATCCTTATCAGCTTCAATGACTTTTAAGATTAAATTCCAAACAATCAACAATGACTTCTTCCATAACACATCACAAATACATAGGAAGTCACACCAGATTGTAGGACTTTAAAGTTAGCAACGATAATGAAACCTTTATGCCATGAATCTTATGTCTTATCAAGAATGATATGAAACTTTAATTTAGTCTATACAAATGATCTAAAACTCAACACATGCTTGCTTAATGAATATCCTATTACCTCAAGAAATCTCACCTACTCATTTGTCACTGCAATGAAGAATCAACTCGACCAAACACTTTGTTTCAAGAGGTGTCATAGACTGATATAAGTGTACCACAAATATTTGAATAGTTATGAGGTAATGATATACTAACACAACATCTTGTATATATCTTCACAGACTTGCTTAGGATAATAAATAGATAAACTATGAAACAAAAGATGCACAAAACATTACACACACAAGTGTGCTCATAGGCAACATAAGCCTGCACTAAACATAGGCACACACAAAGGTAACACAAAGATGGTTTGGACAACACACAATGCTTATGTAAACTTACAACAAGACATGTGCATTAAGAAACCTTATACAACAAAACACTAGAGTAATTTATAAATTAACATATTTTAGTTGGTGCAAGATTTCTCGTGAATCTAGATACTCTTGATTTAGTTTTCCTGGATGAGTATATTTATATCTAAATGCTCATGCTATACATATGAATTTGGGGTTATATCACATTCGTCTTTATAAATTGTGCCTCATTGTTTTGGCATTAGTCATTGGGCCAACTTGTAAAATGTCTTCAGTGTGATGTTAAGAGTTTGATGTGTGCATAGTATCCAGATTGTTATCTCCTTCACTTTGAAACCCTAGTTCCACTTTTGACACTAGGTTAAACTATAAAAAGGGAAAATATTGACGGGTATAACTGATCCTAACCACTCTCTAATGAATGGTTGAGTGATTCTATGTATCCAATACTTTGTGGAATGAAATCAAAGGGCACATAATTCTTACTTTTAATTGTATGTGTGTAATGATGTTCCTTTTATAAATTCAACCTATGATCTAAATGTTGATGCTTGAAAATGAAAATTTTAACTTGGATTAGGTGTTTTGAAATTGTTTTAGGCTTGCTTTTTGTGATTGATTTTTTATTTGGGAGATTTCTAACAGTCCCTCTCAATGTGTAAATGTGTATAAATGTCTTCTTGATGAGTGTTAGATAAGGAAATAAGCTTAGATCTAGTTGTATAAATATCTGACAATTTGGGTAACTTTTCATCCCACCAACATGTGTAATGTGCAAGCCAACACATAAATATGTTTTAAACTTGGATAATAACCATTGTTTGGTATGCAAACAAGTCTGACCGAGGTGGATAGTTTTGAAAACACAAAATTGTTTGAGTATGGTCGAAGGTGTCCATAAAACATGAATAGTGATCTGATGATCAAGAAATGATTTGATAATGATAATAATCAAATTAAGAATACACTAGTGATTTATTATAGGTGATCGATAGTAAATCGGGAAGGACAGACCTATAGAAGAAACACATATGTGAGATAAGGGTGTGTAAGATCCATGTGTGTATGCACAAGTCGGCTGACATTTCTAAGTGTCTAATGAGATTTTAGTGTCTATATATGTCCTCCTTATATTATAGTATTGAAAATAAAATAATGTTGGATTAAAAGGATAAACGCATGTACCTTAGTGTGTAAACACACTTTGTATTTGGGAGAAGGCTCCAAGTGTACAAATTGCTCCATGAAAACATGTAATGAAACATGTAAAAATCAATGTCCATGAAATAAAATCTTAAATAAATTTGATCAATGTAATATTTTTAATTTGAAGAGCAAAGAAGGAATACCCTTGTAATTGAGTGAATTATGTTAGACTATGAAGTATTGGAGTTGTGATTCATTTTGAAACATTGGAGATTGAGGTGATTATGCCCCAAGGAAAGTACCTTTGTTCAAACTATGGGATGGGAAGATAAATTTTCCAACCTTTATGAAGGAGTAATGTTGGGCCATTGAGTGATATAGAACCTCAACCACACTACTCATTTAATAGATGTTGAACCTCAAGATGAAATGGGGAGCCTATATTAGGCTCATGTATATTGAATCAACCTATGCAGATAGATTTTATACTCACATTATTACCATCGTTAGCTTGAATACCATTAATGCCAACTTGAAAATGGAAAAAATGTAATAGTATGTGCATGAACAATGTTATTTCTCTATAATTTGATCAAATCTCTCAACCTGATATAGAATGTCATAAAATATATATGCCATTCTATCCCAAACATGATATATCTGAAAACATGTCACATATGTTCCCATGGATTGTTTGAAAAATTTATATATCGCATTACATATGCCCTAAAATTTGTCTCAATATACAAATATGTGTCCCATAATCTGAACCAGACTAATAATATATATTTCAAACCCACTAATATGGCCCCATTTTGAGGTGAGGGATGTAGTCTAATATTTACTCATATCAAAATAAAGGATTTAGACAAATCATGTTATGTAGAAATATACAAGCATTTAAAATCATGTGCTAACATGTGGAGATTATATCATCATAGTATGAATAGATCATCAAAGCATATATGAACCATATATCCCAAGGCATACAAGTTTCATGTCAATATAAATATAACAATTAGGCACGCAAAAATAATCATCATAGATATAAGCAATGGATAGTAACCTACCCAGGAAATGTGCATGGTATGGATCATGACACCACACACAAGTAAAAAGGTGCATGATATGGATCAAGACATACGAACTCAGTAAAAAATCCTAGATTTATCTATTCATAAACATATATATGTCATGTCCATGACCCACATATTAAAGTACACATAATAGCACTCGATGTCACATAAAGAAAGAGCCATAAAAATCATCAATCAAATGTCACATAAGGAAAGAGTCACACACAATGGTAAATTATATGTCATGCAAGGCAAGAGCCACACATAATAGAATATAAAATTTCACATAAGGAAAGAGCCACATAGAATGGATAATCAATGCTAGATTATGAACAATCAATTTCACACAAGAAGACAAGGTCCATACAAAAAAAAAATCATCTAATCATACATATAATCAATAAATATCAGATAATAAGGCAAAAGGCATACAAAGAAAGAGTTATAAAATGTGAAATTCAATCAAAAAAATTCACGAAAGAAGCTGTTGCCCAAAGAAAGAGTCATACAATGAAAAAATCAATCAGGAAATGTCATATACTAAGGCAAGCTCCAAAACAAAGCACAATCAATTATTAACATATAGGAAAAAGCATGACAACAATGAAGCATAGAATAAGTCAAATTAGTCTACACCGTTAATCTATGTTAAAATCATAAAATAGTAAAATAAAATATCTCTGAAATGTAGCACTATAAATAGTATAAGCAAGAACAAGGAATGTATAAGCAATAAATGTAGCTCAACATGATAAATGGAAATGTCATATAAAGATATAACCTATAACAATGTAACCTATTGAATGAGATACCAACAGCTTTGGCATGGGCCTTGGGTGTAGGAATGTCCTACATTTTTAAATACATGTATCATATATAACTTTTATGACTTGCATCTCACTCATATATACCATGACATGTATGTGTGTATGAAAAAAGATATGTAATCTACCAAATATGTGATAAATAACATAAATCAATGGCAATAAGTAGAAAAATATGTTGAGGTCCTAATTTTTTATTTTTGGAACTTATATATATATATATATATATATATATATATATATATATATATATATATATATATATATATATATATATATATATATATATATATATATATATATATATATATATATATATTTTGAATATATTTTGAATTATATGAAATTTATAGGCCCAATAGCACACCCAAGGGATGTGGATAATCAAATAGTGGATCTGGTGGAAGAGTGCTTAGTTCAGGATAAAGAACCAAATCAAACGCCCATATATCATTATCATTGTTGTTTTCAAACCATTACTTGTATATTACCCTTGTCTTTCCCTTTTATCTTTCTTGGATGTTATGCATAGATACCACATGTTGTTCCACTGTATATGAAGACTCATGCTTTGTCTTAGGAAAAATTGGAGTTGAAGTTGTTCTTCAGATCCCTAATTTTGTGATTATCACCATTTCCATCATGACATATTTTGATTGTACTATCTTGGAATTTGAATTTAATTCACTTATTAGGTGGATAGACTCTAGCTTCCACCTATTTTAACAAATGTTAACCTAAAGTAGCTTGTGATTGGAACCTATACCCATCACAAATATGAGTGTGTCCATAGATTTTGGGCCATGAGAATTTGGTAATGTAATATGTCCTATTGATTGCTCACAATGTATAAGATGTTGTAACTAATCTATACCATGACCAAAATCTTATAGAAATATCACGCGACATATATTTGTCCCTTGTTCGACATCATCATGAACTTATTGTTGATATTCATTCTTAATGGAAATTTAGATATTCAAAATGTTATTCTATGGACACTTGTAGTCTCTAGGTGGCCTACTTCTATATCAAGTTTTAGTACAAACCACTATTGGTTGTACAACCTTAATTATCCCTTCATTATTATAATTATAAATTTATTTTTTTAATGGTACATAATTATTTATTCCATGTCTAGTTATTTGATGATAATCGCAATATGATTTGCCTTCTTGATATGATAAATGCCCCAATAGATTTATGTTTGGTAGTAGGTAAAGGGATCGAGTTGTTTTCAAGTGACGTTTGTAATATGGTGCTTGGTTTATCTTGAATGCTTTTTATTTGCACTATTAACGAAGGCTCTGAATCCATAAATTCCACATTCTTTAATGAGTTCAACTCTAGACCTTTGATACACTACATAATGTAAGATTGTTCTTCTACCTGAGTCATGCTTGAGTTTAAGAAGGTTTTCCTTAATGTTACACTTAGCGTATGGAGTTTCTATTGAGAGTTAATATTGCAACAATGATTTCTAACATTTTTATTGTATTGAAGTTTTGTCTTTCCTTTATCCATTTTAGGTTGTTCTTAATTCTATAAATTATCTCGATACTCTCATGTAGTGATAGGTGTGAATTATTATGAGATAAATACTCATTTGGATCCATGTGTAAAATTTAGTTTCTTCAAATATCATCTATATTCCCTTGAATTTCGTTATCATCACCATCAATATTATAATATGTGATTATGCAAGATGGATTTGATGAATTAACCAATAAGGAAATATTTGGTATTATTTCTTTCATTTTCCCAACATGAATTTGTAATTCCTTCCTTGGCTCTTATTTGACCAGTACGTTTGTAATTGGTTCTTTATCATTTTATTTATTTGATCCCCTAACCTCATATGTATGGATTTTATTTGTTAGAATAATATGTGATGGAGGTACTATAGAATAATGAATAGAATCTGATTGTGAATTACCTTCATTATTAGGTTGCTACATTTTTCAATATTTGAAGGGAATATTGTTTACAGGACATGTATACAAATGTCCTTTATGCATGAATTTCAAAAATATATGTAGTGTAGATGGTACTAATTCCATAGAGTGTATCCAAGGTTGACCTAAAAGTATGTTATAATGTAAATGGTTAGGCATGACCTGAAATAGGGTAGTCAATGCCTTGGGTCCTACTGTCACATCTAATGATATTGATCTAAGCACCTAATATGGAATGTTATCAAATCCTTTTATGATTTTATTTGATTTTTGAATAATAACCATATTAACCCTTAATGTTTGTAATGAAGTAATGTTGCATATATTCATTATTGATCCATTATCTATCAAGATGCATTTTACTCCCATAAATTTGATTATTTCTTGACTGAACAAGGGAATATTTTGATCTATTATATGTTTTGTGGGAAAATCTTCATTTTCAAAAGAGATCATTTATTCCCTTATATAATGTACTCATAATGAAAGGAAAATATGTAGGTTCTATATCATTTGTAAAATTTACATCATGCAAAACATTGTATAAGATATCCTTGTATAGGGATGATATGTTTATTAGTTCAAGAATATAAATCTTAGCTTGGATATTTTCTAGTTGATAAATGATATCATATATTTGGTTTGATTGGTTGGTCTCATGGGAGGCAAAGAGGGATGATGAGGAACATATTGACTACCTTCATTTTCCCATGCATGGTGGGCCACCCAACCTCTTTGGATTGTGACATCATGGAACATAATATCCAATATAAGCCTAGGGAAAATAATGGGGGTAGGATGGTAGCTAACATGACCTTGAGGTCTAGGCGGAGGGGGACCAAAAAGAGTCATGCATCCCATTTGATGCTTAGTAGTAGCCAAAATTAATTCAGATTAGATATTTATACAATATGAATTTAGGAAGGCTAAATAATATTTATTATTAATTTCAACCTTAGAATTATGACACAAATATTTTACCCATGGAATGACATAGTTGTTACATATTTTGCATGTTAAAGAGAAACATGCAATAATTACAATCCTATCTTGAGTTAAAAAATAGAAACCCTATGAGTAATTTGTGAATGAAGGAAAATTGGAAATTAGGTCTGAAAATCATATTTAAATTCAAAAATTTGAAACCCTTAAAAAAAGTATGAAACCCTAAGATAAAACCTAGGATTTAACATGTTCAATATAAGGTTTGTGTTCACTAATATGTTTTACCTTATTTTGTATTAATGAACCTAAACAAGTATATATTTTTTAAACTATTTAGATTATATTATGTATGTATGTATGTATGTATAGCACACCAATATTAATGATATAACAAAGTATGATTGAACAATTAAAATTTCCTATTTGTGAAAAGTACTAAGAAGACTAGGGTACTTAGCTTGTTACTGATATGTTCTGGTATGAAACTGTGTAGGTAACATGAATGACTAAAAATGGATAAGGAGTCACTCAAATCAAGAAATTAGATATTTGAGTTTGCTTAGATGAGTTTGTGGGCATCAAGATAAATATGTTAGATGTAGGCATCCACCTTCTACCGGATCTATCCTTATAAATTGTGTCTCACTATTTTGGCATATGCTAATGTACCTACTTCTAAGCTATTGTCCTATGCAATATTAGGAACTAAATGTGTGTGCAATATCAAAATATTATTTCATTCACTTCAAATCCCTAGTTACACTTTCCACACTAGGTTAACCTAAAAAAATGGGGAAGAGTATCCAGAGAAGTTTAAAAATAAAAATCATTTTAAAGGTAACTTGGAAAATCATGGATTTTAGATGGAAAATATGATTATTTGTTATATGGAAAAATAGGAAATGTGCATTCCATGAAAGTTTTCATTATTGAATAAATTATCTAATTAACAAAGATTAATTAACTAGTGAGATGTGATATGATTTTTGTGAGATTGAATGTGGTAATAGAGGAAATAATTAATTGGCTAGGGGGTGATATTTAAATTGGATGAGTAGACTAGGGATGTGTTGAAAAAAGATGATGTGGTTGATTAAGGTGATTAGGGAAGTGTTGTCATGACTTGGGATGAAAACGATGATCAAATTGATGAATTTTGATTATCAAAAGAAATTAGGGTAAATCCACACGATAATGCGAGAAAGTGATTCAGTGAATAGTGATAACACCGGAGTGGAATAAATGAGGTGTCTATAAGAAGACATAAGATTCATGGCAAAAAGGATTCATATCAGTGTTCACTTTACATTCTTGTGATGTGATGTAACTTTCTATGTATTTGTGATGCGTTATGGAAGGATCTGTTGTTGACTATTTGGCATTTAATTTTGAAAGTCATGGAATCTCATAAGGATTCATTTAAAATGCATGTGATCTATTATGTGATGCATTAAGCAACAAGCTCAAACATGTTATTGTGTCTTGGAAATGTGGAGACATGTAATGCTTGTGGCATACTAAGGTGTGTTAATGTTGTTAGTAGGGTAAAGGCACTTAATGTAAATAAGTGGGTCTTGTATCTTTGAGGAAATTCAATTAGGTAGTGGAGATTAGATATGGGATTTTTATTATGAGATAGGCTACTTGCAAAGACTATGAATTAGCAATGTCAAGATCTAAGGATTTGATGTTGTAATGAATTTCATTGTGAGAACGTAGTGTCATTGTTTTCATTGTCTCTATTATATTTCTTGTGATTGAAATCTAATATAGATATGAATTGTTGTTGTTGCATTTCATTGTAATTTTTGCTCGTGTATTTTAAGAATTGTGTGGTCCAAGAATATCTTAATTGAGACCCCTATATGTGACCGCATCAAAGACCCAAATATCCTATTCCCTAATCCAAGCAGCTCTTGATCCATTTTTAGTCATCCCTATCACTTACACAATTTCATACCAGAAAAGATCATTAACAAGCTAAGTACCCTAGTATTTTTAATACTTTCCACAAATAGTAAATTGTAATTGTTCAATCATACTTTGTTGTAGAATTTGGATTTGTGTGTTATTAATATATTATATAACTTTAATATTTGAAAAAAAATATGCTTGTTTGTATTCATTAATCCAAAATAAAGTAAAACAATTTGATATGGGTGGTATGAATATTTCTTCTTAATGAATGAACACAACTTATGGGATATTATTTTCATGAATCCATTTTCTATGATGAACAAAATTATGTTGCATCTCTATTTGATGATTCTCCTTCTCTATGATTAGTTTCTTAGTAATAAGGATATTATTGAGGCCAATAAAATCTCCCAATTTCTATTTGGTGAGTCTCATTTTATTTATAGTGAATATTTTAATGAGGGAAATTCATTTTTGGAAAGAGAAGTTGAGGAAAATATGATTGTGGCTTATCATGAGCAAGTAATGTAGGAGAACGTTCAGCATGATTCTTCTCCCTTGAAAATGCTAATAGATAATCATGATTTTTTGAGTCTTCCATGGATGGTGAATGATTTTCAAAGAGTGTTGTTTTCATTCTCCAAACAAGCATTGGAAATATATTCAAATGATAGTTATAATCACATGCTTAATATAGTTGATAGTGTGTTGGTTAAACACTACATAGATCAATATGGTTATTTATATAAGAGTATATTGAATGATTTCCTCAATTTTATTGAAATAGACCATTGTTGAAGCTTCTATCCATTCAATTGGTTGCATGTTCTCATCTTAAATAAAATGAAGAAAATGTCAAAGAAGATGAAGATGCATTGGTGAGCTTCGATTTGGTTCTCAAGCTTTGGGGACAAAGCTTCCCAAAGGGGAGGGCATGTTGTGTGCTAAAATATAACCTATCTTCTATCATTATGTTTTATAATAAATGAGAAATTTTTCTATGAAGCACATATTCTATATAGTGTTAGGTTAAAATAAGTAGTTAGATCCACAAGCTACCTAAGTTCAATGTATCTAGATATTGAGAATATGATTTCTAAGTTGAACTGTGTGCAAAATAATTTCGCCACTTTTGGATCACTATGGAGGGAGATATAGGAGTCACAATATGTTGCTTTGAAATTGTTTAGAAAAACTGTAATTTTTGGTAACTTTCAATTCAAAAGTCGGATTGAGATGGTGTTTACTTTATAGGAGTCACAATATGTTGTTTTGAAATTGTCTAGAAAAACTGTAATTTTTTGGTACCCTGATTTAAACAAAGCTTAACTTTCAATTCAAGAGTCCGATTGAGGTGGTGTTTTGTTTTTTTGTTTTTTTTAACTACATTGGGTAAGTTTCTAATGATTTTTTTTATCATTATTTTTTGAGGTATTCTAAAATAAATAATCTGTGAAGTGGATTGTTTTTATCCGTAAAACCCTAATATAGAAAAGATATAACAAATATATTTCAAAGAAGGTTAGGCGTTTATTTGTGAAATAAATTTTAAATACATTTGATGATACATTTTATAAATTTGTTATTTATTTAGATGTGACATCAGAATATGAAAAGGAAATACTTGCATGGCTAGATTTGGAGGATGTTTGCAATGAGTGGTATGAAGATTTCTTTTGGTTGAATGAAGACAACTTATTTGATATTATTTTTCATGAATCCTCTTGCTATGATTAAGAAAATTATGATGCACCTATATTTGATGATTCTTCTCCCTTTTGTGGTTACTCTCCTAATAATGAGGCTATCATTGAGGCCAAGAATATATCTCAATTTCTATTTGATAAGTCACATTTTCCTTACAGTGAATCCTTTAATGAGGAAACAACATTTGTTGAAAAAGAAGTTGAGGAAAATATGGTTATCGTTAATCATGAGTAAGTAATGGAGGAGAATGTTTATGACAAGTCTTCTCCCTTAGAAATTTCAACATATGATCATGATTTCTTAGGTCTCCCATTGATGATGAATGATTTCGAACAAGTGTTAATTTCATTATCAAAACTAACATTGGAAATGTTGATAGTTCTTATCATGTATTTGATATAGTTGATATTGTGTTAGTTAAAGACTGCATATATCTATATAATGCTCTTGATTATTTCTATCAGAGTATATTAAAACGATTTTCTCAAGTTCATTGAAATAGGCCATTGTTACAGCTTCTACTTATTCAAGTGGTTGCATGTTCTCATCTCAAAGAAAATCAAGTAGCAAAAGAAGAATGTATGGGTGAAATTCAGTTTGGTTCTCAAGCTTTGAGGATAGCTTCTTGAGGGAGAGGGCATGTTGTATGCCAAAACACAACCCATTTTGTCATAGTTGTTTATAATGTAAACGAGTTGTTTTTCTATGAAACTCATATTCTATGTAGTGTTGAGATTGAATAAATATCTTGATCCACGAGCTATTTAAGTCCAATATATCTAGACATGTTAGGTTTCAAGTAATAGTTTGTTCCACAAGCTACTTGTAGTTATATAAAATGTCATTTTAATTTAATGAGTGTCACTTGAGACCACCCTATCCTTACCTTAGCCCTAGACCTATCTTAAGGCCTCTTTAGATCCTTTTCCAACTTCTATGCATGTTTATCCCTTGCCTAGATATACCAAGTGCTACATTGAGCCATCACCTAGGCATCCTTGATCCTTTCTCATATGTGCGAGCCACCTGGGCAATAGCACGACCCCTTGATCTATAGCGCAGTGCACTATTGGCAAAGAGGGAAATGTTATTGACCCTTAACTTCCCTTGCCCCTAATGGATATCTTTCTACTTCCTGAACCATCTTAGGGTCGGCCTAGACTCCTCTTATGTCTTGACAAGCATCAAAACACTATATAAAGACCACTCTCATTCATTTATCAGATAGATGACAATTCTCATGAATAAGCTCAGAATAGTTGTGAAAATTAAGGTTATTGATCCCTATTTACCCCTATTTTTACATACATCCATCTACAGCAACCTACAGCTTAGTTTTACTCAGGTTTCCAATCTCAATGTACACTCAAAGTGTTCAAACTGACATTCACACTCAGGAAAACTAGCATCAGTCTCACTTGCACCAACACTTAGATTGGGAGAACTACATCGAACTTGATCCCATTTAGAGGTATTGGTATGTAGGTAGCACTCAACACATGGGGTGTTGAGGTCATGCCCAGCCTGCCCTACCAATGCCACTCTTCTTCCACTTGTGTTCATCAAAACTCTAGCAAGCATGGAGGCTTAGGGTTTCATAGTGAAATCAGTCAAAGCGTAGAATAGGGGACGATCCAGGGCTTGATCATACAAGCACAGGGTTTCCAAAACAAAATGAAGGTCTACCCATAATTTCACTGCTTCACTTGCACAGGGTCATTAACACTGCACATAAAGTCTATAGCGCAGTGTGTTAATGGTAAAGAGGGTCGCATTATTGTTTAAAGAGGGTTCTAACCCCTGTTTTCCATTGACGACACTTTGCCCTGCTCCTACATCACTTCCCAGCCCACCACTTGTCTATCTCAGTCATATTTTCTAGCTAAGTACACATTTTCTAATTCATTGTTATTTATAGAATATTCAACTAAATCAATTATTGTGTAAATCAATGGATGTTGATATTGTAGTATTTTATTCCCTGATTTATTACTCAACGCTTTATCAACCTAAAAGAGATAAATCATTTGGTGAACCCAATATACTTCGAATAGTACCAAAACCCTAGCCCTAAATGCTCTTAGGGTTTGTATCCTTATGTTTTTTGTGCTTAGTAATTAATTTCAAATTCTCATATTTGTTTCATTGTTTTATTTCTACAATCTTTCATAGATTTAATTTCTTCGAAGGTTCAAAGTATAAAAAAAATTGTTTTCCTACTTTCCAACCTACAATGCCAAAATTTGATAACCGATTTGATGAGACTAATAAGAAAAATCACAAACTTTCATTTATAAGCATTCAGATATGCAAGATAACCTTATTCGTATTGTTCAAGAAGAGCTTATGAAGTCCATTACAAATCAATCCTCTATCCCCACATATGCTAATATTATTACACCTACTATGGGGGCAACTCAGATTCTACAACCTGTTATAACTAGGCAAATCTCATCAGTGGCAACACATCATATGGCTAGTACACATTCTTCCTCTCCAAATGTACAATCCCTTAGGCATGAGATCCATTCTCTGTAAGCCAAGGTGTTACATCTTAATTAGGGTGCCACTAGACCATCTCATGCCTTAGACTCTCATGTTCTCCTACATACACCATTGGCACAACATATAGCGGCAATTCCTTTGCCCCCTGAATTTGTGGCACCCAAGGTTACTCTGTATGCTGGTAAGGGTGACCTAAAGCATCATCTACGTGCTTTTCACGCAGCATGTTTGGATTATGTGTCCAATGATTGGCTCCTAAGTTGTCCCCTCGCAATTTAAAGGACTATGCAGTACAATGGTTCTATGATCTCCCTAATCAATCCATTATAGCATTTAATCCATCTTAGATGTGTTTTTGGCACATTTTTCGATCACCATCAGTGACAAAATTTCCTATCCTCAAGTCGCTCAACTAAAGAAAAAATCTAATAAGCCAATAGCTAAATATGTCTTGCAATATAAAACCATATTAGCAAAGATGACTAGCCCCATGGCAGATAGAGAACTCTAGGGCATGTTCAAGCAAAGTTTATTACCAGCATTACATGAATTTATATTATTCAAAAAATTCCATCATTTATAGATCTATGCCATACATTGAAGGAACGGGAAGTCAAACTTCTCTCCATGGGCAAATTAAAGTGCACAACCGAATCAGATTCCACTAATAAGAGTTCAAATAAGTTCCCATATAATGTGAGGCCCAATGAAAACAAGAATGAGCAAAAGACAACAGTTAATGCAGCGTCAAACCCAGATCCTCATGTGGTTTTATCAGCACCTCCAAGGAGACCTTTTACGAATCTTCTTGAATCATCAACTCGCATTCTCTAGCAACTTTTGGAATGCAATGTCATATCTCTCCCTCCCATCAAAGAGGTTGATACGACTAAGCCTCTTCCAAAGAATTATGATTCCAATGCATTTTTTAATTATCATAGGGCCCCCGGCCATACTACGAACAGATGCATTAGCTTGCGACATAAGATCCAAGATTTGATAGATGTTAATATCATTGATGTGAGCACCCTTTGTTTCAAACTGTTTTCGCTTTCTACATTCAAAGGAAGTAAGAAACTAAAAGAAATGGTCTAGGGTTAGATGATACCCGAATGAGGTATGTGCACCGTTATCCAGACGTTATGAGAACTCCTCTTTGGTTGTGGAGGATGACACCTGCAGAAGAAAGAGAATAAAACAAAAAGGTTGTTAGATGGATGTAAGGTGGACTGCCAAGCAACGCTTGATCCCAGAAGTGCAAAGACTTCCTGGAAGGGTGTCAGTCCACTGATTGATAAAAGAATGTCTAATAAAAAGAAATAAATTGAAGACTAAGCAAAGGGAACAAAGATATGCGTACCTGTATGCTGCTGTCGATCTTCCACAGTCGTCGACGTCGGTTAGGCTGTCGGCGTCGGTTGGTCAAGGGTCACCGGCGTCGGTCGGGGCAATGACCTGGGACAGGGTCTGGACGGGTTCTTGGTCGATAGAATGGTTTGCAGAATGGCCTGTGGCAGTATGAGAGTCTGTGCAGGGTTGAGAGTAAGGTTTGCTGAAGGAGCGTTGCTGATGCTTGTACCTGTTGCTGATGCAGAAGAATGTAGAACACTACCTGTAGAGTGGAGAGACTGATGCAGAGTACCTGTTATTGATGCTTGGTGTGTACCTGAGAGAGAGAGAGAGGTCTGATTCGTGTTCAAGGAAGACTAGAAGATTGGCGGATTGAAGATTGAAAAGTTGAGTCGAAGGATTGAAAGAGCGGATCCGCACTCCGGAAGTGGAATGCAGTTTTGAAGGCAACCGATGCCGGCAATACCGCCGACGTCGGTCGACAGTTGACCGACGTCGACAGCTGGAAGGAGGTAAAAAAGCTAAAAATAGCCTTTTGTCTATTTTCCCAACTGTCGGGTTTAATTGGTCGTGCGAAAACGGTCGAAGGTGGATAAATAAACATGAGGATTAGTGGAGAAGTTGGAATAGGTCATAGGGTGATAAATGAGGGTATCCAAGGGAAAGGTATCCAAGGAGGGGTGAGGTGTCATGGGTGAAGAGAGAGAGAGGAAATTATTAATTTAAAATAGATAATTACTTTAAATTAATAAGACAGGTTAGGAGTGTTGAAGTGGAACGGGACGAAAGGGGACCAATGGGAAGAGAAGGGGAGGACGACCAAGGAGTAGACACGATTTCGGTGTCTACATTTGCCCCTTTTTGTCTTGTTGGTTGTTCTGGACGAACTGCAAGACAAAAACAGGAGTTGATTGCCCCAGGTATGGGATGAGGTTGCTTTCGTCTTGTTGGTTGTTCTGATGAACTGCATGACAAAAATGAAATATTGATTGCCCCGATTATGGGATGAGGTATTCCCCTTCAAAGCAAGAGTCAAGAGAAGGAAACCTGGAATCAGGTGATGATTTGATAGAGAGTGGATGGAAAGGGTGAAGTTGGAGTGAAAATGTTGCAATAGTCGTGATTGCACGTATACCACTTCACAGGATGGTCAGGTCAAATTATCGCAGGTCGAGGGTCGAGGAGTGTCAAAATCGAAATAACCAGGCCCCAGCATTTAGTCGTAGCTGATTGGGTTATTCGATCCAAGCTGTAGATCCAATGGTCGTCGTGTTTCAAGTATCCTGGGCTCAGGAAGTGCTCTTGGAAAACACGAAAATGCCACAAGTAGTGGGGATCAACTTGCTCGCGGTCCTAATACTTGTGAGGGTCAAAATATGGGTTGCAAACAATATTGCTAACCATTTATGAGGTAGCATACATGCAAAAACAACCAAGGCAACGTTTGTCTTGGAAGTGGTCGGAGTCTGAGGAGATAGTCGTGATCTCCAAGGTCGTTGGTCGAGGCGGGTCGAGATAGATAGCTGGTCGAATGAATGGGCAGACGAAAGAATGTGGCCGAGCTAACCTCAAAAGATGTCGTGTGATCTGAGTGCTGCCTACATAGCCCTTGTGTGAAGGGCCTCAGGCCGATGTAGTTCTCCCTAAAAGGGAGAAAGAGGGTCAAAGTTATGGATTGTTTTGGTCGAGGTCAAGTCATGGTCAAAGGGTCGAAGGGTTTGTCCATCAGATAGACGAATAAACGGATGTGGTCGAACTAACCCTAGAAGACGTCATGTCGACTGAGTGCTGCCTACATATCCCCTAGTTGTTAGGGCCTCAGACCAATGTAGTTCAAACGAAGAGGCAAAGTGGTCGATAGTTAGTTTAGACATGTTAGGTCATGGTCAAAGAATGAAGATAATATGGTTTGTCCATCAGATAGACGAACAAACGGATGTGGCCGAGCTAACCCCAGAAGACGTCATGAACTCTGAGTGTTGCCTTCATAGCCCCTATGAGAAGGGCCTCAGGGCAATGTAGTTCAGACGAAGAGGCAAAATGATTGATGATTGGTTTAGACGAGATGATGTTACAGCCTTTTCCATATTATGTGATGGTGTATTCTGTAACATTGGTTGAGTGGTCTTTCATCCCTAGCAATTTTCCATATTGATGATAGATGTATGCTAACAATGAATTGAGTCTATTTATGTTTCAGCAAGTAATGGTTTATGCTTAACATAAATTGTGTCTGGTCAATAGTTTCTATGTGTATTGGTTTTCATAGAAACTATGTGAAATGGATTATGTCATGTTGGTCTGAAAATGTTTGGGTTGGTTGAATGTGTGACCAAAGGTATGTAAGTGAAATGCGTGTTGCTCTTTCATTGACAAGGACCATAATGATGGCATAGATAAGGGTTTTTAGAAACAAAAGCCCCGTTCATGCATTACATCGTTGACCAATGATTGTGTTAGAGAAGTAATCAAATCACTTGACATTAAGTGAGCTCGAAATCCCTTGAGTATGTTGGGGTGATAGGTGTGATAATGGAAGGGAGAACCCTTTTTGGCAGGAACAACTTTGTCCCTTTTATAGGTGACCCCGAGAACGACTATAGACAAGTCCATGACTTTATAGTTTGGTCAGTCAGTTTTTTTTTTTTTTTTTTTTTGGGCAGACTGATCGATGCGAGAAGTCTGCGAGGGGATGTGGTTTTGCTTTGTGGTCATGTTGTGACGTTGATCGATGCGAGAAGCTTCTAAGATAATGCTGTGTATATAGCAAAATTTAGGCATAGCCATCCTTCGAGGGAGTGGTCTATATTCTACTTTGTATGCTTTTGATATGACTTTGGCCTAGCTGTCCTTCAAGGGAGCAGTCTAGTAAATACAACAATAATGATGCAGTTGTCCTTCGAGGGAGCAGTCTACATTTATAGTGTTATGACCTTGGAATATGCATCTCACTTTTATATATATTTATTTCATTTTTTATTTTATTTTATTTTTTGACTGGACTTTTGGTCATGGACTTGACTATAGAGGTTTAGATGGTTTCCCTTTTATTAGGACAAAGCATTCGTGCTTGACAAAAGGGTTGACTAATATTTGGAGGGTTGAGGGTTAAAAAGGAATACGAATGACAATGACGGGGAGTGCTCAAGGGATCGAGCTCAAGTTAAATGTCAAGTGAACGAGTACTCGACTAACAGTAGACTGGTCGAAGATGCAAGGCATAAAAAAGCTTAGGTTCTGATAAGTCCCTGACTTATGCTTGTGTTACGATGTAAGGTCCAAGTCAATTAGGAGCAAACTTGCCCCATTTGCTTCGTTCCAAATTGGTCACATGTGGGAGATGAGGAAGAAGTTGGTTGATGTTTGGTTGAGGTCAAATGTTTGGTCGAGGCTTGGTCGATGCTTGGTTGATATTTGGTCAATGTTTGGTCGAAGTTGGTGGAGGTCATGATTAAAAAAGTTGGTTGATGTTTGGTCAAAGTTTGGTTGATGTCAATGTTTGGTCGAGGTTAGGGTAAGGTCGAATTCCCCCAGTTACTAGGGAGAATGTTTGATAGAGTTAGTTTGAGAGCGCGAGTTCCTGATCTGCCAGTTGGAGGCAGGAATCTCAAAATCACGGATGGTGACGGAGGCAAGGGTTGGTAATGATTTGATTAAAGTAGCTAATGATTGGGGGTCATCAGGTTGGACCTCCATCGATTGTAAGGTTTGGATCAAAGTTTGATGATGCTGTGGAGAGTTTTGTATGAGATCACACAAAGAGATCTTCACAGGGGTCGTGTGGTGAGGTTGTTTCACCATGGAGTCAGGGATTGTCTTTGAGGATGCTGGTCGAGATGTGCCCAACACAGTAATCTTGGGTTTTGGTTGTGGTGAAGGTTTGGTAGATGGGGATGTCCAAGGGATAGAAACATGTCTTTTCCCTTTATCCTTTTGGGTTAGTGGGCTAGTGGTCAAGTTGACTGTGTTGATTTCGAATAATGGGGTTAAAGGCAGTAGAGGGACCATAGTCTGTTATTGAGATCCCGATTTAGGTGATGATGTTCGTGAGGCATGTGATGGTGTCGATGATTTGGCCAAGGGGCAGTCAAGAGGATCCTTGATGAGAAGGGTATCCTTTTTCCGGTGTTGACGAATGACAGCTTTAAGAGCGCAACAATGCTCAGTGTCATGTCCTAGTGTACGATGATAGTGACAAAATTTAGTGTTGTCGAACCAAGATGGTCTTGATCCGAGAGTTGATGAGTGTGAAGGTGAGGAGGTATGGGAAGCACGGGATGATGTTGAAAGTTTGTTGATAATATGGTCAAGAAGAAGAGTGTCTTTCTCCAAGCATTGGCGAATGACAACCTTGAGGGCACAACAATGCTCAGTGTCATGTCCCGGCGTGCGATGATACGCACAAACTTTAGTGTCATCGACCCAGGGCGATTTTGGTCCGAGAGATTGGTATGGTTTAAGAGGTGGAAGACTGATGCGAGAGGACTGCAACAATTGTCGTAATAGCAAGGCATAAGAACCCGCCAATGGGTCTGTGTGTTTTGTTGCAGTAGGGGTTGATGACTTTTGTTTTGGAGGCATAGGAGGCATTGGTCATTTTGGAGGAAATATATGTTTAATGGGTAGAGGAGATAATGGAGGTAATTTGCCTCTGTGAGGTGTTGGAATAGGAAGCACTCCTATTAAGGTGGATGGATGTGGGCCCAAAATAGAGGGCAATGATGAAGGTGGGGGAGGAATTCTCCGGTGTGGTTTAGTGGCCTTCTTTGGTTTGGTTTGAGGGTCACTATTGTGCGAGGCATGATTAGATATGGAGCAAACACCAAGAGATTTAATCTCTTTTGGCATGGTGGACGCTTGCGTGGGTTTGGGTTCAGATGTGGACGGAGGTGAGTGAGATGCAGGGATCTCAAGCAACAGGCAAGAGAAAACCGTCACTGGGTCTTTCTTGATCGAAGTGGGTGAAGAGTCAGGGTCTTCTCTTGGTGGAAAAGAAATTGGAGAATGTGGCTCCTCAAGAGGATAGAGGGCGGGGATGATGGTGCCTTCTACTTGTGGTTGAGGAGTAGGAAGGGTATGGTCCTTCATTGGTAGGAGGAAGGATGAAGGTGGGGCTAATGGCATTGGTATGGTCGAAGCGTCTTCCAATACAAGAGAGGCCGATGGAGAACTAATAGGAGAAGAAAGCTCTTCTACCTGTGGAGAAGGCTAGTCAGGGACAAGAGGTGAGACCGTATTGACCGTGCGTATATCATGCTCTTGGGAACTATCGGCCATAGTCCGGACATTGTTTTGATTAGGAGGATGGTTAAGAAAGGGTTGTTTGAAGATATCGAGGTGTTGATTAGGCGGTGCATTCGGGTTATCCAAAACAAGATCACATTTATCTATCATGTCTTGGATAATGTTCTTGAAAGTTCGACAGTTGTCTATGTCATAGCCTTAGACATAGTGATAGTGACAGAAGTCATTTTCCTTGTACCATGTAAGGATGGGTTTTGAAGGGTCGAATTGAGGTGGTCGGATTGGAAGGAGATTGAGGACCCCCTGCTTAACGAGTTTTTCCAACATGGAAGCGTATGATTCTCCAATAGGAGTGTACTGACGATGTATGTACCGTTGTTGGAATTGCTTGGTGATGCTTTGAGATGTTGAAGGTTGAGGTTGATCGGTTGTTGTTGATGATGGTGATCTAAAGACCACAGCATTGGCCACTCCTTTGGACTTGGAGTGGGAAGAAGAGGGTCTGGAAGAAGAAGGGTCATTGGTTTTTGTATTGGTATTATGCAATTTGACCCTATTTTTTTCAATAGCACGGAGTTCAAGCTTTCGAGCCATGGTGAAAGCTTCGTCAAAAGTGCGGAATGTTTGAACCCGCAAGGTGGATGAGATGTGCATAGCACATGCTCGAGAGAAGAGCTCAATGAGCTCGGGTTGAGGTAAAGGGAAGGAGAGTTGGTTGATGAGGCCTCTCCAACGGACAACAAAATTGGCTATGGACTCGTCGTCAAACTGTTTGATAGAGTAGAGGTCTGCGATTGAGACTTTTTTGGTGATATTAATCGAGAAATGGTCAAGGAAAAATTGGGCTAGCTGAGTGAATGAAAAGATAGAGTGACTGGCAAGGGAGCTATACCAATCAAGGGCAGGGCCAGAAAGCGACATGAAAAATGTGCATAGTAACAACGCATCGTCATGTGCTATGAGATAACAAGCATGTCTAAATGCTCGTAGATGTTGTTGTGGGTCTTCCTTACTCTGGAAGCGAGTAAACTTAAGAAGCTCTCACTGACTGGGATACGATCGGATTGGGACGGAGGGATGGATGGGTTCATTGCAAATTTGGTCATATGAAAGGACATTGCGTGAACCAGAAATAGAGGTCTCGAGACTAGACATTTTGTCCATCAGCATTTTGATGAGATCGGCTGACAGATTGGCAGATGGGGCCCCCCTAGGTTGTAAGGCGCTTGGAAGGTGCTAGAAGAGGCATATGACGTAGTCGGTTGCGCTTGTATAGGCGCAACATATTGATGACTAGTCATTGGGATAGATGTGGAAGCCAGGGGTGGTTGTGTCATGAAAGTAGAAGGCATAAGTTGACTAGATACCGCCAAAGGTGGTTGCATGGTGGCATTGGCAAAAGGGGAGGTAGACACTCCTGCATTTATAGGTAAGAGTGTATGGAGTCGAGACAATCAAGTTTTGGTATGATGTAGAACTTGGTTGAATTGCGTGTGGTTGAGGGGGTAATGAAACCATGATGGAGGTCGGTCCAAAGATAGATGGGGAGGCCAAACTTTGCATATTGGCCATGGTCGGGTTAATGGTTGAGGCAATAGTCTGAATCATAAAAGGCTGGGTAGCGGATGGTGTTGATGTCATCACCGCTTCACTCGAAAGGTCTCGCATTTGGTTTCTTGCGAGATAGTGTTGGAGAGCCTTGACGTTGTGGTCAAGGAGTCTCTCAAAGTTTGGGTCCCCTTCAGGGACAATTAAAGGTTGATTGAGAGTTAGTCAGGTAAGAGTTCGTTCGGTCTCTGAATGATACTCCATTAGAGGACTAGGCATAGATGGCGAAGGCGGGGGTGGTCATTGCCTTGTGTGGTCAAGAAGAGTTCTGGTTTGACTGCGTGTCAAAATCATTCAAGGCAAGAAGGGTCAAGTTCCAGAAACTGTGTTTTTTCAGTTTTAAAAAACCAGAATGGGTGTTGGACAGCAAGAAAGCTGGGTTTTAAGCTTGTTGTTTTGTGAAAAAAGATTGTGACAGTGACCGACGTCGGTCAGATAACCGATGTCGGTGGAAAAGGTTGCTGACGTCGGTGGTAAAACCGATGTCGGTTACTGTGTCTTCCAGAAACTCAAAGAATTTGAAAGTTTTTGGAAAAAAGAAAACGTCCTCACTAACTCAAAAAACCAGATAGAAACAGAAAAGAAGATGAAGACAAGCAGACCCTAACGTTAATTCTTAAGAATAATTTTTAGAATCCTGTTGGCTTATGCCTTAGATGAATGTTTGGGAAGGTGGCTTGCAGAACGGGTCCTAGAAGAGGCAGTCTAAAGTCGGTTTCAGGTTAGTTTCGGTGCTCAAGAGTCTGTATTAATTTTTGTACGTGGCCTGGTGCTAAGGAGCAAGCTCCCCTCACTTCACAAGCCCAGTGATAAGCTGGTCTCGCTTAGCCAGTATATACTTTCCCTAGAGATTATCCTCTGCCAGATAACAGAGTGGGCTTTCCCCTTGATAATGAAGTCCAAGTGGGATTGCCGAGACGGGTAAGGTATCCGCTAGGTGATGAAATCTTAGTCGGGCCTTGTCTCAGGTGAGTTTAGATGTTTGATTTTGTGCAAGTGATTTGGTCGTGTAACATAAGTGTGCTACGATTAATTCATGATGCGGTTTTAAGTTACTAGATGTGAGAGCTAATAATGCAAGCAAGCAGAAATGAAATGCAAAATATTTTAAGCCCAAGTCGAGATGTGTCGTTCGGATGAAAACAAGTTGAGAAAGGGTTAAGAGTATGATTTTGACTAGTCTAAAATGCAAGAAGAAATGACAAGAAAAAGAAAGGTTCTTTTTAACTTGCTTATGATGTCTTTTCGAGAGAGATGCAAGGAGAGACCTAATGCACCTATATGAAAAGTACGCCTTAGAAGAAAAAGTATGAACCCAAGGAGAATTCCTAGGGTCCCACTGGGCGTGCCAGAATGTTTCAAACTATTTTCGCTTTCTACATTCAAAGGAAGTAAGAAACTAAAAGAAATGGTCTAGGGTTAGATGATACTCGGATGAGGTCTGCGCACCGTTATCCAGACGTTGTGAGAACTCCTCTTTGGTTGTGGAGGATGACACCTGCAGAAGAAAGAGACTAAAACAAAAAAGTTGTTAGATGGATGTAAGGTGGACTGCCAAGCAATGCTTGATCCCAGAAGTGCAAAGACTTCCTGGAAGGGTGTCAGTCCACTGATTGATAAAAGAATGTCTGATAAAAAGAAATAAATGGAAGACTAAGCAAAGGGAACAAAGATATGCGTACCTGTATGTTGCTGTCGGTCTTCCACAGTCGTCGACGTCAGTTAGGCTGCCGGCGTCGGTTGGTCAAGGGTTGCCGGCGTCGGTCGGGGCAATGACCTGAGACAGGGTCTGGACGGGTTCTTGGTCGATAGAATGGTTTGCAGAACGGCCTATGGCAGTATGAGAGTCTGTGCAGGGTTGAGAGTAAGGTTTGCTGAAGAAGGAGCGTTGCTGATGCTTGTACCTGTTACTGATGTAGAAGAATGTAGAAGACTACCTGTAGAGTGGAGAGACTGATGCAGAGTACCTGTTGTTGATGCTTGGTGTGTACCTGAGAGAGAGAGAGAAAGAGAGGTCTGATTTGCGTTCGGGAAAGACTGGAAGATTGGCGGATTGAAGATTGAAAAGTCGGGTCGAAGGATTGAAAGAGGGGATCCGCACTCTGGAGGTGGAATGCAGTTTTGAAGGCAACCGACGTCGGTAATACCGCCGACGTCGGTCGACAATTGACCGACGTCGGCGGCTGGAAGGCAGGTAAAAAGGCTAAAAATAGCTTTTCGTCTGTTTTCCCAACTGCCGAGTTTAATTGGTCGTGCGAAAACGGTCGAAGGTGGATAAATAAACGTGAGGATTAGTGGAGGAGAAGTTGGAATAGGTCATAGGGTGATAAATGAGGGTATCCAAGGGAAAGGTATCCAAGGAGGGGTGAGGTGTCATGGGTGAAGAGAGAGATAAAATTATTAATTTAAAATAGATAATTACTTTAAATTAATAAGACATAGGTTAGGAGTGTTGAAGTGGAACGGGACGAAAGGGGACCAAGGGGGAGAGAAGGGGAGGATAACCAAGGAGTAGACACGATTTCGGTGTCTACACCCCTAAAAAAACACCCAAAGCATAACCGACTGAAGCAAAAGCAATGAAAATATTTTTTGATCCATTTCCAAAACATATGGCTAATGAGACAACAGAGACTTTAGATTGTTTATTATACTTATAAGGGGCATCCCCCACAAGCATCTTATCATACTCATACAATGGACACACCCTCTCATCATTGGTGTGTATCGTACTACAGTCCCAGTTAGGCCTCTTATCACTTTATCAGAATAGGAGATCGTTGACGATGACTCAAATTTATACACTCTTTATATGAGCTTACATTGATCATCCTCCTATTCAAAGTGTCATGGTTGACAACAGGTCAAGCATCGATGTGTACTATTACACTTCTACATCACTTGGGCTATTCAAATCAAGATATTTTTGACAGATACAGTGATTCGTGGCTTTAGTGGCCATGTATAGAGCTCCATTGGGAATATCGTACTTCCATTATAGGTTGGGCCTGCACATGTAGCTCTCAGATTCATAATTGTACCTAGTGTTGGAACATTTGATATGTTATTGGGTAGGCCTTGGATACAACAGCTTTGAGTCATTCCCTCCACCGTACATTGATGTCTTAAGTATATACACGTTAATCAAGTTGTTACAGTTGAGGGCCTTCTATATGAGTATCGTTTACCTACTCCATATCTAGTTACACAGCAGTCACCATTAATAGCTCCAAACACATATGCCATTAGTACACCTTAGCTATCAATTGAGCCACCAGTGCAGGTGAGGTTTACTTCTACAACATTAATACTTATACACACTCCCACGATGACCTTTATTAGAAAGACTACTATGTTAGAGACATGTTGTGGATTCTAGAGAGCCTCTCTCTACCCCATTCCCACCCAAATTAGTTTTTGAGTCCTCAAAGCACTCTGCATAGAGCATTTATGCCATTTACAGCTTCTACCAGATGGATCCCCAAGAGCCCCATAGTTCACAGGGCAGTTCAGTCAACTTCATAGATTCATAGCCACACTCCACAATCAGTTTCAGCTAATGATTATTCAGTACATCTGATTCTTAGATCTCAAATACCTCCTTGCACATCACATGCGATCACTCTTCCTTTACTTGATACAAGTCACCTTGATATTGAGTCTCTTACAAGACTCATCGGTTAGTATGTTCCCCTATTACTTGTACATAGTTTCATTATTTCAATTTACTTGTACATAGTTTCATTTATCTTGCTCATTGTACATAGTTTCATTTTCATGTTGCTTGTACATAGCTTATACTCAGAAAACACAAAAAATATAATGTGTTCAAAAATACAAAAATATTCAAATATTGTTCAGAAAATATAATTTTAGATTGTATGCATTTCTATGCTTACATTCCTTCTATTTACTAGGTACTACATATGTTATCTATGTTAGTGTAGTCAATTTTATCATACATACATGTTTCACTTGTTCCCTTCGAGCGTTCGCAGATTACTACAGGACTTCGGTCCTCTACACAGATTCAGATTTACTACTATCTACCCATCGAGGGCACATATACATATACATCAATTCAGCATTGATATATTAGCCCATTAGGGACATCATACACAACATCCGATTTGTCATGTTATATCTTCTATACTCCATATCACATGTTTAGCATTGATCATATCTTGATATTGATCATCCTATACTACATTGATTTTTTGCCAACTAGTACTACTATAGACTTAACTTATGTACAACTTTGCTCTTATAAAGATTTGTACCGCATGATTATGCATACTTATATTTCTCATTTTACTAGGCTAGATTTGATTGTCTCTCTTTTGGTTGTACATCTACTTGAGGGCGTTTGAATGTCATTGTCCTTTCACTGTTTTTATGCTTTGGACATGTTCCCATGTCCTTGTGTCTGCTTCTTGATTGTGTATGTAGACATTTGAACATGTCCTTCCATGTGGCTCTAAGTCAAACGTGTGTGCTCTTTTGCATATGCAAACATTTAAATATGTCTTTGTATGTGTTCATTTTCTCAAATGTAGTGACATATGCACATGTTCCTTGTATTGTGGCCCCATGGCCTACTTTGTGTGTCTCATGTGTTTGTTTGTATACTTTCATATATGCATCGTGGCCATGACACTTATCTCTTGCTTTCACACCCAGTTTGTGATGCCATGGGGGACTTCATGCATCTCCCCTTCCTCCTTGGGTGCCTTGATGGACACCATGCTCCATTCCTACAAGCAGTTTACTCAGATTATATTCAAGTTTGTTGTTCATATATATGCTTGCATTGTTATATCTATCTTGACAACCTTATGAATGCTAGATCTAACATACATCGTACATTACCAACTTATGCTCAATCTCTTTTATATTTTGATGTCATGTATACACATTATATTGATTTATCACAGAGATATCATATATTTTCAGTCTAACACACATGATGCATAACTTTTCTTTTAAGGATAGTTATTGCAGAGATTCAACAACTCCCCTCAAAATAGGGGGCATTCACAGGGGTTTGTCACAGAGATTAGGGCATCCTAATGAGCACCCAAAAACACAATTTTCAGCATGCAAACACAAAGTAGCTCATACTCAAAAAAATACAATCATACACATCAATCTCAATTTTTCTCAGAAACAATAGTGTAGTACATTGTCAGGAGCGAAGTGCGTTAATAGTCCACCTACCGCACTATTGTCTAGTAGCCTCAAAAATAGAAAATTATGAAATTGTCAGAAAGTTACAGAAGATACAATTCAAATTTACAATCTCAGTGACAGATTATTAGATATGCTCAGTATATATTCAATTTTTACACAGATTTGCTCAAACTAAGGGCATCATGCGTACCATGATCACTCCCATTTCAATTTCAAATATACACAGACACATAGTATTGTAACTCAATCCAATATCCATATGCATGGATATCATAATTGGGAGCATGTGTGCGGCACATTGTTTCCATATGCTCAATTTTGCATCGATTCTCTCAGATGGAATGACAACTCCATGTTGTATACTTCAGATACCATATGCACCAAGATTACACCAAATTAATGTCTCATTTCGTCTGTAGCAGTTGGCATTCTGGAGTTCTCGAGTGGCCCCTGAGCTGTTTTACATTTCAAAGTTCCCATGTAGCCCCTAAGCCGTTTTACATTTCAAAGTTACCAAATGGCCCAAAGCCATCTTTTACAGCTTCATGACACCACATAGTTTCAATTTCAGTTTATTCTACTACACATGGGTAGGCAATAATGGAGTCATGACCTACTTGAATTCTTGAGCCACCTACATAAGAGGGTTGGACAAGTCATCAGTACAATCCAAGTTATTCATAAATTATGATCCACCAAACAAGGGTGGGCAATGATGGAGTCAAGGCAAGCTTGAGTTCTTGAGCCACCCACACATGGGGATTGGGCAAGTCATCAATGTAGTCCAAACTATTCATCGTTTGATCACCATCTACACACACGGAGGATTTCACTAGGTTTTTGCATTGGTTCACGTATCCAATGAAGTGTATTTGTTCATTTCCTCTCTCTCACATCTCTTTACTCAGGTTTTGTCTTTACTTTTGATATTTCTTGATGATTGATTCATATATGTTCCATTTGTAGGATACACAATGGAGTATTGTTCGTAGACTCAAACCCACATTCACAGGGTTCGCCTCATAGGTAAGTCCAAGTACACTTCTCTTTCCTTTATCCTAGTCATTTTGCTTTGTTGCATTTCTAAAATAAAATGGGGGCAAATGTAATCATATAAAATTTTATTTTAATGCAATGAGTGTCACTTGAGACCACCTTATCCTTACCTTAGCCCTAGACCTATCTTAGGTCCTCTTTTGATCATTTTCTAGCTTCTATGCGCATCTAGCCCTTGCCTAGATAGACCAAGAACCACATTGAGCCATCGCCTAGGCATCCCTGATCTTTCTCATATGTGTCAGCCACCTAGACAATAGCATAGCCCCATTAGTCTATGGCGCAGTGTGTTATTGGGAAAGGGGGCAGTGGTATTGACCCTTAGTTTCCTTTGTCCCTAACAGATATCTTTTCACTTCCCAAAGCATCTTAGAGTCGGCCTAAACTCATTTCATGTCTTGACAAGCATCAGAGCACTATATAAAGATCACTCTCATTCATTTATCAGATAGATGACAATTCTCATGAACAAGCTCAGAAATAATTGTACAAATTAAGGTTATTGATCCCTATTCACCCCTATTTCTGTATACATCCATTTACAACAGTGCAAAACTTAATTTTACTCAAATTTTCCGTCTCAATTCACACTCAAAGCGATCACATTGACATTCATACTCGGGTATACTAGCATCACTCTCACTTGCACCAACACTTAGATTTGGAGAACTACATCGGGATTGATCCCCTTTCAAGGTATTAGTATGTAGGAAGCGCTCAACGCATAGATTGTTAAGGTCACATCTAGCCTACCCTAATAATGCCACTCTCCTTCCACTTGAGTTCATCAAAACCCTAACAAGCATGGAGGCTTAGGGTTTCATAGTTAAATCAGTCAAAGTGCAAAACAGTTGACAATCCAAGTCTCAATCATATAGGAACAGGTTTCCCAAAATAGAGTGAAGGTCTACCTAGAATTTCACTACTTCACTTGCACAAGGTCATTACCACTGCACAAAAGGTCTAGAGCACAGTGCGCTACTGGCAAAGAGGGTTGCACTTTTGTTCGAAGGGGGTTCTAACCCCTATTCTCTGCTGATGACATTGTCCTGCTCCTACATCACTTCCCAGCGTGCCACTTATCAGTCTTAGTCATATTTTTCAGCTAAGTACACATTTTTTAATCCATTGTTATTTATAAAATATTAAAATAAATCAATTATTGTACAAATCATTGTTGATATTATAGTATTATATTCCCTTATTTATTACTCAGCGCTCTATCAACCTAAGGTTACATTCTATAATCCTAAAAATAATAAATCACTACTTCATAGAATGCTCTAGTTAGTGATAATAAGTGCAAACCGCTCTTTTTGGAAAACTATGAGTAGAATAATATTATAATTTAAGATATTGGAAGTTACTTATTTTGTTATAAATAAAAGTTTGCCCTTCATATAATCAAAAAAAAAGGTTATGTTTTGACACACAACATTCCACTAAGCCTCTCTGATGAACTTGTACAGATTTTGCAACATATCAGTCATTGCAATTTGGCATTCTAAATAAAACTATCTTCAATTTGGCATTCTGAATAAAACTATCTTTTCTTTTCTGTTTTCCTTTAATTTATACTACAGTAAAATCTTTTAATACCGGATTTGTTGAATTCTTGATAATGATAATCTTAATATTACTAAATGTGCAACAATCCCTAGGTTTTTAAAACAAAATAACCTATCGAGTGGGAGCTCCAAAAAGGTTAGATTTTGATGCTTGTTTTTGGCCTATACTTTGTTGTTCATGGCGTTGTATGCATAAGAGTTATATATCGTGCATTAATTGCCACATTTATCTTTAAAGTGTCCAGCCATTTGGAGAGGCATCTTATAAGATGTCTTAAACACCTGCACAAGCAGTTGCAAGCAATTGTCTAGCTGCTTCTAGAACTGGTGTGAATAGTCACTGGAAAAGATTGTCCCAAAGGTCAAGGGCATGGTAAAAAGTATACTCGTGACCCTGACCCTGATGTTATTACTTAACTTGATGAGTAAGTCAAATATTCATATTTTGAATATTTAAATCCATGTAGTTAGGTAGGGTATTTTCTTGGTAGAATTCCCTCTGAATCTGTGATTAATACTGAGGTCAAACAATACTAGGAAACCCACCATTGACGTGTGTCTGGTGTCAAAAACCTTACTAAAGGTTTCTTCTTCTTGCAATTTTGGGACCTAGTTCATAGTTGTGCTCAAATGCGGCCCATGAAAAACTTTTAAGTTATTTGTAATCAATGTCATGATAATTTCTCCACACCTAAGGCTATTGAACTTCAATGCTCAGGGTGCTTCGAGTTCCCTGGCCTTCCTGTTCAATTTTGGCCACTTTTGGATCAGAGGGTTCAGTGTGTAGGCACTTATATACACCATGAACCCTGTTGGCTATTTACTGCTAGACCCAACAAGAGAGTGGGTCTTTGTTAACCTTGCTAGGAGCTTAAAGGAATCCACATGAAACCAGGTTGGAAATTATTGTTCCACACAACTACACGTTATATCAACTTACCAAATAAATGTTTTCGGTTTAAAGAACCAGACATTAACAGTTACTAATCCGAACAATTAAAGCAGGGGTCATAAACTTTGCCTCGAAACATTGGTGATACATAATCTTCCAAGCCCATTAAGAATAGCAAGGTTTCTGCTATTGTGTTTCTCCCTAATTTATCTATCTCAACCTCCCATGTCCATGAAGCAAAATCTTATTGTACATTCCACAAAATATACTCTTACTAATGCAGGTCTCATTTGCATGATAGTCTTGCTTACATGCATAAAGCTTTTTTCTTAGCCTTCACCTTACATCTTTAAGCCTCTAAATAACATGACATTCCATTGTCTGTAACTTAAGCACACAAAAGAAACATGAAAGAAAGATGCATATTTAAAGCCTTCGAAAAAAGACATGCTTTTTGGAGGTTTAATAAACATAAATTTGTTTCCTTCTCACCAGTTCCTCATCGTAAATGATAATATCTATCAAACATGCTAAACGAAGACAATAATCTCTTTGCTCCCCGCATTTATGTTGAGCCATAATAGTTGAGCATAACTATATTAGAGGCCTCAACAAAAGAGCTAGTACATTTTACAATAAGAAATGAAATAAATCTAAAAGGTTTAAGAATTAGATGGTATGCATTACATATCGAGCACAGGGATGCAAAGTCAAATCCCAAGAATGCTTGATGACACCACATATAAAGTGAACCATGCAACACACATGCAGACAATCCAAGAAGATAGTGAGCCAATTCATTATATGGCACTCTGGTCCATAAAAATGCATTAGAATTAAAAATGGGCGTATAAAGATTCAAATACCAGGTATGGAAACCTGCAACTATAAGATCCAGAAACCGGTTTGATCCATCTGTTTGGCCATCCTTTGGGATTTTAGCAGAAGTTATTTTTCAAACTACTGGCAATTCGATTGGTGAGTATATACGATCTACAAATTCTAATAAATGTGTGCATGGAATCGGTAGTGCCCAGATGTGTATCATGATTTGGAGAAGCCTCTTCAAGAAAATCACTTTTCAGCTTCTTTAGTATGTTTGGGAGCAAATGATAGTATGAGCTTTACCATCCTGAAGGTGCTCTTGTTATGCATGTGGTCATTTCTCACAACGTTATCCTCTGCTTCCATCTATAAGACACAATGCAATGGTAATAGTGCTTATTTGCAACATCACAGTTCTTCAAAGCAGTTGAAATCTGCAATTCAGTCATCTGAATTGATTTACTACTACAAATTCTACATCTTTAGGTACTCCGCCCCAAACATCTGAGGATTTACCTGCATTGCCATCATTGGAAATATAAGCTCATCTACCTCAACATATGGAAGTTGATAAATGGCCTTGGAAAAAAATGAATTACTCATCCCTGACGGCACAAACCAGCGGCCTAGTGGTGAGTAATCCTGCTAATAAAAGTGAACCATTTCTTATCTTTGAACCTAGAGAATATTCTGACCATCCTGTTTCACACTCCACTCCATATTTGCAGGCACCATTGCAACCATTTAGGGAAGGTAAGAAAATGTTCCTTGCTCACCCCAGTCTACATATCATTCACAATCCTGGAAAGATAAACTCTCCTTGCGACTCTGGAGATCTTTATCAGTTGTCTTTGTGATCTTTCATATGACAGTCCTTACCCCATACCGTTTTTCTGAACTTCCTATTGAAGCCAGCCATCATTTTGGTCATTTTCATCAAAACAATTAGTAGTTTACTATCTCTTTATGGTTAGTCTGGCCTTTTTTCATTCACAAGCATGTTATGCTGTTTTAAATTCTTACACGATGCGGACTTTGCTAGCCTGTGTTTTGTAACTTTATAGAGGCTTTCCCTAGCTCCTTAAATCTTTCTTGTAAAGCAAAAATAAAATAAAAAAGAGAATACATATTTTAACAAAAAATCAATAACATTTGCTCAAAATGCACAGACAAAATAACAGTCAGCTGGTTGCTTTGAAGAGGGAAATTACATAAAAACATATGAAGCACCATGTCTCCAAAGCTGTCAAAAGTTTTCAAGTTTGAAGCAAACCCTTTAACAGAAAATCATTGATTGAACTTGCATAGTTCTTGGATTTTGTACCTTTTTTAATAATACCAAAAGTCCTATATCGAAAAAGTATCTAAATGACCACAAGTCTCAGAAATACAGTGATATGATGTTCTTTGCAGAATAGCTAAAGTGAGATTAAAAAGCATGATACAAAGATAGGGCTGACCACAAGAGAGAAGTAAGAAATGTCTCAAGGGATTACAATCTCAAAGGTCAAAGAAAAACCAAGGAATTTTGATTGAGTGTCAATGTTCCAAAGGAAAAAACATCACGTGCTCCCATACAAATGCAGGCATAACAAAATATCAGGGTACAAAATAGCAAAACAAAGACAATCCAATTCCATGCAATCTCGATTTCATTAAAATTAGAAAAGAATTAAGTTTGATTTCAAGTCTAATTTCAATGTTCAAAAAGGACAACACGTAGCATAATAAAGCACAATAGAGACCTACAGCTGAACATTCCCACTCGGTGTCCTGGGAAGAATGGTCGGATACATCAACTGCTAAATATTTGAGCTGACAACGCTCCATTCAACATTCATCTATTTGAGATAAAAATCCACGACCATGCCTAAAATAATAAACAATTTATAACAGCCACGCACATCAACCATGGGTGGAATTCAACTCCCAATATATGATTACTTGGTAGAATTGTCCCCTTCTTCATTTATCTTGTCCCCAGTGCAACAAAAGAAATGTGGCAACTTTACCCGCCCGCAACTCCTGCAATACAAAAGATCAATGCAGGATCTTTAACATAAATCTCAAGTCTTGCTCTAAACTGAACTATTTTATTAAAAAAATTAATAGAAGCAAACATAGACACGTACACAAACATGCTACACATGACTAAGCAGGATTCCCTGGATTTGGATATCACGGTAGATGTAGTTTCCCTCATACCTCTCTGGTTAGTTTGTTCATATTTAAAAACTTTTCAATCTCTAGCTTTCAAAGTCACACTAAATGTGCATCAATGAACATTCCTTGGCCAGTTACGTGAAATACATTTTCCTCATCTCCAACTTACCCACATACCGACCCTAAGTCTCATGGTAACATAATCAATTATGATAATTCTCATATAATTTTTATCTTGTGTCCATACATACCTAAAGTTTGAAAACAAACATTTTGTATTTATTAATGTCAGTTAATTAGATTATAATTTACGCAGGTGTGCACAGTTAGCAAAAGTTCTGGTTTACAATGACTCTACAAAACAATTGTTAACATCAATTTGAAGTCGTTAGCTCCTATAGGTTGAGACATGGCACACTAAAAAGGAGATTCTAACAATATTTCAATATTAAAAGCAAAAATCACCTAGCATGAAAAGACCGGAGATCTTATTGCTTCTTACTAAATTAAAGGGACATGGAAACGGATACAGCTACAGCTACCATTACCAGTTCAGGTACGAGTACCTCCGATTTTTTTGTTGCCCTAGATACAGTACAGTGTGTAAGGTTTTTAAAATTTTAAAAATATAAGAATACAAAGAAAAATAAACATATTATCAATATTTTGTGCTTTAGTAGCACAAAAACAGAACAGTTTACAAAAACAAAACATAAAGCGACATAACTGATAATATCATAAGTCTATAAATTATGATTCATATCATATGTTCAAAGATAGCATCAATGACATAAAAATGGGTTAGTATTAACATATGCATAGTGCATGAAGTCTCTTTGACAGCCACAGTAGTATCCTGTGGGTAGTTGCAGAGCAGTTTCATTTGAAAGGAGTGCACAGAATGAAAGATAATATTTTGCTTTTGTTTTCATGTGTTTGTTTTAGGGTTTAGAGAAGGTGGGTTGGGTTGTGGACTTAAGTAGGTAAGGTTGGTTAGATTAAGCTTGCCTTTTTTTTTTTCACTCAGTACCGTGGGTCCTCTGGAAATGTCCTGAAAATGCTGGGCCATCTCCAAGAAGTACTTTTCATTTCCAATAAATCTAAAATGAATCTGAGAAGAACCCAAAACTGGATAATTACTCGATCTGTTTCCAGGCTGAAACGGAAGGGGGGTACTGTTGTTTGCTGTAACATTAACAAAAAATTAAAAAACCTCTTAAAGCATAAATGCTCATCTAAAGAAGGTAGCTTAATCCATCAAAAGTAATATAGATTCAGATGGATCATACAATGTCAGACTCTGATATCATTATTTGCAGCATCAGAAAGATTAAAATTCCAAAATCGTTTTTTGTAGCTGTAAAGTACTGAAAAACCAAAGATGTGGAGCTTTCTCAGCTGGCAAACAACTACTTTTTACCCAGCAGCATTGAAAGGATATTTATTTCATTAATTTTATCCACTACTCATCGACTTCAAGCTAGCGATGGTTGGATGCAATTAAAAGTGATTAGCATCCAGATATAGCAACAGTCAAAAAGATAGTATCAGTTCCACCTATAGAACAAATCCAATTGGAACTGCAGGTAAGGCTGCTGGTAAATGTGAATGCCGCCAATTGCAGTCAAGACAGTTACCATGTCAATCAGGATAGTCATTCGATTTGAAGCAGACACATCAGCAGAACAGCTAAAGCTAGTGAAGTACAAACATATTAATCTGTCATAAGTAATATAAATTCAGATGGATCATACAAATTTGGACAACAATATAATTCTTTGCAATGTCATTGATGGGAATTTGATTATCATTCTTTGCAGCTGTAAAGTATTGAAAAACCAAAGATGTGAAGCTTTCAAGTTTCTCACTTGGCAAACAACCGTCTTTTACCTAGCAGCATTGAAACGATATTTATTTGATGAATTTTATCTGCTTTTCATTGACTTCAAGCTGGTAACGCTTGGAAGCAACATAATGTTATTTGCATCCAGTTATACCAGCAACAGTTAAAAAAATAGAATGAGTCCCACCAATAAAACAAATCCAATTGGAACTGCAGGTAAGGCTGGGGGTAAATGCGAATGCCACCAATTGCAGTGAAGAAAGTTACCATGTCAACAAGGACAGTCATCGGAGTTGAAGTAGACACATCAGCAGAACAGCTAAGCTAGTAAAGTACAAACGGAGTAGTAAGACACGCCACCTCAGCATAAGAAGGCCACGAACCACGAATATTTTTGGAATGATGCAAGAAATTTTATGGTTCATAAATAACAAAAATTGATCTACAGTATGCCATTAGTTTTCAAACACAAAATGTTTCAAGAAAGCTATATATCTGTATGATGTAAGTCCTCTCAGTATAAAATAATATTGAAATTTATCGGCAGCCATGCTGTCTGTGACTCATACAAGAAATGTCTTGGCTCTGGTTGTTATGCTGCCAAGATGAAATGAAAGGAGAATAATTCCAGACTGCTTTTCTATGGAATTAATAACAGCATACCCTTCACAATAAATGTTGCATTTGCTATAGGCAGTACAAGGTTATAATGGCACGATGAGGTTATGTGTAAATGAATGTCAATTGAACAGGACAACCATCAAGCAAATATATCCATTGCCAGGAATTATCGACCTCCTCGATCAAATGAGGGGAGCTAGGGTGTTCTCCAAGAGTAAAGTGAAGTTGAAGATAGGCTATCACCAAATCCGGATAAAAGGATGAAGATATTTACAAGACTACATTCAGAACATCAAATAGTTACCAAAAGTTCGTGATCTTACCTATTGGACTTGCCTCCTGCCACATTTACAAGTCTTCTGAACAGTATTTCAAACACTGTTTGCACAAGTTTGTGTTTATCTTTTTGGATGTCTATTTGAGAAACATCCTCATACTACACAAAATCCAAGGAGAAGCAAGATGAGCATCTGAAACTTAAGCTCCACGGTTTGTGAGAAAATCAGTTGTATGCAAAACTTAGAATGTGTGAATTCCATCAGAGAATAGAATTCCTTGGGGCCATATCTTGGCCAAGGAAGGTGTAGATGTGTATCCTTATAAGATTGAAGCTATCATGGCATGGCCAACACCCAGAAATGTGACAGAAGTATGAGAGTTCATGGTATTAGCCGGTTTAGAAGATTCTAATTTTGAGGGGTTTTTCACTACATAGGAGTATTTTTTATACTCAAGTCATCACCACGATGACTATCTTCCATGAGTAGTCATTTCTCTATGACCAACTCATGATGTACACTAATGAATAATCACAAGGAGCAAGGGGACCTACAAAGTACACAAGCACCTCTAAGTGTTAGTATGGAGGAACAACAATTTTTAGAAAATACACCACTTTGGGCATCTCACCCTCTAACCTCACAAGGCAAGGGAACATGCCAAGCGCACAAGTGCCTCTAAGCAATTGTTAGTAAAGGTGGGGGGGGGCGGGAATCCAAGTTTTATAAAATCTGCCACTTTGGGCTTTTCACCCTCTAGCCTCTTTCAAATTGGGTTGGGAAAGAGGCTAAAGGGTGAAAACCCTGAGAAAGAGGCTAGAGGGTGAAAAGCCCAAAGTGGTGGATTTTCTAAAAATCGTTATTCCTTCAACTTACTAACAAATGCTTAGAGGTGCTTGTGTGTTGTGTGGGTCCCCAGGCCTGGTGAGGTTACAGGGTGAAAAACCCAAATAGGTGGATTTTCTAAAAAAGGTCGTTCCTCCCCCATACTAACAAATGCTTAAGGGTACTTGTGTGCTTGTGGGTCCCCTTGCCTTGTGATTATTCACCAATGTACATCACAAGTCAAAAGATCATAGAAAAATGACTACTCGTGGAAAAGAGTCACCTTGGTGATGACTTGAGTATTGAAAATACTCCCACGTAGAGCAAAATCCCTCCAAAATAAAAACATCTAAATAATACTACACTACAGAATCCCCCTTGTTATATTAGCTGGTTATTATCAACTTCTTGAAGGAGGCTTCACCAAAGCCACTCATCCCATCATATCTCTCCAAAAGAAAGGCAAAAAGTACATGGATGGCACATGTAAGCACATGGAGGACACGCGATATGTGGATGGTGCAAGCATAAAATATGCAGGAACATGGATGGCACATGTAAGCACATGGATGACACACGCAGGCATGTGCATGCCAAATGCCTAAAGGAAGACAGGTAGCATATGCAGGCATGGGCAAAGTAGTCTCTATAAATAGGAGGAACTTATCTCTTAAGGGTATTTGTTGTCATGCAACCTTGGAGAGTCTAGGAGAATTGTCATCATGTTATTTTTTCTTACCACATCATATTTTGCATAAGCGTGGCTGGGTAGAGAAGTGTTCACATGCAACGGGTTTCAAAGTGTTCCTCCACATCTTTTATTCATAGGATAAGTAACGAATCTGATTTTACATAATTTAATTTATGTTGTAAACATAATCTATTTTTATCACACTAATCCGTTATGATCAGTAGCAGGTTCATGACAATTCAATTGATGTTTTAAACTTAAGTTTTTATGCCATGTAAGGCATGAGTTTGTGTACTAGGTCAAATGATCAACTAGGTCTAAGTTTTTATGCCAAAATGATATGTTAAACCGAGTTTCTATAGCAGGTAAGTTGAGTTCCAATGCTAGGTCAAATGATATTTTATGACTTTCAAGTAATAAAACTTTTTTGTAACAATTATGATTTTTTAAATTGTGCACTTCAATTAGTGGGGTCCAATAGGAACAGTTTTTTGGGTCCATTAAAAATTATCCCTCATGCATGAGAGAAAACAGCTTAGTGGAAAAAATGTCATAAATAGACTCTTGGGTGATAGAGTAGAGTATGTTTTGGAGGAAAGCAATTCCCCTGCACCATACTGTCCTAGATTCAACCTTAGTTGGAAACCATACCCTCTCAGGAAAGTAATTATTCTGTTATGTACTAGTTTACGTATTTCAGTACTATTAAAGTTCTGTTCTTTTTCCAGTTTCATTCCAACAGTTTTGAAGTTCATTTTTGTATTTTTAACTTTTCAAAATTCCAGTGGTATCATTTTCAGATTTTAGTCTATAGCAGATTAAAAATATTTTATTTTA
This sequence comes from Torreya grandis, assembly GCA_037957365.1. Lineage (NCBI taxonomy): Eukaryota > Viridiplantae > Streptophyta > Pinopsida > Cupressales > Taxaceae > Torreya > Torreya grandis. The sequence goes on along the minus strand of JARHVA010000296.1, from coordinate 3,736,948 downwards.
GTCTACAGTTTATATTTGAAATGTGATGCCTAGGAATTATAGCAGAAAATTTCCAGAATTGTCATAACATCAATTTTGTCTACTTTCCGACCTAGGGTTTCTACCTGGGGTTTGCAGCAGTGCAACCAGCTACATCTTGGTTTATACCGGTCCTATCAGAGCCACATTTTTGACCTCGTATAAGAAGTCCTAGCAATGACAGATTTTTTTGACAAGCGAACAGTCCACTAGCCCTCCTTGATCAATATATGGGCTTATGTGAAGAAGCTTATAGTGGGTAATCTACTTAAGACCTCTCTTTTGCATAATGTGTTGCGCTATATTGAGCAGATCAGAGAAAGGTGTTATTGAAAATTGAAGAATTCGCTGAGGCCACAAGCAAGGATGAAAATGGTTCACTCCATGAAGTTGGTTGTGACAATCTACACTTTAGCGACGGCCTTTATGAACATGAAGCTTTTAGTGAAGATGCGGTTGAAATCTTGCTCAATAGTTGTGGCAATCATCCTCTTACAATTTATGTTAGAAAAGAAACTCTAGCAAAAAAATGGAAAAGGTCGTGGGAAGCCTCCAAGTAGATGTACTGTGTTTGCATGAAAAAGAGAAAAAAAGTGAAGTACTATATTTAGATTGGGAATCATGACTCAATGGTTGAGAAATATTTTTGTCGAATTTGCAACACTTTCAGGTGAAGCCCTGTCTAATGTTTGTATCAAAGTTGAATGGCCAAGTCTAGAGCAACCGGAAAACTCACTAAATATATATTTTTTTTCTCATCATAACAGAGGCTTTAGAAGCAAAGCCTTATGTGCAAAAGTGGAACTAGTTGGAGCTCGACAATGTCCTGATGGAAAGAAGTTGAATGTTATGATAATACTAAAATGAAATAGCACATGATTGCTAGATAGCAGCAATATTCAATGAAATAGCACACAAAATTTGGAATAACAGTCGCAATATCATCCAATAGCAGATATCCCTCCAAAATAGCAGCAGCATTCCAATCTACAGTTCTGATCTATTTTCTAAGCATATGATTTGTCTATTGCTTCCTTGTTGTCTGATTCTTATCTAAGAGCATAAAAGCCGTTATTTTGATATTTTGTGATAAGGCGTTATTTTGTTCGTTAGTCTTCAGATACCTAGACACTCGCAGTCCCAGAAAGTTATTGCTGAAGAATGGCAGGATTCTCTCGTGTTGCAGATGAACAAGGATTCAAGATCCTTAATGAGGCAAAAGTGGAAGGATATTTCAGTCTGGATTCTCAGAACCCTAATGAAGAGATTTTTGAAGCTGAAAGTTTTGAAGGACCAAAGATCGATATTACTGAAGACAATCTCCCAGGGACTCTTGTTAATTTCAAGCCTACTGATATTAAACCATCCAGTGTATACAAAAGGTCTAAATTGGAGTCTAAGGGCAAAAAATATATTAAGGTCCTGTATAAAAGTACATATAAGTCAATTGTAAAGCCTCATGTAAAAACTTTTGAGATTGCCTTAGAATACAAGCCAAAAAAGAATTACCAAACCAATTTAATTCCTATTCTTCCCAGTTCTGAAATCAAATATATCAGGATTCGTGAAGATGTACAGTTTGTCCATTTTGGCTTGATACGTGTCAACATTAAACACTTGTTTCCAACAAATATTAAACATGTTCATTATCTTGCAATCTGTGATCGACGTCAAACAAATTTCTCTCATGCTTGCCCGTCAAACAGTTAAATAATGGACATGTCTGTTAAGAATTATGTCCCAATCTGTCAGTGCCAAAGACAAAGGGTGTACAGAAGTTTAGATTGTTGGGGTTTATTTTCTTTTGTTTATGGTCTTGAAATGTTTGACCCATATCAGTATGCTAGTCTTAATATTTAGGGCCTATACTCCATGACATTTTCAAGCCACCCTGCAATTATAGAGAGTCCTCCATATACTCGCAAACTCAGTGGTACAGTTCAATTACAAAAGGGTCTGATCAACTCTGCCCCTATACCCACAAAATGAAAACTTGATTGGTTGAATTATGCCATGCCCATAGATAAGCATGATAAGAAATATGTTCATTCTATTGAAGGAAATAAAGTACATATCTTGCGTAGGAGTTTATCTCATAATATTTCTTCCAAGCATAAGGAATCTCCTAGACATAGTTTTTCTAGCCAGTCTAGCAGAAGTACCCGAAAAGGTAATTTAGTTGTTGAGCTAGAAGATGAACAGATCAACCAAGGGGATGATAAGTTCCCATCTTTATCCATGTTTGCATTACCTAGAGATAAAACTCTTTAATTTTATCAGGAAGATGATCTTACATTTTATAGAGGTGGAAGATGGCCTCCACTAAAATGGTACCATAAATTTGAAGAAGGAAAAGTGTATTACTTTTATTATTCTTTTCAGCGCAACCGAACTAAAAACAAGGAGCCATCAAATGAATTTAAACACATAAATTATATTCCCAGATTTAATCCTCATTTCGAAGAGAATTTTGATGACCTTTGTCGAGATGTACAGAGAATTAGATCTTCTATGGATACTATTCATAATGTTAGTAATTGTGTCTTATCTTAGAAATTCAGTCCAAGCTGTATAGGATCATGTAGATAAATGCTTGAATATTGTGCATTCCTCTGCCGATAAAATTGACAGTATTCAAAGATATACAAATAATATGTCCAGGACTGTACATAATATTGATAGTCAATTTGACCAGCTTGTCCAGAGTATTTCTTGGTTAGAAAAAGAAGAAAAAAGAAAACAAGAGACACCATTGGCTTTGCTTTCAACCTCTGATAGTGGATTACAAAAGATAAATTTTGGTCCTAGGTTACATGTTGCTTTGATTACAAAACACCAAGACAAACCTAGTAAGCCTACAGAAAAGAAAGATGACCAATCCAAATCTTTTATGCAAAGAGGTTATGTTCCTATTCAGCCATGGTATCTAAATATTGATGATCTTTTAGATCCCTATCAAGAAATTCCCAGTTGATGAATTGTTTTGAGTCTATAGCAGTTGCTGGTGGAATGGATAAAGCTACTGTTGTTGGTCTTGCTGCAAAATATTTTTGGCGCATTGTTGGAGCCTAGTGGGATCGATTAGGAAAAACATTACAGAATACTCAGGTATTTCTTCAAGTTGAACCTACGAAAGTTTTATATGGATTGCTACTTGGTGAATTTGTTCTTCCTCGTCCCAATAAAAACATTGAAAAAGCTAAATGGCTAATGAGAATGAAGCTTTGTGATTTATCACAATTTGAAGATTATGCTAACCAGTTCAGAAAGCTTGCTTATTCCTCCAAATGTGCCTATTCTAACGCTGTAAAAATGCATTTCTTAAATTCTTTGCCGTATAATATTGCTGATAAGGTTTTTGCTTACTTACAACTTAAAATTTTTGCTGGTGATACTTGTGCTTTGGCCGACAAAATTGAATTTGCTCGTAGCCAAGTTTTAGCTCTTATTTCAGATACAAAAGCCATTACCAAACTTGGCAAACACCAAGCTAGTCGCCTAACACCTAAGTTCTCTGAAATTGCTCCCTATGATTGTAAGCAATATGTACATAAACCTAAACATCAGCTAAAGCACAAACGCATTGCTTTTTGTAAACGCTATTTTCTACGTTGTCGTACACCTGCACCTAAACATACCTACTTGCATCACCGCAAATTTCCTCGGTCTAATAAAATCACATGTTATATGTTTCATCAACCTGGCCACAAAGCACTTGTTTGCAAATGTAAAAATCATGTTGCTAAAGTTGTTTACTCCTCCAACGCAACAGCGTGGTGGGATATAGTTGATGAACATGACTTATATGACTAGGATGAAATTTATGAACCTATAATTGAGGAAGTTGAGGAAGAAGAACAAAAACAAGATGAACAAGAATATCAGCCTAATAAATTAAATGCTTTGGCTGATGATTTAGAGAATGATTGTCCCACTTTTATGCAGAGACCTTGGCCTCCTTCTGGTGAAGGAAGTTCTAGGAATCTTGGAGGAAGAGAAAGAAGTCCATGCAGACCCCCTGTATCAAAACAGAAAGGAAAAAACATCATTATACAGGAAGAGGTCAACAACCTTCACATTTCAGTAGACCTTCTATAGTCCATCCTCCAAGTCCATTACCATTAGCATTTCCAAAAAGTTTTAGAGCTAGTGATCAATGGATGAAAGATAAATATAGTTTATTACTCCCTGATGAAGTTGTGATAGTAAAATCTGCACCTAAATGGGATGAGGATCTCCTCAGTTATGAAGATCCTTCTACAGAAGAAGTAAGAGAAGAATAAATCTATGATGCAGAAGTTGAAGCTACTAATTGGGAACCTGTCCAGTACAGAATGAGATGGGGAGAAGAGTCAGATTGGTAGGAAGGTCTTCACCCTACCAGACAACACCCAGCATGTTTAGATCCAGCTAGATGCAGATTGGTATGTTCAGCAACCCCTGTACCAACGGAACCAAAACCTGCATATATAGCTCAATTGATAAATGCCAGGTATGCACAATTTATTTCAATTCAAATTATGATAAGCAAATCGATGCTCAAGTTGACACTAGTGTTTCACTTTCATTTTATAAATCAGCCATATTAAATGATTGGGAAGAATTAGATGAGCAACACAGCTACAAGTCCTTAGACATTCAAGAAAATGGGTTTACTTGTAATAAGTATAAGCATCAATAGCCCATGATTATACAAAGTAGGATTTTTTATTGTGATTTCTTTGTTCATGATTAATTACCAGTAGACTGTTTACTAGGAGCATTTATAGATCAGTATTCACCATATGGTAGTACACCTAAGAGTGTCTTATTCACTATCAATGGAGAAAAAATCAAGGCTCCCAAATTAGTCTATGTTACATAATGGTATCCCAGTAACACAGTTTTTAGTCAAGCACCACATAATCATGTTCTAAATAAAATTGTAAAAATATGACAGAAAAATAAAAAAAGATATATGTTTTAATGACCCTCAAAAGTTTTGGAACAAATCAATTCCTACCACGGAAATTAACCTAGTAGAAGAAAAACAAATGAAAATAGGAAAGAATATTCCTATCCCTGCACAAGACTATCAAGATATGGAAAAGGCTATCAAGGAATTACTTGACGCTAGTTTGATTGAGTCTAACACATCTCCCTATTGTTGTTATGCATTTATGGTCAATAAGCATTCAAAGCAAAAGAGGGGTAAAAAGATAATAGTATTCAATTATAAGCCATTGAATGCCATTACTCTACCATATCTATATCCTATCCCTGATAAGTCTTATTTACTCTAAAAAGTTGCAAATTGTAAATATTTTTTTCAATTTGATTGCTAATCAGGGTTCTATCAGATAAGGGTAAAACAGAAAGATAGACCAAAGACAGCATTCAGTTGTCCATTTAACCACTTTCAGTGAAAGGTGATGCATTTCGGTCTTATGAATGCACCTGCATACTTTCAGAGTTTTATGGACAAAATATTTACAGGTATGATGGATTTCCTCTACGTATATATTGATGACATCTTGATTTTCAGTCAATCTCTTGAAGATTATTTGCAACATTTAAAGAAATTTTGACACTACTGTAAATGTTGGAATTGTGCTTTTTAAAACTAAAATACGGTTGTGTCAAACTGATTGTAAATTCTTTGGTATGGAATTGAAAAGTAGTAAAATTAAGGTACAAAATCATATTAAAGATAAAAATTTTGAGTAGTTTTTATGCAGACAGTGGTGTACATAGATATTGTTTACAAGAATTATTGAATAAAAATCGTAAGTATAATTGGACTAATGAACATAGCATAGTAGTGCAAGCAATTAAATAGAAAATAGACAATCTTTCAAAACTACATGTGCCTCAAACAGAAAATTAAATAGAAAATAGACAATCTTTCAAAACTACATGTGCCTCAAACAGAAAATTATGTATTATATATTGATGCTTCAGATGTTACTTGGGGAGGAATTCTTTGCTGTATAGAAAATGGAAAAAAATATGTCTGTGAATATCCCAGTGGAGTATTTTCAAACGATGTGAAAAAATGGATTTCTTCTGATAAGGAAAACTATGCAGTAAAAAAATTCCTGGAAAAATTTGCTTTGAAGTTGATGCATGTGCCACATTTTGTGATAAAAACTTATTGTACCAAATTTATGACATTCAAAGAGAAAGATCATGGTAGGAAAGACGGACGAGGCAAATATGTTCGTTAGCAAGATTATTTTAATCGTTTCAATTACACTGCTCAGCATATTTCCGGCCAAGAAAATATAATTGCAGACTGATTGAGCATAAATCCTTCTCTATCTTGCATGGACCAATCACAAGGCCTCCAAAGACCCCAATTTACAGTTGAAAAGGTAAAATGTACCAAGTTTGATGCTCTTTCTCTTCCAATTCAAACAGAGATCTTCAGATATGGAGTAATAAAACGATATCACAGAATATTTAGGCATATACAACAAGAATTAATATCTTCTGATGTAGTATAGAATCTTTTGACTTGCATAACCATTTGACAATTAAAAAATTAAATTTTGAATTGTTATATCAAAAGTTTGTAGATTTAAATTACAGAGCTAATTATTGGAGTATCAAAATTGAAGAACAGTTGAATGATCATTTGATAAAATTTGTACCATTATGCGGACCTCCTATATTCAGATTATATGGTCCTCATCCCCCTGAAAGACTAATTGCTTCCACTGTAATTAAAAGAAGATTAACATGGGATTCAAAAATGCAAATGTGTATGAATTCCCGTAGTACTCTCCGTACTCCATTTTGGGAATTGCAATTCTTCTTTCAAATCACATGAAGAGTAGATCTAGATTATAGATGATGGCACGATACCTAAATATCAAATATCCAAAATATGAAGGCAAAACTATATAGAGAATAGATAATTCCACAACTAATGCCCCACAATGACCTACCTAGCTTCTATTGATAGGTCTGATTTAAAACTCGCGAGTACCCCACGGTTACCTGCAATTATCCTTGGATTCTTTGCCTGCTAAGTAACCAGCTACTGTACCATGATACATTAAGCGGGAAATTACTCGAGGTTTTTGGCAAGTAATTACCTACAATTACATGTCAAAAACAGTGATTAACAAATATCAACTTGGTTATGTAATTTTTATAATCTCTAGACTAAAAAAATGTCATTTTGCTCATTCCATCATGATTTTCTCTTGTATTTTGCTCTACTTTCACAATTTGCTGCTGCGTGCATGATATGGTGATAGTATCATACAATTTTGAATTGACTTCATACAGTCTAAAGGGTTTGATTGGACTGGACTCTAATTGCCTTGCTAGCTAATTCTACTATTTGATTGGCAAAACTTAATAGTCCAATCAATTAAAAGTTGAAACTTCATTACCAGAGCCCAAAGCCCACATATTTGCCAATAACCGCAAGATGAAGAACAATTTTAGCCTATTGCCTGCATTTGTGCCATTTTGCCTAGGTTTTTTTAATAGATTTAGCCTGAATCTTCATTTATAGGCTACCTAATTTGATAGATTGCCATCAGATTCGAAGTATTTTCACACGGATTTGAGAGGTAAGAATTATATCTAGCCTCTAGGGTTTGATTTTTTTTCCCCATTTTCTTCTACTTCCAAGCTTCCAATAGCTAGGATTTTAAACTTTTTTTGTGTTTGTTTTATAGGGTTTCAACTTCAAGAATGGCATCCAATTCAAGAAATCGTGTTTGTAGGGCTTGGAAGTCTAATCACCTTGCATGGAAGCATTGTGAAGATGGCCTAGAGTACAAATCTATCATATGCAATTGTTGTGGGTTTAAGATAAGTGCAAGAGTCAATCATCTCAAATACCACATCGCACAAATTCCATTTAATGATATGCGAGTGTGCAACAAAGCACCACCTGAGGCTTAAAAATATATTGTTGTCATTTTAGTTGTTTGAAGAGAGAGAAAATGAGGACAATTGAAGCACTTGCAGCCATGATGAATATGGAGCAAAAGAGAATTGATTCTAATGACTTAGGAGCCTCTGGCTCTTCTATTTCTCCAAGGGTGCTTGAGGGACAAGGCTATTCTATTGGAGACAATTTGGGTTCACCTAGACAGAGTTTTTTTGGTCCTCAAAATACTCTTGGGGCACAACCTTCACTCGAAGGTATTGCTCGCAACAGCGAATTGCAAAATGAAACAAGAGTAGTTGCGACAAACTTCTAGTATTAAACCAACATTCCATTCAATATGGCAAAAAGTCCATTTTGGGAAAATTTGGTAGCTACATTGATTGTTGCTAGGAAGAGGTTCAAGGCACCTACTCCTCATGGTTTGAGTGGCCCAGTGTTGGAGAAAGCTATCAAAAATACACAAGTTATTATAGATGAGCAAAAAATAATATGGTGCAAAAAGGGTTGCAACATTTTGTTTGATAGGTGAACAAATGGAAGGAATCACACTTTGATTAATCTTCTAGTTGTTTCAAGTGGGCAGTTTGTGTTCTTGAAGTCAATCAATGCCTCATGTTGGACAAGATTGTCATGGAAATGGGTGTGAAAAATATCGTCCAAGTTGTAATAGACAATGCAACAACATATGTAGCAACAAGGAGACTTCTAGAAGAGAGGCATCCTACACTTTTTTGGAGCCCTTGCACAGCCCATTGCATTGATTTCTTACTTGAGGACATAGAAAAACTTGCATGGGTGAAAAGTATGGTTGAAGAAGCGAGAAATATAACACAATACATCTACAATCATCCTTGAGTGCTATGCTTGATGAGAGAGAACACCAACAGAAAGGAGCTTGTGCAAGCAGGAGTGCATGATTTACTACAACCTTCATCACATTGCAGAGCATTGCATCCTCCTTAACATCTCTTAAGCAAATGTTTGTGAGTACAAAGTGGTTATAGTCTCCCTATAACAGTAAGGCTAAAGGTGAAAGGGTCATGAAGACCATTTTTGATGATGTGTTTGCGAAAAAAATAGATGAGACCCTCAAGGTAGCTTTAAACTTAACTATATTTTATTTATCATTTATTTTTTATAATATTTTTGTCTCAAATTTCTCTTAAATTTAATTTTAAAATTGCATGTTATTTTGTTTTAGGTGTTGGACCAGTTGATTAGAGTTCTACGATTTGGATGGGGAAAAAACCCCAATGGATTATTTATATGAGGCCACGAACAAGGCCAAGGAGGCCATAGAAAATTATTATGTGCAAACTAAACGAAAATATAAGCCCATTTGGCACATAAATGATCAAAGATGAAACAAGCAGTGCCACCAACATATACATGCAGCGGCTTACTTCTTAAACCCCAAGTTTTTCTTCTTCAATTCATTTCAGGGAACAAGGAAACTATGGATGGCCTAAACGCATGCATAGAGACGATGATCCCTTATGAATCCATTAGAGACATAAGTCTTGATGAGCTGCAGACTTAAAATATTGCAAATGGGAGGCTCTTTTCTTCGCCTCTATGCATTCAAAAGAGAATGACCCAACAGCCAAGTAAAAAACAAATTGAATCCTTTGATTGTAAACTCGTTACTTATTTAATAAATGCAAGCCTAATTGGCTTACAAAGTTATAAATGTCCTATTTGCAAAAAAATTATGGTACAAAAAGACCAAATCTTCATATGTTAGCCACCCACATTTTTTATCAGTTGTGTACTGTTTTTAGGTGTGAACATACTTGGAGCATGTTTAAGGCCATTTACACATATGAGCGCAACAGGCCGACACACAATGTCTCAATGATTTTGTCTTTGTGCAATACAATCTTTGTCTTCAAGTGAGAAGTTTGGGGGCAAGATAGTCGTGAGGCAATTGACTTGAATGATATCGATCCATATGCAAACTAGGTTGTTGACCCTGAAGATGGACAACAACAACAACCCATGATTACCGAGAAAGAGAACGCAAATTTGGAGAGGGAAGCCGATGAAGTTAGTGACAATGGAAGCAGAGGCATTAAGAGGTATTGGTGAAGATCTGGATGATATGTTTGTGGATGATGTTCCACAAAGGAATCTTTGCCTTCCACTTCCAAGGTGCAGCAACGAAGATGGAGATGATTTTATGTTGCATTGATGACTATAGTCTATAAGCATTGTACTCTTTTTGGTTTAAAACTTGGCATTGTACTATTTTTTTGTTGAAAACTAATAGAAAATGTACTTATATGTTCTCTACATTCATTTATCATGTTTTTTAACAATGTTTTATTGTTATTTCAGTTTATTTTAAGAATTTATATTTTTCCAAAGTAATGATAAAGTAGCCAAGTAATTGTCAAGTCTAGAGTACGAGTTAAAATTTTGGGCTGCCGAGTACGAGTTTTTGAACTATGATTTATAGTATTCATTAGTTTAGGGCAGCCTCAAAGTCCTAATGAGGCTAACTATATAAATATGAAAATTCTAGAAACTAAAATTGGCTATTAAAAGGTTACATGCGCCATGCGTTGCCTACTCCATAACTATACATAGAATATGATGACAAGATGATAACTAGGGGTATAAATGCTCCTAATTTTTCCATATAAAATTATCATCTTCCCATGTTACATCTTCCTCTGGTTGTAGACACATAAATTTGGTCATAGGTACTTGACAATGTTAATTCTTGACATATTCCTGACCACATGACTTGCACTCAATTACATGGCTCTTATTCGTCATTGCTCTAAGTCTTTTTATCTATATGTAAGCTCGACCCTTTGTTTGTCGTTATTAATATACAAAACTCTCAATGTCAAATGCTCAAACTGCCTAAAATCACATTCAGACTGTCTCCAACAAAAGACAACTGTCTCTAATCCTTCTAGACAAGGCCACACTAAGCAAACAAGAGCGCAGTGCACCCCTATCCACTTAGGTCGGTCGTGTCCCACACCAAATAATGGCTAGTTTCTGAAATTCAGAACATCCTTTTGGGTCTTCCCACATGTTTCACCCGATCAATGAAAGGAAATTGTCCAAAGATTCGTCTATAAATACATGTCAAGAGTCACTCATTAACACCACTTGCTATTCACTTGGTCCAAGCATAGAAACTTTTGAACATTGAACAAATTTGCCCTATTTTGCCCATATTCTAAATCACTCACAAGGAGCAGTCATAAGCCAAGTCAAAAGCTATCATTGTCAAGTATCAAAGTAATTTTCTAACTGCATACACATAGTCAAAGGAGCACAATTTCATATTCACTCTAGGTGGGAGAGCTATGTGAGCTTGATTTCCCTCATTGGAGCATTGGATACGTAGGCAACGATCAATCATCAAAACGTGATTAAGATCAGCTCAGCGTATTACACTCCCCTCTTTTCTTGTAAGTTTACAAGCTATCAAAGGCCTAAAGGTTTCAAAAACAAGAGAAGACAAATAGCATTTTCTAGGTGGCCAAACCCTAGTTGCAATATCTCATATTACTCAACATTAACAAGTGCAGGAGGTGCAATGATCAGTGTTTATGCATAGTCAACTAAGACAAGTTCACAATCAATGGACTAGAATGCATTGTGTTATCGTCCACTTACAACAGACTTGTCCAGATTTTGTTTTTGTCCCTAATTTTGATCTTGATCTTGTACAGTCATCTCCCCTAATTTTTACTGTTGGACAATCATAACGGTCAACAAATATTCGTTTGCAAACTAAGTATATTTCTTCTTAGTGTTTTCCCAAAATAGTAGGTTTCCATTTTAGTAATTTCTCAAAATTAGAATAGATAATCATTGTATATCTTTAGTATTTTGATATTTTCTAATTTTACATCTATGTTTTAACAAAAATTGGGTAAAACGTATTGGTGAACCCGAACTTTTATTTTTGAGCCTTTGTTTTTTTATTTCATTTTGTTTTTTGCTTTGTTTTCCTAGAAACTATGTTCCAACAGTTTTAAAACTCATAGGAGCTATCATTTTAGACAAAGCGGTCATCAAATTTTACCTAAGTTGTGATGTGAGGGGTCCTACCCCAATATTCAAGCCATTAGATAGAATCATTCACGAATTTTAATTTCCATGTACCTCATGGTATATCAGAAATGCCTAGGGTCTTGTTTTTCATCTAAGGAAGCCTTCAACTATTTGTTTTTGTAGTGCACCGATAAGCGGTTAGCCCCAGGAAGTTACTCTCAATGTATCTTAGAGACGGGCAGTGCGGCTATGGGAGGGGTGGAATCCTTCGTAGTTAGTGCCTTCGCGGCCATATTCACTATTTATGACACAGATCGATATTTCTAAAAGCCTACAAAGCAAACAAACCCTTAACTAGTTGCACCCATTTCCCCTTTTCCTTTTTACACCTTTGCATGCCACTTAAGAAAGTTGCATCCTCCTTGCCTCTAAGGCGTAGTGCTAGATTAAGTGGAACTCCTATAACACAAATTCAAAAATCGCCAAAAATCGGCGATAAATCGCAATCAGGGCACAAAATGATTTATCTTTCATTAAATCACAACTCGTTTTTTTCAATTACTTGGCAATTTTCATCAAGTAATCACTGTCAAGGCACAAAACGATTTGTCTTTCATTAAATCACAAGTCAATTTTTTTTTACCGTGATTACTCGGTGAAAATCGTTGAGTAGTCCCCCTCGACTTGCGAACTTTGTCAATAAAACCCAAGTCAAAAAAATAGAGCAATTTGATCATTTTACAACAAGGTTTCTCTACATTTTTTCTAGTTGCGGAACTCATTTACGGCGAGATTTGAATCAAGACAATTACTAATTCAATCATTCTTTTTGTTATGTCATTTTCTCATGCAGTTGATAGATTTGTCATCTAAAATTTGAATATCAGAAATTCAGCAGTGATATATAAATATCAGCGATTCAGCAGGGAAATAGATACATGCATTTATGAATGGATGCATCTAGTGGCCAATACAGTCACTTCAAGGCTTCCATTTGCTCACCCAAATACAGAGTCACAGTACAATCACTTCAAGGCATCAAGTTGAATCCCTCATGTGACTGTCACATCTACCGTCATACATAAATGAATGAAAGCCATATTCAAGTCTGATACAGTCATACATACATATTTGAAAATTGATATTATTGTTTATAACTTTACTTTGAACTTTGAAATACATACTCTATTTTCAATCCTCAAAGAAAATGGAACACAATCAAAGCCCAGACACTATCACAGCCTACAACATACAGCGGCAACCACAAGATTTATTTTATTTTTCATTATCTTTCTAGTTTCTAATATAATTTGAATCTTGATCATTGAAATGTTATATCTACTTCTTCCTTTGATTAGTAGTTAGGTTTAAATTCTAAAACATTTTTTTTATATACAGGTTTTAAGCTTGTTGTTTAAGAATGGCATTGGCATCCGATTCAGTAGCCCATCATAAGCCTAAGTCCAATGACCCTTCTTGGACGCATTGTGAAGAGGCGATAGAAGGCAACTATGTTATATGCAATTAGTGCGGGATGAAGATGAGTGGAGGTGTTTATCGCCTGAAATACCACATCGCACGACTATCAAAGAATGATGTGGCATGCACACAAGCACCAATTGAGGCTCAAAGAGAGATGGTTGTTTGGCTTGCAGTCTATGCAAAGAAAAAAGACAAAAGTTGATGCACTTGCAGCCCTAACAAATAGGAGGGCAGCAAGAGATGATTGTGACGTTGAGGCCTCTTCTCTTGCCCCAACTATAGGAGGTTAGGGTCGAGGACAAGGCTCATCCACTAAAGATAGTTGGGTTGTTTTTTTTGTTCTTCGAAGTAGCCCTAGTTCACAACTTTCACTCGAAGGTACTGCTTGGAACCAAGAACTACACAATGAAGCAAGGATGGTTGCGACAAACTTTTGGTGCTACAAAACATTCCTTTCAATGTGGCAAAAGTCCATGTTGGAAGAATTTTGTCACAACATTGACCATTGTCGAGAAGGAGTTCAAGACTCCTCATGATTTGAGTGGCCTGTTGTTAGAAGATTTTGTAAAATATACGCAAACTCTTGTAAAAGACCCAAAAAATATTGCAAAAAAAGGGGTGCCCCATTTTGTTTGATGAATGGACGAATGGTATAAACCATACATTGATTAAATTTCTAGTGGCTTCAAGTGGGCAGTTGGTCTTCTTGAAGTCAATTGATGTCTCCCATAAAATAAAAAATGCAAACACTTTGTGTGACATGTTAGATGAGGTGGTGATGGAAGTAGGTGTGCAAAATGTTGTTCAAGTTGTGATAGACATGGTAGCATATGTACTAGCAAGGAAACTTCTTGTGAAAAAAGGTGCCCTACACATTTTTGGACCCCTTGTGCAGCCCATTACATTGATCTCCTACTCGAGGACATAAGAAAAATCTCATGGGTGAATAATGTGGTAGAAGAGGGAATAAATATCACCAAATTCATCTACAATCACACTTGGGTGCTAAACTTGATGAGAGAGCACACCAATGGAAAGGAGTTTGTGTGATCAGGAGTCACATGATTTGTCACAAACTTCATCACATTGCAGAGCATTACAGCCTCACTAACATCCCTAAATAAAATGTTTGTTTCGTCAGTGGTTGGAGTCTTCCTATGCTAAGAAGGCCGAAGAGGAAAGGGTCATGAAGACCATTTTTGATGATGTGTTTGCAAAGTGCATGGAGAAAATAATTAAGGTAACCTTAATATTAATTATTTTTATTTATTATTTATTTTTTATAAAATTAATTCTTAATTTTCATTTTAAATTTGTGAATTATTTTGTTGTAGGTGTCAGAGCCTATGGTTCGAGTTCTACAGTTGATGGATGGGGAGAGAAATTCAATGGGTCATTTGTATGAAGCCATGGACGTGGCCATGGAGGCCATAGCTAGATATTATGGGCAAAATCAAAAAAAATATGAACCCATATTGTGCTTAATTGATTGGACAGAGAAAAAGACGCTCCACCATCATATTCATGCCACAGCCTACTACTAGAATCCTAAGTTTTTCTATTCCCGTTCATTTAAGACCAATGAGGAGGTTATGGATGTCCTCAATACATGCATCGAGAGAATGATCCTTCATGATGAGACTAGAGATGCAGTTATTGAAGAGCTACAAATTTACAAGAATGTAATGGGGAGACTATTTTCTTCAGCGCTATGTATTAAAAGCACCTCTTAGCCGGGGAAAAACAAATTGAGTCATTTGTTTTTTTCTTTCTAGTCTCGTTACTCGTAATCTATAACATTAATTGTAGATTTATTTCATTTATTCAAGCCTAATTGACTTACAAAATTATAAATCTCTTATTTGCAGATGTGTGGTGGGAAGAATACGGTGCAAAAACACCAAATCTTCAAAGGCTAGCCATTCGCATTTTGTGTCAGTCGTGTAGCTCTTCTGGGTGTGAACGTAATTGGAGCATGTTCAAAGTTGTTCACACAAAAAAGCGCAACAAGTTGATGACACATCTCAATGACTTGTCTTTGTGCGATACAATCTTCGTCTTTGCGTGAGACAAGTGGAGGGGCTAGAGAATAATGATGCAATTGACTTGGATGAGATCGTCCATATGCCGACTGGATCGTTGATGATGCAGAGCCCTTGTTTACCGAAGAGATCGTAGATTTGGAGAGGGAAGCAAAATAAGCAATAGCATTTAGGGCAGCAAAGGCATTAGGAGGGTTTGGTGAGAATCCAGATGATATCTTTGCTGACGATGTTGGCACTGCAATGGAGAAATATTTACCTTACACTTGTGCAAGGCGGTCGCAACAAACTTATTTTAGGTGCTAGAGATGAAATGTCATATGTATATCTAATATTTCATATGACTCTATGAGGCGTTGTAGTTTGTAGTTTGTACTCTTTTTTCGTCAAAAATTAAGAGAAAATATAATTATGGCATTCTCTACATTCATTTCTCATGTCATTTAACAATGTTTTACATGTTATTTAAATTCATTTTATGAATTTATAAGTTATTTGAAGTAGCGATAAAGTTGTCGAGTAATGCCAAGTAGTTGCCGAAAAACTCCCGAGTCCTGGTCAAAATTTTGGCCTGCTAAGTACGAGTTTTTGAACTATGACCAAACATATTCAAATTCCTTTAATCTCTTATAAAATGGATATCATGGATACTATTGATCAATATGTTAATGCAACCCTCAAAACTATATGCACATTGAAGATGATGTTAGTGATAACAAAGGTAATCAAGATAATAAAACTATCCATGACAATCAAGATAAGCCTAAAAGCTCCAATACAATTGATCCCAACGAACTCAATGGAGTAGATCTCGCGCAAGTCCAAGAATTGTCTGATTTCCTCCAAAGACTTCAACAATGTCCCCAACAAGTGGATAAACGAATTACTACTAGCATCTAAGATTACACATCAAGCAAAGATAACATCATCTCAAGAGGTCCCTTTCAAAGTTATTAATCCCCAAATTCTAGGTGTTCCAGCTTCCACTATTGTTTCCTTTTCTGCCTCTGCGTCAACCCCTCCAGTTACATATGTGCCAACGCCCCTAGGTATGGGGGCATCCCTTGGTTTACAGCAGATTAATAT
This sequence comes from Torreya grandis, assembly GCA_037957365.1. Classification (NCBI taxonomy): domain Eukaryota; kingdom Viridiplantae; phylum Streptophyta; class Pinopsida; order Cupressales; family Taxaceae; genus Torreya; species Torreya grandis. The sequence continues at coordinate 3,720,409 of JARHVA010000296.1, read as the reverse complement.
GCCTATTTCTACAAGGGCATCATATACACTTCCCTTGATTACTACACAAGCCCCACTTCCAACCTCGCCTAATACATCTTCTCTTGAGCAAATTGTTCTAGCCTTGCATGCTAAAACATTGCAATTAGAACAAGGTGTTTCGAAAGCCACTCATTCAATGGATTCTCATAATCTGCTTCACAATCCTTTGGCCCCTGAAAAAGCTTCTTACCCATTACCAGCAAGCTTTGTAGCACCTAAGTTACCACTATGTGAGGGTAAAAGTGATCTGGAGCAACATCTTTGTTCATTCCATGCCGCATGTTTCGACTATGCTTACGATGACATTACTTACCAAGCTCTTTCCAATAAATTTCAAAGATTATGCTCTACGATGTTTCTATAATCTCCCACTTCAATCAATTAGAGCATTGAACCCATTGGCAGATCAATTTTTAGTAGACTTCTCAATAAACATTGATGAAAAGTTATCTTATACACAAATTGCAAAACTCAAACAATGGTCAAATGTGCAAATTAGTGAATATGTTTTTTAGTACAAGACTATGCTAGCTAAGATGACCAACTCTATCGCAGACAATGGATTGCAAGATATTTTCACACAAATCTTGCTAGCACCACTCCATGAATCAATCATGTTTGATAAATTCAAATTCTTTGATGAGCTATGCCACATAGTCAAAGAAAGATAAGCTCATAGCATTGACTAGGCTAAAATATGCACCAAGTGTTCCATCTACATCAAATATCAAATTTCAAAGCAAGCCAAATTACAAGGTCAAAACTACCGAAAGCAAGAATAAAGCAAAAGTAACAGTTAATGCAAACTCACAACCATGGAACAAGCTTCAATTGAAAGTGCCACTAAGAAGGCAATTTATAAGGTTACGACAACCTTTTCATATCTTGTTACAAAAGCTAATTGATTGCAATCTCATATCTCTAGCTCCTCCATTTGAGTTTGATTTGACTAAGCTTCAACCTAGGGGCTTTGACAATACCAAAAGCAATTATAACATCGTTATGAACATAAAGTCCCAAGGGTGCCTTGTTCTGAGTGGCCATATCTATATTAGTTGCTCATCCTTTCCATGAAGGGAGGGGATTGGTGCAGTGGGTGGTGAGCCCCTATCTATATCTGGGGCCTACCTTATATCGAGTGCTTGTCCTTGAGCCCATCAACAAACTCCCTATATATAGCAACAAGTCACATAAAATACAAGATCTTATCGATCATAATACTATTGAAGTAACCACACCCACAAAGGAAGACAGACCACAATAGAATGACAATGCAAAGCTGAAACTCTTCAGTAATCCTTTCCCAATTCATGGTTTAATAGAAAATGCAGATAATTCATAAGTACATCATGCATATAATGCTCATCATCCTTCTCAAACATATGGGCATCCAATAGATAGAATTATTGGAACATTTACAAGTACATTAGCATAACGTCCAATGATCACATTTGATAATAGATAAATTGATGACAATGATGATGACTCAAATAGGCAAGCACTTTTAATTAGAGCATACATCAACAAACAACCTATTCACAGTGTAATGATTAATAATGGATAAAGCAAAAACGCATGTACAATGACACTCCTTTATAGTTTTGAATACACAAAGCAAGACTTACAAGCTACAACAAAAGTCTTCAAAGCATTTGATCGGCATACTCATGATACTTTGGGACATATAGTGCTACCTCTCCAAGTTGGTTTAGCAACAATGGCTACTCCATTTCTAATCTTATCAAGCACAGAGGTCTTCAATATGTTATTAGGATGCCCTTGTATATAGAAAATTCACGTAGTACCATCTATAGTGCATAGATGCCTAAAGTACATACATTGCAATCAAGTGATCAAAGTTCAAGGCATCCCATATAAGTACCCTCTATAGTCAGTGGTAACTCCTCCCCCACTACCACCACAGTTGATCGTGGCATCTATTCAAGAGCACCACCCAAATATAATTATGGCACCTACTCCAAAGTGCAATACAAAGATAATCAATGCACCCATTCAAGAGCATAACATTGATTTAATTTTGGCACCCATACAAACTTTTTCTATCCAACAAGTTTAGGGGAAAAAGGTATATGTTCCAAAGCAACAAGCTCCACATCAAAGAGTTATATAGGGATCAAAGAAGTCTAAATCGCCTACAATGTGTCCTAAGACAATTCAGAGTGTTTCATAGTGAACACAAGCAATGAGACTCTCCTATTTTACAGCAGACTTCACCAAGTCCTGTACCTTCACGAGTTTCACAAGATTCTATAAGCAGTGATGAAAACAATTACAATACAACATTTGACACTTTTTCAGAATCAAATACACTTACTTGTAACACTTTTCATCTATGGAAAGTCACCCTCCAACTCTTCAATCCAAGCACGCACTATGATCCTTCCATTGATAGGATCATAGGATAGTTTCCCTTCCAAAAAATCTCAAAAAAACAAAAAAATAAAAAAAACTAATATTGCAAAAATTCAAAAACATTCAATATATTTGCAAAAATCAGAAATTAGGACTTGAGCATAACATGAGATGTTAGTTTACTTCTTTTCATATGTTATTTATCTCATATTTTCGTAGATAGCAAATCCTTTTTCTATACACATGCATTTCATAAGGTATATAAGTGTGATGCAGGATATATATCATACATGCATTCCTAGATGATGGACTTCCTTCTACCCAGTGGCCATGCTTATGTTGAGGGCATATAAATTATAAAGGCTGCTCTATAACATATTATATATATTTATAACCTCAAATGCAATGTTGAGCTACATATCTTAAATATTGATACATATGGATGGAATAGACTAGTTTTCACTTGTTCTATGCTCCTTTGATGTTGTTTACTTTATTGCATGATAGCCTAGACATTGCTTGCTTATTGTGTGTGGCCCTTAACCTTTGTGTGCAAATTGTTTGAACATCGCTATGAGATCATTGCTTAGTGTATGTGACATTAAAATATGTCCATTGTTTATGGCCCTTGGCCTTGTGTGTGCAATATTTACTTATGCAACATTTGAATATGTCCTTTGTATTCGGCCCTTGGCTTTATTACGAGACATTGTGTGACATTATTGTGTGTTTGTTGAGCTTGATTAGCAGTGCCATGATCATAATTATTAGGTTCGGCTGCATCTAGGCCAAATGGAAAAAAATGCGAATTTTTTTCCTGCTCCCGAATTAATGCGCTCGGGTTCGAGCAATTTTTTATGATTAAAATTTCAAAACATTAAAAAAACAAAAAACCCTAAAAAGCCCCTGCCGTTTAGCGCGAGAACCCTAAAAAAAAATTATTTATACACTACGAGTTTGCATCAGTGAAACACTATGCGAATCGAATGATCTCGCAATGACTAAGCACAGTGAGCAGTAACCTGCCGACGACTGTGACGGCACGACGATTGTGTGCACTGTGAAGGCACGACAAGTCGTGACAGTGTGAAGGGCCAAGGCACTTGGTAGCGAGTCAACAACGCGACACAGGGATCATAGCAGTGGTCGGCGACGATGCTAGGATCCGAATGGTGGTCGATGGAGACGCAAACAGGGAGGTTCTTCGTTGAATATTCTGCATTTCTTTTCCTTTGGTTATAACTTAAGTTTAATTTAGGTTTAAATTTATATATTTTATTGTTATTTTTTTGTTTTTAAATTTACATTACGTAAATGAATTATTTTATAATTGTATTATCATATAAATTTATAATTGTTTTTGTTTTATTATATAATTAATAAATATTTATTTTAAAAAACAAATATATAATAAAATTATTTGTATTTAATATTTGATATTATATTTATATTTATTTTTTTATAATTGTTTTCTTTTTTTAATTATATAGTTAATAAAAAAAAAAACAAATATATAGTAAAATTTAAATTTAACAAAAATATAAAAAAAGGAATATAAATTTAATATTTAATATCATAAATATAAAAAAATGAATATAAATTTAATATTTAATATCATTAATATATTAATATTTTTTTTTTATAATTGTTTTTTATTATATAATTAATAAATATTTATTAAAAAAAATGTATAATAAAATTTAAATTTAACAAAAAATATAAAAAAATGAATATAAATTTAATATTTAATATCATAAATATAAAAAAATAATATAAATTTAATATTTAATTACCATAAATATAAAAAAATGAATATAAATTTAATATTTAATATCATAAATATAGTAAATTTTAATTGTTTATAAATATAATATTAAATATTAAATATAAATAATTTTATTATATACATATTTTTTTTATAAATTTTAACAATTATAAATTTATAATTGTTTTTTTTATTTTATAGTTAATAAATATTTATAAAACATATATATATATATATATATATAAGATTTAAATTTAACAAAAATATAAACATTATTTGCATAAAATTTAAATTCAGAAATAAATATAAATATTTAAAATAAACATTAAAAATTAAATACAAATACATTTAGATTTTATTTTATATTAGAAATAATAATTTTGTGATATATTTTATTTTTTAAAGTTGTCATTTTATTTTTTATAGGTCATTTAAAATTAAATTTAATATTATTTTGATACGTTTTAATCTTTTATTATTTTTTTATAGTTTTATAATTTTATTTTATATACGTCATTTAATTAAATAAAAAATTAAAAATTTACAGTTTTTCAAATGTGTAATAAAAAATGTTTATAAAACTTCTGCAGGGTAAGCTGCAAAGGACAACTTATCATCATGGCAAGTCAACCGCTTGAAAAGAAATATATTATTCAGTAAAATGCGAATCCCAGAAATATGCAATGTACTCTTTGTGGGTCAAATATCACAAGGACTACAACAAGAGTTCGGAACCATTATATTGGAAGCCCAGATGTGAAGATTTTCCAATAGCATCACAAAACTCCATGTATGTAGTATTTGTAAATCAAATCCGAAGCAAATATGAAATAAAGACAATTGCATCAGTGTCTAAATCTTCAAAGAAAGCCAAAATTCAACACAGTCTGACACAGTTTGGCTCATTTTCTAACTCAACGTATTCCCCAGCATTTACCCCAGCTAACAAAAGTGCACATCAAATGTCCCAATCCCAACTTTTTTTGAAAGCTATGTGGAAGCCGTAGAAAAAACATGAGATAGACATATTGATGACCCAATTTTTTTATGCAAATGCCATCCCTTCAATGCTGTTCAAAATCCACATACGAAAGCAATGGTAAAGGGGATCGCCAATTTTGGGAAAGGGTACACAATGCCATATTTTGAAAGCCTAAGAACTGTTCTACTGGAAAAAGAGGTGACATCATATCTAGTGAACTAGATGAAATGAAAAGGCAATAGAAAAAATCAAGGTGCATTGTAATAAGTGATGGGTGGTCTGACATAAAGCGAAGACCCCTCAATATATTGACTCAATGCCCTAAATGTTCTGTGTTTATCAAATCAATTGATACAAGCAATGATGTGAAGACTGCAGATTTCATTTTCAAATGCATTGAATCTGCAATATTGGAAATTGGAGGGAAATATGTTGTCCAAGTTATTACAGATAATGCAGCAAATTGTAAAGCAGCAAGGGATCTTCTAATGTGCAGGTTTTCCCATTTGTTTTGCAATCCATGTGCAACTCATGTTTTAGATCTCTTGCTTGAAGATCTTGCAAAGTTGGAGTGGGTAAATAATGTTGTCAGAGAAGGAAAACAAATTTCAAAGTTCATACTTAATCACCGCTTGACTTTGAGCTTGTATCGCTCATTTGCAAAGCATGAACTTCTCTCTCTAGTTGAAACAAAATTTGCATCAAATTTTATCACTTTGCAAAGGGAGGTCGCGAAGAGGACAACATTGAGAAGAGTTGTAGTTAGTGAAGAATGGGCGCAATCTAAGCTTTCTATGGAAAGTGTTGCAAAAGACATTGAGAGAATTATTTTGGGTAGTTCATTTTGAGAGGGCACCAAGTAGACAATAACGGTTTTTGAGCCACTAGTCCAATTGTTGAGATTGGTTGATGGCATGAAACCTTGTATTAGTTTGGTGTATGAGAACATAGAGCAAACAAAAGAACATATCAAAAAAGTATTGGCAGATGAAGGTGATGAAGTTCAACGTATTTGGGACATTGTGGACATCCAATGGAACATGTTACATCGACCTATACATGCAACAGGGTGCTATTTGAATCCAAAGTTGATAAAAGTGGATCATGATGCAGATGACGAAATAAAGAATGGTGTATTGGCAACAATAGACAGGTTGGTTCAAGATGAAAATGAGAAAGCTAAAGTGAGAAGGTAGCTGACTACATTCAAGAACCAAAAAGACTTGTTTTCCCTCAAGGAAGCACAAGAAGACATTGTTAGTATGGATCCCCATATATGGTGGCAAAAGTATGGTTCTTCTACCCGAGTTACAAAAGCTTGCCATGCATATCCACAGTCAGTGTGCTAGTGTTTCTGCATGCAAAAGAAATTGAAGGCTAAAGTGAGAAGGTAGCTGACTACATTCAAGAACCAAGAAGGCTTGTTTTCCCTCAAGGAAGCACAAGAAGACATTGTTAGTATGGATCCCCATATATGGTGGCAAAAATATGGTTCTTCTACCCCAGAGTTACAAAAGCTTGCCGTGCGTATCCACAGTCAGTGTGCTAGTGTTTCTGCATGCAAAAAAAATTGGAGGCACACATGATTTAATCCATACTAACAAGAGAAACCGACTAGGAGCCAAAAATCTCTCAGATCTTAGGTTTGTGATAGCAATTTAAGATTGCTTGAGCACAATCTTGCAAAAGAAGATGACAATCTTCATCTTGGAGAAGTAGAACCATCCTTTGAAGGTGTTGAAGAAAATATTGATAGTATTGATGATCTTGTTAAAGGATTTACTGATGGTGCTATTGCTAGTGCTAGTTTTGATTTTGAAGTAGAGTTTGATGTTGAAAATGTTTGAAAATTAAGTTTTGTATCAATTTTGAGATTAAGCTCTAAACTATGGACCTTTTGCTATCTTTTAATGTAATTCAAGTTTGAAACTTATGCATTTCTCAATTTTGCAAGTGTTAAATTAATATTCAATGTTCATTCCTTAGTAAATTAAAATATTTTACATACATATATACATATACATTTATTTATTTATTTCGAACCGAGTTTTACCCGATTTTTTTCAAACTTTTTCAAAAATTTTGCATTTTTTTTGGCCTCCCGAACGCATTCAGATTTTCAAACCTGGTAACTATGGCCATGATACATATCATGCATTTTTACTATGGTTACTTAATTGTGTGCTTCAATGCTATATTTATATAGACATAACACTTGTGTGCCTCAAATTCAATATGTTACATATACACTTCAAATGACAATTGCAAATTTTATGGTGATATACTATCCAACATATTGACATTATACTACAAGATACAGTTAACTTTTCTTTTGAGATGAGTGACTTGCAAGCTACATCCCTCATCTTAAAAAGAGGGCATCACAGTGGGCTTGTCTTAGAGATCTAAGCCTCCATGAGCAAACAAAAATTAAATTTGATATAAAGACAGGTTTCAAATATTCAAAGTGATTCAAAAATCAAACATATGAATAGATATTGGCACATTGATACAGATCACGGGGGCATATAGCATGCATATGCACTCACTTCTCAAAGACTCAAATCACATAATCATACACACTTGAATCCATATGCAAACAATTACACGATCAAAGTTACAAGTTGCAAAAATAATTACAATTGAGCATATAGGTGCATAGCATTCTAAATCATTAGCACAAAATCAAAAGGGCATGATACTCATTCGTGTTCATATTTATTTAAAGTTCAAAGTTTCAAAATTCAAAGCTCAAAGTGGCAAAAATTCAAAGTTTCAAAGTTACAAAAAGGGGAATGATACTTGTTCATGCACAAATTTCAAAATTCAAAAGCAAAATATTTCATTTCAAACTAAATTTTATAAGCAATGCAGTCATAATTGACTCTTCATTCTCTTTCGATCATGCAAATAGAATCTAGATCCATCCGCAACAGTGTGATTTGAATCTGTGCAGGTGATGTACGTTCGAGTCTAGTGACACTCAATGGCCTTGGCATCACTTATATAGGAACCTAACATAGTTCTACCTTTTTGAAGGACTACATTGTGTACTATTCCCTATTCATGAGAGTTGGAATAATGCACCTTTCCAACTCAAAGAATTTCATTACTTATTCAAATTGGGACTTGATCACTCTCAATTCATCGTTGATATAAACTTTCCAAGTAATTCAACAAGGGGGCATGGTTCTCCATTATCAGTCACAAGGCACTCGGCAAATTGGTTTCACCTATGTACAGGTGTACTTCCTTGCTCTCTTTTCAATTTTTCAATTGTTCAAGCTTTTTCAAGTTTCAAATGCATAAATGACTACTTCATGAGTTGTTGTAGGGTTTGCCCAATTTGAATGTCCGACGCAATTGAAGTATCTGCTCAAAGACAAGATGTCTTGTACACACTAACGTTCAATTTTCTTCTCCTTTACTCTAGCAATTTAATTACTAGAATAAAGGAGGCAAATGTACACACAAATTTTGTCACAAGTACTTGACAATGTTAATTCTAAACACATTCCTAACCACAAGACTTGCATCAAATTACATAACTCTTATTCGCCATTCCTCTAAACCTCTTTATCTATATGTGGGCTCGACCCTTTGTTTGTCATTACTACAATACAAAACTCTCAATGTCAAATGCTCAAACTGTCTGAAATCACCTTCAAACTGTCTCCAACAGGGGACAATTATCTTTGATCCTTCTGAACAGGTCTGTGCTAAGCAGACAGGGACACAGTGCGTCCCTGTCCACTTAGGCCAGCCGAATCACATGCCAAATAATGGCTAGTTTTTGAAACTCAAAACATCAATTTGGGTCTCCCCACACATTTCACATGGTCGGCTAAAGGAAATTGTCGAAAAAATCGTCTATAAACATATGTCAAGAGTCATTCATTAACACTTGCTATTCACTTGGTGATCCTTCTGAACAGGTCCGTGCTAAGCAGACAGGGGCATAGTGTGTCCCTATCCACTTAGGCCACCCGAATCCCATACCAAATAATGGCTAGTTTTCGATACTCAAAACATCATTTTGGGTCTCCCCACACATTTCACATGGTCGGCTAAAGGAAATTGTCGAAAGATTCGTCTATAAATATATGTTAAGAGTCATTCATTAACAACACTTGCTATTCACTTGGTTCAAACATATACACTTCTACACATTGATCAAATCTGCCCTATTTTACCCAAATTTTGAATCATCACAAAGAGCAGTCATAAGCCAAGTCAAGAGCCCTCTAAAGCAAATCAAGAGTTATCATTGTCAAGCATCAAAGCCATTTTCTAGCTGCATACACATAGTCAAGGAGCACTATTTCACATTCACTCTAAGTGGGAGAACTACATGGGTTTGATTTCTTTCTTTGGAGTATTGGATATGTAGGTTGCGATCAATCATCAAGGGAGTGATTAAGGTTAGCTCAACCCATTACGCTCCCTCTTTGTAAATTTTCAAGCTATCAAAGTGCCTTAAGGGTTTCAAAGATAAGAGAAAACAAACAACAATTTATGCGCGGCCAAACCCTAGCTGTGATATCTGAGATTACTCAGCATTAACAAGTCAAAAGGCATAGCAACCAATTCTTTCGCATAGTCAACTGAGACAAGTTGGCGATAAACGGACTAGAACACACTATGTTGCCATCCACTTATAGTGGACCTATCCAAAAAAAAATTTGTCCTTGATTCTGACCCTGAGCTTGTACAGTCATCTCACCTGATTTTAATTGTTGGACAGTCAAAACAGTCAACATATATCCGTGTACAAGCTAAGTATATGTCTTCTTACTGTCCAAAATAGCAATTTTTCATATTTAGCAATTTGTTAATATCATAATAGTTAATCATTGTATATCTTTAGCATTCTGATATTTTACAGTTTTACACCTATTAAAACACAACAAATTTATTTATTTTATCAAAAATAAGGTAAAACACTAGTAGGTTCTTCCACTTGATGAGAAACTCTGAGATGGCCCTATTTATTGGCTTATTCACTCTTTGATCAATAATGGTTTCTAGTTCCATGATAATTCTTCCCACTCTATCCAACTCCAGAAGCTCTAGTGGGATTGGAGTCTTATTTCCAATGACTTTCTTCATGCATGAAACATGAAAAATGGTATGAATGCATGATGATTGAGGCAGTTTCGATTTGCAAGCAACACAACCAACCTTGTGCAGGTATGAGAACCATAGAACATAAGAGCTAACATGTTACATTTTTGTTGCCTTAGAGACATTTACTTGTAAGGCTCAAGTGTGAGAAAAACACAATCTTCCTCTACAAACTATCTCTTGTTACGATGCCAGTCAGGATGTTGCTTCACCTATCTTGAGGCATTTCATAGATTTCCTTGAGGATCAATAAAACCTTCTGATGGTGCTAAAGATGATCATCAAGTGCTTTCCCCTTGGAATACCCATGCAAATTTGAAGTGGTAAATAGTGGCAGATACCCATAAAGGCATTTGAATGAAGTTATCTTAGTAGATGCATGGAAGGTAGTATTATACCACGCTTTGCCAAAGGGAATCACTTGTATCATTAAGATTGCTTGTTCAAAGTGAAACATTGTTAATGCCCCTCTAAATAATAGTTTGTAATTTGGGTTTTCCTAGCTAATTAATGGTGATACGAAAAGCTATGGGCCAATTTGGTATCTAATGAGGCAAAAAAATCGTTCAAAATTTGTTGGCGAGGATAGGATCCATGTAACTCACAACGATCTTTGGAGTACCATGAATCTTCTACTACCATGCTAACATAAAAATGTATTGTACGAGCCACAAATGCAAGCATCTTTAGTAAGTCGATCTATTGGCACCATAATAACATTCATACCTTTTGATTCGGATAATAATGTGCCCTAGTCTCATTTAAGTGTGTAATGCCTTCAAATGGAACGATTTCACAAAAAAGGGCTTATCCCCTAAATCCACAAATTCTGAAATTCTAAAATAAAAATCAGCAAACCCTAGTTTGCAATAAATGCTTCAAAACCCTTATCAAACCCCTAAGAACCCTAGGCACGACAATGCAAAGGATGTGAAGACAATTTTCAGCCACTATTTTATCCGAAATTCATCTGAATGCTTGCCAAAATAATCAAAAAAATAAATATAAGAAAGAAGTACCCTTTTGTCAATTTATTGAGGATCAAATGCAACTTTATGATGACTGTAAAAATATGATTTTTCCTTCAAACACAGCTGTTGTTCTTTGATATTTTCTTCTTCAAACCCTCGCCAAAAATATGCCACAAGTGCCCAGAAATCAAGGAAAATTCCAGTAAACCCCTAGGGTATCAAAAATGGCTAAAAAAAATCCTCCAAGCCAATCGCCCAAGTTGCCAAGATGCAAAAAAAATAGAAAAAAATTATATGAGCAAGATCTCGCCTTTCACAAGTGAAAATGATCACGAAACTTGTCAAAAATAATTAAATAATAATCTGAAAATTATTATTTAATTTTCTATCAATTTTGAGCCTCAAATCTGCCACAAATCTTCTCCAAAACCCCACGCCAATATGCAGAAAATTAATAAATAAATTCAAAATATTATATTGCTCAAATAGACCCTAAAACGGATCTCCAAACCCTCAAACAAGCCTCCAAAACAAGTCGCTTTGCTTGCAAAATTAGTGAAAATATTAACAAAAAATAATATGCAACAAATAAGCCTCAAATACTTCACCAAAACCTCACAATAGCTCCTCAAGGCAAATCGCCCCTCTAGGGCAAGTACCAAAACCTCCTTTAGCAAACGTGGCATCAAAAGACACCATTTGTAGAATGATCAACACCAAAACAGCGAACACCTATTGGGTATGCATCCCAATAGCTTCTTCAAACATGAAGAAACAATTATCAAATTCAACATATCTTCAATTGTGATCTTCACCTTATATTTGTACCTTCCAAATGAGGGCAAACCACCTTGGGGAGGTAAAATAACTCATAAGCCTTTAGTTTCCCTTTTTAGAATATCTTTTCATTTCCTTGTTTTAGCTCCCAAGCCGACATTCTCTTTTTCGAATATAATATTAATTAGTTGCCTTAATAAAATAATAATTAAAATTACTTTAAGGCAAATAAATTAATAATTAATTCAATTAAATATTTTAGTGGTAAAAACAACTTTTATCAAATATTCTATTAATTAAATAATAATTCTCTTACAAGAAAATGATAAAAATCACTATTTTGGCAATTAATAATTAACTAATAAAATATAACCCCCAAAAAAGATTCCTTTAGTCTATGGGGAAGTAGACTAAAGGTTTTCAATACCTGCTTAAACATGATGTGGAAATGGGGACATCACAGTCCTCCCTTCCCAAAATTGCTTGCCCTCAAGTAATTACAAACTTAGATGCTCTAAAATTCATTTTTTCCAAGTGGCATCTTCAAGTGGTAAGTCCTTCCATCTAATCAAATACTCATTGATGCTACGATTTCTTAGTTTCTTTTCACGAACCTCGATGATAGACTCTAGAATCAAGATTATTTTGCCTTCTTCATCCAATGGGCGCAGCTCCAAAGAAGCGGTAGTATGCTATCCAAGAACTCTTTTGAGACAAGAAACATGGAACACATTATGAATCTTACCATTTTCTAGAAGCTCTAGCTCATATGCTACTTCTCCCACCTTGTTTCTCACCTTATATGGCCCATAAAATCGTGGTTTCAACTTTTTCGAACCACTTTGTTTGAGGGAAGATTGTTTATAAGGTTGCAATCTTAAAAAGACCGAATCTCCTACCTCAAATGACCTCTCCACTCTATGCTGATCTACATATAATTTCTATTGATTTTGGGCATGTTGTGTGTTCTCTTTTAGTACCCTCATGATGTCATAACTTTGTTGTACCAAGTCCTTTGCCCCGGGCACTCTACTATCTATCATCACCAAATCAATGAAGGAAAAAGCATCATAACCATAAAGTGCCTTAAAAGGAGTCATATCTATAGACATGTGGAAGCTTGTATTGTAACAATGCTCGGCCATATGTAACCATTTTATCCATGTTGATTGCTGCCCTAAAACATAATTCCTCAAATATCCTTCCAACCATTTATTCACAATTTTTGTTTGCCCATTGGTTTGTGGATGATACCTGGTGCTAGGAGTAAGCTCAGTACATGTCAATTTAAAGAGTTCTTGCCAAAATATATTCATGAATCTGTTGTCCTTGTCACTAACATTGTTTTTGGGCAGCCCATGCAACTTGAATACTTCTTTAAAAAACTCATCAGCAATCATAGAAGCATTATACTTGGCTGAAAGTGGATAAAAATGAGAAAAAATTGTAAGTCTATCAACCACAACATATAAACAATTTTTACCTTGAACCATAGGCAATCCGATAATGAAATCCATAAAGATGCTCTCCCATTTTGTGAAAGAATGGGAAGGGGCTGCAAGAGACCTGCTGAAAATTCATGCTCACTTTCATTCTTTTGGCATACAAAACATTCCCGGATGTACTTGAAAACCTCATTCTTTAAGCCTTTCCAATAGAACCTCTCTCCCACAAGTTTGTAGGTTTTGAAGTACCCTTGATAGCCAACCAAAGGAGTGTCATGGGCAGCCCTTAAAATCATGTGCTTCACCTTGGATTCGGGTACCAAATAAAACCTCTCTTTGTAAAGTATAAGGCCATCCAAAATTATGAATTTATCATCAACAATTACCTCCCCAAGCAAATTGTTAATAAAGTGATTTTTAGCATGTTCCAAGATAATCAACTCTTTCCAATCTGTTGTTATAAAAGACAGAACATATTTTTGCATCTTCTTGTAAAGCCTTATTGAACATAGAAGTAATTTGAGGTGACCCTTTGACCATACCTTGAAGTGTTACCACTTTATCACCCACCTTGAATTTGAGCATCAAGCTTTGATAATTGAGGATAAATTCCCCCAATGAATGCAACCATTGGACCCCAAGAACAAGATCTATATCTCCAATGTCAATTACATAGAAATCATCACACACCTCATGCTCCCCTAAAGCAATGGAAAGCTTGGTGACTCTTTTGGTGCAAGGAAGAGAAAATCCATCCGCTATTGTTACCTTGAAACCCTTGAAGTATTTTACAATCAAATCAAGCTTAGCTACCAAATTTTTGCCAATGAAGTTGAGTAGCCCCACTATCGATTAAGATGGTTACCTTGTGCTCCTTTAAAGTCCCTCCTACCGGAATCCATCCGCTATTGTTACCTTGAAACCCTTGAAGTATTTTACAATCAAATCAAGCTTAGCTACCAAATTTTTGCCAATGAAGTTGAGTAGCCCCACTATCGATTAAGATGGTTACCTTGTGCTCCTTTAAAGTCCCTCCTACCGGAAAACGATAGTACTTTGGTGCTCCTAAAAGAGCAGCAAGAGTGTTGCCCATATCTTGTGTGTCATCTTCATGCACATGCTCATCAACTAAATTGTCATCATGCTCATCATTAGTATCAACAGTATCAAAATCTGAATCATTATCAATTACCTCAATGTAGTATACATGTCCTTTGCCCATGCAACGGTGGCCTTTGGTCCATGGATTCTTGCAAGTGAAACATAAGCCTTGCCTTCTTAATTCTCTCTATCATCATTCATATTGCTGCTATAGAGCAGCGATCTATGAGGTGGCACATATGGTGTATAAGGCTTCTTTTGTTGCTCATTGGGTGGTGCCCTAGACTGCCCACCTTGTGCTCTTTGCTGCCCACTAAAATCAGACCTTGTTTGCCCTATATTTGCCCCTTTGGGCAGCGAATAAATGGCTGCCCTTTTTGCCCTTCATAACCCTTGTATGCTAAACATTTTAAATCCAAAGCCTTAGTGATAGCATCTTGTAAAGAAAGAGGGTTAAAAGCCTTAAGCAAACCCTTCAAGGGCTCAATCAAACCCTCAACAAACAAAACAACGAACCTTTTCTCACTAATATCGGGTACCATAACTAAAACATTTTGAAAATTAGCAACATACCTTTCAACATCATGATCTTGCTTGAGTTGAGCCAACTCATGAAAATGTATTTCCGTATTTTTTCTATCAAACATCTCCATGATCCTTTTGCCAAACTCCTCCATGGTAGTAATAAATGGCCTTGTGTGATTAAGCCATGAAACCATCACTCATGAGCAATACCCTCAAAATGTAGGGTGACGAATTTTAAAGCCTCGTCCTCAAACATGGGGTTAAGTGATAAATATGTCTCCAACTTCTGTAAACATGATCTCACAAGAAATTTATCAGTACCATCAAAAATAGGAAGAGAAATCTTACCCAACCTTCGTTGCAAATCACTACAGAGCTACATATTAGAAACCTTTGGCTTGGATCCTTCATCTCACAATAATCCTGAAAAGATAATAGAGCTTGTGTGGCAAAGCTTATGGCTGCATACTTTTTTTGACAAATCTCCAAAATATCCTACCTTGGCATCATCTCTATTACTGGTTCTCTCTTCAGAAAAGTGGCCTTGAAGAATTTATGAGGGGGGTTAATAGAAACCCTCTCATTATCACTCAAATTTCCTCCTCCATTGAAGGGATGGTCTATGCTAGGAGTTGTAGTATCCTTCAACATGACTACAATTTGTATACCCAAAGTGTGTTGAAGATTTGTTTGGCTTTCTTTGATCAAGCTTTGCAAAAGCTTAACCTACTCTGAAGAAAACCCATTAGGATCTTGATCCCCCATAGTCTTTTTTTTTTTTTTTGATAATACAAAATCTCTTTACCTGCTTGCATCCAACAACCAACTCACAGGTAGACAAGACCAATGCTCTGATACCACTGTAATTTCCCCAAATGGGACGATTTCACAAAAAAAAGGTTTTTCTCAATCTACAAATTTTGAAATTCTGAAATAAAAATCAACAAACCCTAGTTTGTAATAAAAGCTTCAAAATCCTTATCGAACCCCTAGAAACCCTAGGCGCCACAATGCAAGGGATGTGAAAACAATATCTAGCCACTATTTTATCCGAAATTCATCTGAATGCTTGCCAAAATAAAATATAGGAAAGTACCTTTTTGCCAATTTATTGAGGATCAAATGCAACTTTATAACTGTAAAAATATGATTTTTCCCTCAAACACAGCTGTTGTTCTTTAATATTTTCTTCTTCAAACTCTCGCCAAAAATATGCCACAAGTGCCCAAAAATCAAAGAAAATTCCAGTAACCCCCTAGGGCACCAAAAATGGCCAAAAAAGGTCCTCCAAGCCAATCGCCCAAGTTGCCAAGATGCAAGAAAAATAGCAAAAAATTATATGAGCAAGATCTCGCCTTTCACAAGTGAAAATGATCACGAAACCTATTAAAAATAATTAAGTAATTATCTGAAAATTATTATTTAATTTTCTATCAATTTTGAGCCTCAAATCTTCCACAAATCTTCTCCAAAACCCCACACCAATATGCAGAAAATTAATAAATAAATTCAAAATATTATATTGCTCAAATAGACCCTAAAATGGATCTCCAAACCCTCAAACAAGCCTCTAAAACAAGTCATTCCCCTTGCAAAATTAGTGCAAATATTAATCAAAAATAATATGTAACAAATGAGCCTCAAATACTTCACCAAAACCTCACAATAGCTCCTCAAGGCAAATCGCCCCACTCTAGGGCAAGTAACAAAACCTCCTTTAGCAAACGTGCCATCAAAAGACACTTTTTGTAGAGTAGAATGATCAACACCAAAATAGTGAACACCTATTGGATATGCATCCCAATAGCCTTTTCAAGCATGAAGAAAAAATTATCAAATTCAACATATCTTCAATTATGATCTTCACCTTCTATTTGTACCTTCCAAAGAGGGGCGAGCCACCTTGGAGAGGTAAAATACCTCATAAGCCTTTACTTGCCCTTTTTAGAATATTTTTTCCTTGCTTTAGCTCCCAAGCCAACATTCTCTTTTTCGAATATAATATAATTAGTTGCCTTAATAAAAGAGTGAATTAAAATTACTTTAAGACAAATAAATTAATAATTAATTCAATTAAATATTTTAGTGGTACAAACAACTTTTATCAAATATTTTATTAATTAAATAATACTTGTCTTAAGAGAAAATGATAAAAATCACTATTTTGGCAATTAATAATTAGCTAATAAAATATAACCCCCAAAAAGGATTCCTTTAGTCTATGGAGAAAGTAGACTAAAGGTCTTCAATACCTGCTTAAACATGATGTGGAAATGAGGACATCACAAAGTGCTTTACATTTGTAATTCCTTTATGCATTCCATGCATGTTACCACAAGATAGCTATGGGTACTAGTTTGGGAGACGAGGATGGGTATCCATACGCCAATTTTCAAAAAAAAAAGAGACAGGTGTTGGGAGATGCAAGAAACAAATATATATACATATATTCATATATATATGATAAAAAAATTAGTGTATCACGCGTAAACAACTTTAAAAAGATAGAATGCATTAAAGAATTAAAATTTAAAGCATATAAATGAGATTAGGGCATACAAATTAGTCAATTAAAGTTAGGTAGTAGTTATACGAAACATTTGGTTTATTTTTTATTATTTTTTCATTTTCTTTTCCACTATTTAATAGGAGACTGCAACTTAAGTCAGGACACTACCAAGAGACATAGGGGACTCATAACGAAGTCTCCAAGTAGCGAGAGATGTCTTAGTACTGGGCTCGGGTATCAGAGAAACATCTCAAGTTCCCAGAGACATGTCTCCTAGTAACATTGATTCTCTATCTTTTTTAAGTTGTTTATGCATAGTATACTAATATTTTTTCCCCAATTTTATTTCTCTATTTAAATATATTTTTTATTTAAGGGTCTCCCAATACTTGTCTCCTACTTTTTCTAAAAACTTGCATAACAACACCTGTCCCCGTCACCAGCAACCGTCCCCTGGTAACTATGTGAATAATATTTTTGCCACTCGAACCTTGTTGCTTCAATCTAGTCTAGTTGAAAAATTGACTGTGAATATTAGGACCACCTCATCAATGTGTCACCATGAAAGTGCATCAACAACCACATTCTCCTTGCCCTTCTTATAAATCTTTAAATGATTTTAAAATTATATCCAAATAGCTTTGAAACCAACTTTTGTTGTTCCTCCAAAGATTCTTTTTGAGTCAAAAAGTATTTAATACCCTCGTGATCAGTTTTGATAGTAAATTATTGACCCATAAGATATTTCTGCCATTGTTTGTTTGGATTAATAATAGCCAATACCTCCTTCTCATAAGTTGGTCTATGCAGATTTTTGCCCTTTAATTGCCTGCTTACAAAGGCTAAAGAATGGCCTTCCTACATCAATATCGCTCTAATACCATGCCCTGAAGCATCACTTTCCAACACAAATGTTTTGGTAAAGTATGGTGTGTGGCTAGAACTCAATTAGAAGCTAGCGCTTCCTTAAGTTGATCAAATGCTTGAGCAGCTACTTTTGACCATGCAGAGTTCTTTTTTAACAAGATTGTTAGTGGGGCTGCAATGCATGCAGAATTTCAAACAAGCATCTTGTAATACCTCGTTGATCCCTAGAACCCTCTTAATCCTTCAATAACTTCCAACAAACTTCCTGTAATACCCTGTTGATCCCTAGAACCCTCTTTCCTTCAATAGTTTTTGGGAAAAGGCCATGCCTTTACTGCTTAAGTATTTTTCCATACCAAAGGCATATCTAGACTACTTAGCATAGAGCTGGTTATCTACTAAAACCTGTAAAAAAATTCCATGTGTTCCAAATAGGCTGTCCAGTTTTTAATATATATGAGAATGTCATCAAAAAATACCCGTACTTTTTTTCTAAAGAATGGAAGGAAAACTGAAATCATGGGCCTATGAAATGAAGATGGAGTATTAGGGAGGGCAAATGGCAATACAAAGAATTCATAAAGGCCTTCATGAATTTAGAATGTAGTCTTAGAAATATAATCCTTCCTTGGTCTAATTTGAAGATATCTGAAATGTAAATCTAACTTAATAAAGAAAACAACTCCATTCAATTCATCTAATAATGCATCAATAACAGGAATGGAAACTTATATTGATGGTGACTTTGTTGACTTCCCTATAATCCAGACACTATCCTATGTGATTCATCCTTCTTCATGACCATGACCACTAGTGAAGAGTATGCACTCTAGTGGGGATGGATAATGCTTAAATCCAACATATTATGAACAATCCTCTCAATCTCGCTCTTCTCACACAAGGGTCACGGTAGGTTTTAATGTTAGGTGGATGACTACCTGGAAATAATTGCCACAATCCCAAGCCAATAGCATTCCTTTTGGCTCCTGTAATACTTGATGATGGTGAATAATCTCCAAAAATTGTGAATGCAATGGTTGATTGTCCCCTTGACCCTCTATTGAACACAAACTAGCCACTATAGCTTAATCGCCTTTCTTTAATAACTTCTCCATTCTATGTGAGCTAATGATTTGGCTTTCTGAGGCTTTAATTTGTGTGATCTTGTACTTTCTTCCGCAGCTCATGAAAGTTCATGAAGATAGTGATTAAATGCATCAACCACTGTACCCCCAAAATCATACCCTTCCTCATAATGGAATGGCATGCAAGTCCCAAGTCATTTGGTAGTCTTCCATAGCTAGCTTAACATTGTGGTATTTTCCTCCACATATTTGATAGCCTTACCATCTGCTGTCATGACTTGGAAGTTGGACATATGGCATGAAAAACAATTTAGATCAGATTTTGTCTTTTGATCAATCAAATTGTGAGTGTTGCCTATATCAATCAATACATGTGTTGCTTCTTGATATAGCCTTCTATTTTTAGTGTTTGAGAGCTGTTAATCCCATGTAGTGCATGCACTGAAGTCTGAAACACAACCTACTTCCTCTTTTGGTTGCTCTTAATCCAAGACCTCCTTCTCTTCTTGAGCCTCTACGTCCCCCCTTACTTCATTCTTTATGAGCATCAAACAATTTTCTGGGAATTTATGTCTAGGTCGAAACTCTTTATCACAAAGGTAGCATAATTTGTTAGCCCTCTTCTCCACTTTTTTTTTTAGCAACAAGTCAAGCTATTGGTTGGGAATTTGAAGGTGGTGAAAGAACTCTTATATGGTACTCTCAAAGCTTGACCCTGGTATCGGTGCCCAAGGCATTAATACTTTGCTAAATTTGGTGTCATTTTCAATGCTTCGCAAATAGTTATAGGTCTGTGAACTCGCAATTCATGTTGAATGCTCACACACAATCCTCCAACATAAAGATCCAACCTCTTGTATATATCCAAATCGTTAGTTTTATTAGACAACTTGAGATGTAGTGATTTGTACTCTACTAGGGTTGATTTGGTGAGTTGCGAGAAGAAATCCTTGGTCCATGTACTCTCATAGTGAAGTGTAATTTCTTTCTTAAACTAGTCCAAACAGAGTGGTGTCTTCCCTTCGCTCATGAGCCACTCATACCATTGATACAAATTTGCTTCCAAGAAGAATGTAGCAAGACCAACGTTTGGCTCCTCCAATGTGTTTTTGAGCTTGAAAAATATTTCCATATGGCTGATGCGTAAAGTACATCTTGTCCATCAAACTTGTGTGGTTCTATCTTGGGCGAGGGCTTGGTCTAACTTTTCATCCTCCAAATCCTTGATTAATAATCCCAAATGTGAAGACATTGTTGGAGTTGAAATAATCTCCCCTCCCTGTAGAAGTTAATGGGTAGGTACAAGAACCCAATTTTCTCCGTTGTTGCAAAGAGGTGTTCTGAAATCCCTACATTTAGTGTTATGCCATGCCCGTGGCACTCTAATTGAAGAACTCCATAGTAATGGATACTCCACCAAAGGTGTTAAAGCCACCATTAGACATACCCATTGTGGCCCCATGTCCTCTGAAACTTGTGTTGATGCTGCTATTTGTCATGCACAATGCATGCCCTCCATATTTGTTATTCATGCCCATTGGAGCCCCATGTCCTCCAAAACTGGTATTTGTTCCAAACACTACAAGGCTCTCTCCTCCTCCCATACTTGCAGTTTTGCTTATCGTCATTTGCGACAACTTGTTCATGTTTTTGGTGACCTAATTCATTGTTTATAAAAGCTTGCACTTGAAATATTGAATTTTATGCTCCGAAATATGAATATACTTTGTTGTTTCTTTATTTGTACCTTTTGGAATTGGTGGCAGCACATATTGCTGTGATAAATCTACACTAGATCCTTCTTCCTTGAGATCTTGCTTATGGGGGGGCACATACTTCCCACGCAATTCCTCCATGAGTCATAAAAAAAAAATTATTTCTGAGTTGGAACTACAGATGGGTAGCTTTTTCTATAGGAAGAGACCATTCTTTGATAGGGTAATTGGGGTCAAAAAAAGGCTTGCAAGAGACCTATTTGGATGTAATCAGCTTGAATAGTTAGACCAAGAAAGGTAGTGTTGAAAATGATGGTTATTGGGAAAACTTGTCAGGAGGGCGGGAAGCTGAAAAATATATGGTTGCCAAAGATCTATATGGTTATGATCTTGTCTTCAAGGCAAATCCAATGACTGATATGTTCACAAACCCCTAAACCTCCACTCCTGTAATTTTGACAAAGACCCTACTGCTTCAAGCGAAAACCCCAAATTATACTTGATTTGGAAGATAGTTTTTTTTAATAGTGACTCCAACAAATTTAACCCAAGAGGTAATCCTCCAATAACAGGGTAAAAGAAATTGGGAGAAATTTACCCACAATTTAATCACAGAAACCCTTGTCTATTCCTTGTGCCACAAAATTTCATCAAGATCGCCGCTCTGATATCAGTTGTTACCATAATACTATATTGAAAAGGGAAAACATTCGCTAGAGAACAGCAATAGTCAATAAAATAGTGCACAAAAATTCAGAAAAATTGCAGCAATATCATCCAATAGTAGACATTCCAATCCAAAATGCAAGCAGAATGTAGTGAAGAGCAAATCTGAATTATAGATGATGGAACAAGACTAAAAATATCAAATATCCAAAATTTTAAAGCAATGCCACTTCGAGGGGGCAATCTCTAGAAATGCAGAAATGTAAATACAGAAGAGATAATACCACAAATGATTCCCTACAATAACCTGTCTAGCTCCTATTCATAGTTGTCACTAGGTTGGGGCATCCCCAAAGTCCTAATGAGGCCGGCTACATAGAAATTAGCAATTCTAGTAAAAAGTTATGTGCACCACATGTCAGCTACTCCATAACCATACATGACCTAAGTCACAATGTTCGAGTTCAAGTTCGGGTTCGACGAGAATAAAATTCGGTTTAAGTTTACCAATGGATAAAATTCAACATTAAATTTGACCAATAGATAAATATATTTAGTATATAAAAATATTAATTAAAAAAGATAAATTAAAATAAAAAACATTAAATATTAAAATATAAATATAACAATATTAATTAAAAAGGAAAGAAAATAAAAAACATTAAATTTTAAAACACACCCTATAAAAAAATTTAGAAAACTATTATATGCAGTTCATTGTATAAAAGTCGTCCCATGTACTTCTATCTCGTATTTGACCTCAATCAAATCCAAAGCACACGTCTAAGAGGCAAATACCACGGCCCCGTTGCTACTCCTCCCCATGACCAAGGGCCAAAACCCATGTTGATCCCGCACCGCTACCAGCTTATCCATGGTCAAGAACACCATTGAATAAGCCCCCTCTAACTGCTCGCAAGCATTCACAATTCTTTGCATGAAGGGCCTGGCCTTTGATATGGCGATCAAGTGCAACAACACCTCTGTGTCAGAGGAAGTAGTGACAATAGAACCATTTTCTTCAAGTCGAGCATTCAGGGTCTATTAGTTGACCAGATTTCCATTGTGGGCAACGCCGACAGATCTGAACCCTATTTGGTTGTCCTTGCGCAACACCTCACGACAAACTTGGGTCACGAATCCATCCATCGATGTTGATGAACACAACCCACACACGGTATCGAGTGGCGCAAAACTAGAAAAAACCGAAGCCAGTATCAAACGGGCTTGCAATCTCATCTTCCAATGGGGCCGCTCTCTAAGTAAAATATACTTTATGGCGAGGAAAAAGCAAACCAAAAAAAATGGGCAAACTTTCCCAATTTTTTTATGCCCTAATAAAAATTGGCAAATTTTGAATTTTACCCAAAAAATTCTTCGAACCCTATGACACATGATGACAAGATAATAACTCGGGTTATAATATTGAAGCACCTCACAATTTGCAGTTATTGGTTCAAAAACCAGTCGAATTTCTTTCTAGATTTTGTCAACTTCAACATTTATTTCTTGGAGATAGAGTTGAGCAAGCACTTGTCATTAGTGATAATGCACTTTACTCTGAATGTTGAAGAAATTATCCTTCTTAGAAAGAATCTACAAGATTATGTTCTTTGGCCATTGATCAAAGAGGCAATGTCACAAAGATTTGAAAAGCCTTCACGAAGTTCAAATTCCAACACTCTTATTACTTGGGAACAAAGAAATTCAAGGATGGAGGACCGTTATGAACCTTCTATGTAACAACTATGATATTTTAAAATTGTGCACTTCAGTTAGGGGGTCCATTAGGATTGTTTTTTGGAAGTGTATCTTGTTGGCCAATTTCTAAGTGGGACCAAGTTTATGGATCCATTAGGGCTAGTTTTGTAGGTCCACTAGAAATTATCTCATACGCAAAGAGGCAAAAGGGCTTACGTGGAAAAATGTTATAAAAAGACTCTTTGATAAAACTATAGAACATGTTTTGTGGGAAAGAAAATCTTGTGCACAAGTCTGAAGACTGTGTTATACTGCCCTGTACTTAGCCTGAGTCGGCAACCATACCCTCTCAAGGAAGTACGTTATTTGTTGTATCATATAAATTCAGTAATATTAAAATTCTCTTCTTTTTCCAGTTTCAACAAAAGAATCAGTTTTTGGCAATTTCAGAGTTCATATTTGGAGCTTTTATAATTTCAGCTTCATAGTATCATTTTCAGATTTTAGACTCTACAATAGATTCAAAAATATTTGCTTTTGCTTTCCAGTTTAGAATTGAAGTTTCAAACCTAGGGTCTATAGCAGAAAATTTCCAGAATTGTCCATACTCTAGGTTGTCTGGAAACAGAAACATTTCCGAAACGTGGAAACGCCAATTTTCAAAAACCCTTGATTTGGAAATGCCATGGAAACATCCGTGTGTGTGTGTGTGTGTAATGCATAATACTCACTTTTGTCTATAAAAAATAAAACACTTAAAAATATATAGTATTCATTGATTCATTACTTCAAAGACAAGATGTACATTCAAATCTAGAATAAATCATCTAGATTGCCCCCAAAATCATGAATGCCACTCCCACTAGTTTTCAACTTTATCATTTACTAACACTCTCTCTCAAGGACTCGACGGTGCATTGAATCTCACAGAGTGCATGCCCTAAGGGGTATATAGGGAATGGGGTGGGATTGGCTTGTGGCACTTTGCGAGAGATATTCTCATACTATTATATCACACATACATCCCTTCATGCAGCCTTCATACCTCCTATGATGTCTCCTTGAAATCTTGAAACCCTAAAATATGGCTAAATCTGAAACCCTGAAACCTGACTAAGTCTGAAATACGATAGTATCCTCCAAAACCTAGAATTTGCATTATAGCTCCTTGAGGTCCAAAACCACTCTCAAACATCCTGAAAGTATATATATATAATACAGCTTAAATGTAAAATTATACTTAAATGTTTGTTTTATATATATATACTGTCTGGTTCGGGCTGGTTTAACCAAAAAAAAAAATTGTGGACTTCGACTTATACTGTCCGCCAGAATCCCTTGGAAACGGCAGGAAACATCCAGAAACACCCTAGAAACAGCACGGAAATGCCCAGGCGTTTCACAAAAACATCCCAGATGTTTCCGGATGTTTCTGATATGTTTCCATTTCCAAGGCGGAAACTGGGGGAGGGGGGGGCAGAGACTTCCTGCAACATGACAATTCTTCAATTTTTATCTACTTTCAGACCTAAGGTTTCTACCCATGGTTTGCAGCAGTGCAGTCAGCTACAGCTGGGTTCATAACATTTTAATCCGATTTTTTATGCCAAGGTATAGTTTTTATAATAGACCCATAAAATCTTCTTTCCAGAATTTTTCTGCCCAATATCTAACTCTCTTTTCAAGTCTAGGGATATTCAGGAATAATAAATCGGTTTGATCCAGAAATTAGTGAGGTAGAGTATCCTAGTGACGGAACAATCAATGACAGTAAAATGATGCATATTTATGTATTGGTTTGATAACTGATCATACCCCATCCCCTACACGGTTTTGGAGGGATATCCTTAGATCATTTGAAAGCTAACATTTTAAGAATTTTTCATCCCCACTGTGTGTTTGCAGGTATGGAGAGGACGTCTGTAACATAATATATCTGATTCCTCACTGTTATGCTGCTGTTAATGTTATACAAATAAGATAAAATGATGTGAATATGTTTTGGAGAAGCTTTCATTCCTTTATATACAAGTTTACTTCCCATTAATTCCCAATTACCTTGACCAAAGGTATTAGATTGGCCTACCTTATCTTTTATCCAATCCCATGTCCCATGTAGCCTGCAGTGTCATTAAGATGCTTTCCAAGAATCATTATGTAGCTTCTTGGGCCATTTTGGGGCCTTTACACAAATTTATGGGTCCGTTTTACCCAATCATGTTTTGTGAACAATTTTAAGGGTTTATTCATCAATATGATGCCAATGCAATATTTTAACGGTTAAAATGATTCCAAATAGTAGACTTGTTAACTAAAGGCTGTCTTATTTGGCAATTCCAGGTTTTGGAGGCAAATTGCATGGTTCTAATATGTTGATCTAGAAGGTGACACATAATGTGCCTTTGATTAAACACTCCAATAAGATATTTCACAGCGTGGGTTTTCACAGCTTTTAGATGACTGGCTAGTAACGTTTTTTCTAGCCACCTATTGATTAGGGCATATGGTAATTTTGATCATAAGGCTCGAAATCATAAATTATTTCCCTTCTTGTTCTAGCAGGAAGAAGAGGTTCTAGGATGCAGTATCCTTTTTCATGCACTATGTAATCTTTCATGGGATATAAAATTCAGATTTCTTGCCCCAAATTTATAAGCTACTAGGAATTACCCTAAATTAAACAATTGGTCGGGCTTATATTCAAATGCTTGTGGAGAGTACACAAAAAAACTAACCAGATTGCTATCTTAATTTCCTAACCTAAAATAGCAAAGACATGAAGTTCAAAACTATAAACCCTCCAAGAAAATACCATACACACTGCTTGCATATAGTTTTCTAAGCTTACATGAAACTCGACTTTCTCTTTACTGTGAACATACAAGAAAAACGACAATGTGCCTTATATAAGACCAAAGAAAAATATAAGATTCCTCAAACTAAAAGACATCCTGATATCTACAAAAAGTGAAACATGCATACTTGCATCTCATAATCAACGGAGCTGGCTTGAGAGCTTTTGGCGCATTTCGTATCCGTTTCCTAGATGGTGTTACCTGTTACAGCCAAATAACATCAGTCGCCCCATGAAACTTTCTGAATCACGACATCAACTATAGTTTTTCCACTACCCATTCAGACCACATAAACAGACTATTTATTTAATAAACTATTACTGTCCCCTTTTTAGTAAAATTCCTTTGGTTGAGACTAATAGAAATCCCTACCCACTAAGTCTCTGGGGAGAAAATGAATCCCACATGGTGATGTTGTTCACTAGCAAAAATATTAGCCCCATTTGGGTAACCAAATGAAAAACGAAGGCATAGTTACCAGACTCGGGCAGGACTAGGTAAATCGTAAAACCCACAAGTCCGAATCCTGGGTAGCTCAAAATGAGCCCAAACACCTGACTTAGCCAAACACAGCAATCTCGGTAAGACGTGCTATGGACTCTGTCTAAGACTTACCAAGACTCGACCAGCATTTAAAGTGAGACAAGAACACATGAATGTCATCAGAAGGGCAGATTTTTCTCATTCTTTCTTTCCCAACTGATCAACAGAGCATGTAAGGGTTTTCAGCTGAAAATAACTGATATTTCAAGATGAACAAATTTGTGAATGAATTTTACCGATGGGCAAGTTTTTTGAGTTGCAGAGTTAAGCTTGTACTTTTTTTAGAGATTTTCACTGGCGGGCAAGGGAGAAACCTCATTTTGTCTATAAAGTTCTATATTTTATGATAATTCAATTTGCCTAGTCTTGGTGCCGCATCTCATCTGAGAACAAGTCAACTTGGTGTATCTGCGACAAGTCTGAGCCTTGCTACTACGAGTAAAACACCTGACCTAAATCAACATAATCAAGGTGTCCTCATCCTTGAGCTATACATGCTGATGTTTGTGCATGTACTCTGTCAGTGCACTCAGAGAAGACCAACTAAAGTTTGACAGGTATTGATAGTTCGACAGTGGTGCAAATGGTCCTCGCCTCTGAAAAGCCAAATAAAAATTATAGCAAATGAAAGATAATTTGATTTCCCTTCATTTGTTGTAGCTTTTGTTTGGCATTTCAGAGGAAAGATCCATTATTTCCATGCTGTCCAACTACAGATGCTTGTCTAATTACCAGTGCTCTTCCCTTTCACAGTTTTTGATTTGTTTTATTCTAGGATTTACACTTCTTAAACCCTCCTTGTTACTTCGTAGGTAGGAGTTGCATTTTTCCAGACTCAAGCATATATGGTGTTGGTTTTCATGTTTAGCAACCTCTGTGTGTGTGTGTGTGTGTGTGTGTGTGTGTGTGTGTGTGTATAACCTATGAGTGATGTGTATGGTTCATGTTTTCCTTATTATAACCTGTCTATGTATGTTTTACATGTGTATATGTGCTTGTGTTATGCGCTGAATTCTCCCCAATCCCGTTTCCTGTCACATTGTTAATTTTTTCAGAAAACGTGACAGCAACAACAATAAAACGGGCAAAGAGATTGGGGAAAATTCAGCACGGGAAGCATGTCTACATATACAGGAAATTTACAATATGTTTTAAATGTTCATGAATCATGCACGTTCCTAATGATTTAAACATCGTGGAAGTTGCATTAATAAGAAATTGCACTGTCTCTGCAAACCAAAGGGTGAGCCAACTTCCAACCAGCAAAATACTAGGAAAAACATGCAGGCCTAAAAGCACGGAAGACATTAAAAATTTGGCTGCCAATGACAACTGACCTTTCTCTTGGGAACTGCCATGAGTTGCATTGAGCCCACTGAAGCAAGGCCCTCCATTCCAAAATCTTGGTGGTCGCATTCAATCTGCTCCATTGCCATGGATCCCCAGGGGCTTATGGCAAATCCAAAGGTTCCAAGATCCTCGAAGCCTTGAGTTTCAAATGTAGGGTCGATTGCCGTTGAAAAAGATCCGGCTATGGCGACATGGTTGTGGCTGCCTCTTGTTTGCCACAATCTATAATCCAAACCTCGTACCACTCTTCCTACTCGCGCCATAGCCATTTTTAAATTGATCAAGGCTGTCCTATTCTTTTATATTTCTGAGACGTAAGGGTTTATCATAGGGTTTAAGCTCTCAAACTACTCTACTGGATTCCTAGTTTAGAGGATTTGTTGCTTCACAACCAAATTAAATTTATTCAGTGCTTATTTGATCGGGCATTCATTTGTGTTTTGTTATTCTTACCTGTTTACCTGTTATCCATCAAAATTATAAATTATATTGAAGGGGCTAAGGGGCTAAATTTGATGATCATATGACCGTATTTTTAATTTTATTTTTATTATTTTCTACTTAAAATACAATCAATTCTTTTGGTATTGTATACGTTTAATTTTGACTTGATTTTTTATGTTATTAATGTATTTATGTGTATATGAATCATTGGTTTGGATTAGATTCTTATTGATATTTTTTTTTTTTTTTGTGTTGGTTCATGTATAACTTTTACTTACTCTTACAACTTTACTTTTGGTCATTTAGAATCAACAATCATGTTACCATTTAATCTGGAATAATGAAAACCTTTAGATCGATTATTTGTTTATCTCAAGATATTTGTAGATGCTTCTATAAACTTTGGATCTTTGTTTTATGTTTTTTGGTCACTTGATGAGATTCGAACTAGTTTAATACTCGTTTTGATCACTATCGAACTAGTTTGATATTGATCAGTTGTGGGTCCTTTGACCCCTTTCTCAATTTTTCACTGTTTATTATGACTTGATTGTTATTTTTCCCACTTCTACGATGTTAGTTTGCACACTAATAAGATCTTAATTTGAATTTAAGAAATATATATGTACATAAGCATGCTAATGCATTTGAGAATCAATGACAAAGAGTTCACACCTAGATATTGCATCTAAGGTTCTACATGCATTATTTTTTTGTTGAATCATCATTTGTTAAAGTGTTGTAATTGCATACTTGTACCAAAAGAAGGATTAGTAAAAGAGTCTATATAATTGATTATATGTGTGTATCTCATACATAGAGATAAGGGCTTGAATCTTCGTATACACCATATTTTTATTGGATTACATAGACATTGATTGCCAAACTATCTAAGAATAGGGGTTTGAGTAAGACAAACACACCTCAAAACTACACCAAATTTGTATGTTTTTTACGAGGACTCTTGGAGTGGATTAGGGCTTGGAGCAAGGAGAGTAATTTTTAGAAGTTTTATGCATCAAATAATAAATTTGAAAGGCTTCTAACAAGTAAGCACTGACAAAGACATCCACAAATTTTTACACTGATTTGACATCATCTATCAATTTCAAACCAAACAACCAATATTACATCAATTGAAAGTGGTCTGCTAGTATCAACCCAATTCAAAAGTGGTCTATTGGTATCGACTCAACTCTATAGTGGTAATTTTCTATGCATCATCATATCCATGTAAATTTTATATGTTTTCTTCTGCATTATCTCAAAACTTTATTTTCATTACATTTAGTAACTATTAATGCGCAAATAAGTCAAAATTCAAGTAGCTTTCTATGAACCTTCTTTATCAAATTTCAAGCATTTTAAACCCATGTTTCAACACATATCAAATATGTATATGTTGTTATTTTACTATAATTAGATTAAACTTGTCTTGAGTCTTATTTTATTGGTTTGTCAATGACTAATACTTAATTTATTTGTATTGATATAGTCTAGATGTGAACTATTTGAGACACATTTTGTTGTTATGTTGTGGTAATACAATTATGTGGTCTACACTGCTACATTTTCATTATAATTGCTGAGACAATTATGAATTACATTTATTGTACATCATTTGATATTATTGTTTAATGTGTATTGATTCATTATTCAGTTTGATGTATTATTTAAATATTATTTTCGTATTTATTATATTTAGATGTCTAGATATTGTTGATAGTATATTTGTTAATTGCATGGATAGGTACTTGAGCTAGGTTATCTTTGAACCTGACCAACAAGAAAACATGGAGAAATAAATGAATAAATGAAATAGTGAATTCCATGTAAAGTTGAGCTTATTGGTTTTAATGATTTAGTCATTATGTTTTTATTAATTGAATGTTGTGTGTTATCATTTTATGATCAATTTCGTTAATAGTTTATTTGAGTTAGTTTTTACATTCATGAAAACATATTTTTATCCAATGTTATTGTTTACAAGATGGTCTCATTAAATGTCTTTGTTTGAGTCATAAGTATTCGACGATTATTGTTTGCTTATTGATATTATTATTTTTTTGTCATTTTGGTGTTGTGTGTTTTTATTAACTCCTTACTTATCGACTTCGACAATCTATTTTGGTCACATGATTGATCACTTCCTATAATTGTGGTTTTGATTGTCGATGTCCTATTTTACTCTCGTTTGTCTTAAGGATGTTGTCTTCACATTTCAAATCCACCTTATACAATTATAAACTTGTATTTGTTTCATCTTAATTATGCTTTGTTTTAAACTTGTGCACTATGGGTTTGAATTATTGAACGAATCTTGTTTTGTTATTTGTTTGGCATGTTTGTTTAAGCCAATGTTTAGCTTGGGGGCATTTTTCCAAGTTGCTCGACCCACATGGGGGTCATGGTAATTAGTTATTTGTATTTTGTTTGAAGCCAATGACTTAGGGGTCATTGCATTGGCTTGAATTACCATGTTGAGGGGGTTGAGATGTTTCATTTGATTTTTAGGTTTTGTTTAATTTCATTTGGACTTAATCTTGAGCTTGGAACCTTGAGAAAACTCTGTCAAAAATTTTGGCAGGGCAATCAAGGGGAATGTACGATAATTTTGCATGAGAATTTTTTAGGACTAGAACTGTAGTTTGATGATTTATCTTGATGGCCATGCAGGACTTGTGTTATCTAGAGTTTGTTTTTGTATTTATTATTTGACTGGATTGTTTGAATGCATACAAGATTTTGAGTGTTGGTTTTTTGCTTTTGAACTTAGAGGCTAGAAGAGAAGAAAAAATCTTTTGTGAATGACTTCCATCAACAAAGTAAGTGATGTATTTAAAATTATGTGTTGATTTCTGAAAATGTAGTTAAATGGTAAATATGTTAAGGTTTTGGCCATAAAAATTTGACATTTTTGCTACATGGATTTTGTTTCTGAGTAAAAACCTAACTAGGGCCATAAATATTGGTTTTATTGTTGTGAGTTATTGCTCGTGGCAGCCATGAACAACTCGGCCATGGTTGGGTTAAGTATTCACAGCATTTATTTTGATGGTTATTACAATTATTTTTAGTTTTACATGATTGTATAGTCACCGCATATTTTTATTATTGAATAATGAGTTTGGTTTTGTTGCTCCCAAAATCTGTCACTTGTTTTTGGGACAACATATCAACTATTTTGGTCCTGCAGACAAAATTCTCTCTTCCCTTCTCAAAAAATGTTTTGAGTATTCAAATTCCTCAATTATTCAAGTTTTCTCAGCTAAAGAACTCACAAGTTCAACAGGCAGGGTTTCTCATAAAGAAGTTCCAACACTTAGGCATTTTCGAGGCTAGTTCAATGCTGAAGTTCAATCAAAAGACTTAGCGGCGGGCTTCAAACAAATGGAATGAACCCTTGAACCATTAAACCATTGAACCCCGCTTCATCAAGGTTCAAAGGTTCAATGAGTTCAAAGTTTCAAAAAAGAGTTAAGCGCTCAACGAGTTCAAAGAAGTTCAACCGCTTCGAAAAGTTCAACAAGTTCGAAGACTTCGGCAAGTTCTAAAGTTCAATAAGTTCGGTGGACTTAAAGAAAAGAAGACTTTGAAGAAGAAATGATGAACCATTGAACCAAAAGAGTTCAAAGTTTAAAGGTTCAACGAGTTCAATAAAGTTCGAAAGACTTAGAGAATCAAAGGATTCGAAGAGCAAAGAATGAACCATTAAACCATTGAACCTTGAACCAAAAGAGTTCAAAGTTCAAAGGTTCAACGAGTTCAACAGAAAAGAAAACAATCCAGAGAGTTTGAAACTTCAAAGGATTCAAAGAAAGAGAATGAATCGTTGAACTTTGAACCGAAATGGTTCAAGGTTCAAAGGTTCAATAAAGTTCAAAAGACTTAGAGAATCAAAGGATTCAAAGAAAGAGAATGAACTATTGAACCATTGAACTTTGAACCGAAATGGTTTTATAGGTTCAAATGGTTCAAAGAGTTCAACCAGTTTAATAAGTTCAAAGTTCACAAGGAAGCTTTGAGCGAAGGAAGGAAATAGAAGATTCTAGAGACAAGTTCGAAGAGATGGTTCAACCGATTGAACCAAGGAACCGATTGAACTAAGGAGCCAATTGAACTAAGGAGTTGATTGAACCAAGGAGTCGATAGGACCTTCCCAACCGTTGAACCATTGAACCAATGAAATCTCATGGTTCAAAGGTTCAAGGCTCAACGTGGTTCAAGTGACCAAGTGACCAATGACGTCCCCATGGACGTCAAATTCAAGGTAATAAAATGCCTGTTTATTTTCAAATATGGCACGGACCTGAGAACAAACTCAATGACCAGCTGAAGAAGAAGCTGAAAGATTTAGCAGAAAGGGAAGAGATAGTCTGAGAGCTCAGATCACAAAGAAAAGGACAAAATACAATAAGGAAAGAGGGAACGATGCAGAAAGACCAAAAATATCTGCATAGGAGTTATTTCTAGTAGGTGAAATAGTCCACCAGATAGACATCAGAGAGCGCGAGCACTCAATAGCGCGGCCTATTTTTCTCCATCGAGTAAAGGCGAAATGGACAACTGTGCACATATTAGGAAGAGGACCAGGCGGCCCATACTTTAAAAAGAGACATTTGAGATGAATTGACACGCCATAGTTAAGGTTGATGCCCTATTCTAACATGGCCCCTTGACATAACTAAAAATGCATTCAAGTCATTGAATGCAACATGGGCCATTTTGTGAAACAAAGCACCAAGTATTTCTTGGCTGCTATATATTGTAATATCTCTTATTATTTTAAAGAGATCTTTTTATTATCAGAAGCAAAACTCTGCCCAAATTGAAAGGCATTACTGAGACTTTGAGCTCAGATTGTTAATCATATTTCGTTATCTGAATGAGAAAGCAAGTGACCTTTTAGAATTTGTGCTGGAATAGCTTGTGTTGTTGAGAAAATTATTCTTATGTTTGTTTCCTGAATGCATTCTTGTCCATTTAATTAAATAAGTAGAACTAGTGGAAGTAACCAGGAAGGTGTCCTGAAGCCGACTGTGGAGAGACTTTGTGCTGCCACAATTGTCTTTAGTGTGTTTATTTTCTATTTCTGTTTAAAGGATCTTGGGATGACTTTGTGCCCCCATTGTCCTTCATAATTCACTCTTTGGTAGTTAAGGTGGAGACTTTGTGTTACACGTCATTCTACTGGTTATTGCGCCCTGTTACATTTACTTATCAGTTATTTTCCAAAAAGAATTCTTATTGTTTGTTGCAGACCACTTATGAAAGAAGAGAAGTGCCTTAAGTGTTTTCACTAGAATTCTCCTATGTCTGTGAACATCATCTCTGAAAAAAGAGAGATGGATGGTGTTATCCTACTTTGAGTGTTATTTTTTGCTTATATATATAGTGTATAACACCTCATATTTATAGGGAACCTCCCCTTGATGAGAGGAGAGATTTGTCCCCTTTTGATGTGGTCAACCTGCACATTTGGCCGATAAATCTCCCTATGTTGTGGTGGAAACACCTATTTTGCCCATCAGTTAGCTGGTGACAAAATATTCACCCAATAGTTTTTGGCGACTCTGCTGAGGACACAACAATTTTGCGCAATTTGAAGCTTCAAGCTTCAGATTGAAGCATCACCTGTGTCTTATCGATTATCATTATAGCCTTATCCATTTTCATTATATACTCTGAGCTATGAAACCAGAGATGCTGGAGATTGAGCGTTTCATTTCAAAAGTTAATTCTCTGGCAGCTCCACGCCAACTAGGGAAGAACGAGCAGTTTGAAGCCTCAAACTCTAAGTTGAAGCAGGGCCAATTCTTTTCCATTTTTATTCTACAATCTGGTGGCTCCACGCTATACAAGAAGCCAAAAAGCTCAAGGTGTTGTTGACCCTATTTTTGAGTTGATGCAGCAGAGCAATTTTGATTTGTTTCCTCCACAACCTCACCTTCAAAAAACTAGGAGTCTTCCTCCTACCAACACCAGGTCACCAATACAAGGCATCGCTTATTTTTCCTCAACTTTTGCCTATAAATACTCCACCCAGATTTGTTATTCCCCCTTTCCATAGTCATATAATGGCAGCTCAAGGCCCCTGGGGTAACTCTTTTGGTCCACTCAATCTAACCCCACCTCTACATGAACTGCCTCACAGTTCTAGGAAGAATTTCACCAAGTTCTTTGGTGATGGGAGAGTTCATCCTAATGAACATATTGCAACCTTCAGCATAGCCTGTGACATAATAGGTGTGGAGTATGAGGACGTGGCAGTCAGGCTGTTTGTGAAAACATTGCAAGGCGTTGTTGTAGACTAGTTTTATCATCTGCAGGCTCAGACTGTGACTGACTAAAACACCCTCAAAGCCAAATTTGAAGCCAGGTTCAAGCCTGTAAAAGATGTGCATGCCCTGCTGGCCCAGCTCACACAAATGAATAAGGAGCCTCATGAACCCATGAGAGATTTCATAGCCAAAATTGACAAGTTGAGGATAATGATTCCTATAATTACTTAGTTGACAGTTGAGAATCTCAAATGTTTCTTCATCAACTCTCAGCTTCCTGAAGTAAGTTTCTTATTGAGACGGGCTGGCCACATAGACCTTGCTATAGCTCATGATTTAGCTACTGAGGTGGAAGATGATCTCATCTTGGTGGGGAAGATAAGGAGAGATCTTAACAGAGGTAAATCTTATTCATCTTTTGAATATCCATCTACAGGCACCACTGATCCAATAGTGCAAAAGCTGGAAAATGAGTTGCTATCTCTCAAAAAGCAAATGGCACAAGGGATGTTTGCTCCTCCTTCATACCAAGATATACCAAGGAGGACATTCCCCAATCAGTTATACCAAGGCAACGCTACCAAGAATCAAGGGCAGCTAAATCATCTTCCTCCCCCACAGGGGAAACTTGCCATTGAGGTAGCTCTAGCCAACTCAACAATTGGATACCTTGAAATTGAATCAATTTTTTCTTTCCAACCTGAGTTGAACCTAGAAGATGGCACTGAACTCTTTGTAGAAGACCAAGATGAATCAGTTAGCAACTCTAACATTGGTTTCTTGAATTACCAGGATGAACCCAGAAGTAAAGGTGAAGCGTTTGATGGATCATACGTTGTATTCACCCGATCTTAGAACCAGTCAGCCCAGCAAGCTGATAAGGAAAAAATAGAGGAGCAATCTCAACCAACAATTTCAATTACTAAACGGTGGACTACTTTGCCTTTTAAATCAAAGGACCTGGTAATCACTAAAAAAGTAAGTACCCCAAACGATCCTGCACCTTCTGCTTCAAATTCGCAGATCAGTCCTACACTCCCAAAAAACTAGAAGGATGAATTGCCTTCCCCTATTTCTAATTCATTTCAGACATTTGATATAATTGACCATGCTAAGAAAACCAAAATTCAAATGTCTAAATTTGAATTCCTGTAATCTAACCCTGAGCAGTTGGATAAGTTGGTTCAATGTGTAAAGAATAAAGTTGTCCCTACAGGACAAGAAATTTTGAAAGTAACTCTTGGTACCCCCAAGAACACATCCACCCAAAATAACTTTGTCATTACTCCTCCTATTGCTCCTGAGAAGACATAACCATTTTATGTCTCCCTGTTGATAAATGGACATCAGCTGAACAACTGTATAATAGACTTAGGTGCATCTGACAATGTCATACCTGCCAAAGTGGCAGAATCTCTTAGTCTCACACTGACCAAGACATTTGAGAGATGCTTCTCCATGGAGAATAAATAAGTGCCACTACTGGGACAAATCAAGGATGCCTAATTTGCATTTGCAACATTCTCAAAATAGAATTAAGATGACAGTCTTGGTGGCTTACGTCCCAGCCTCCTACGGCATTCTTTTTAGGCAAAATTTTTGCAAGGATGTTGGTGGTGAGTTGAGCATGGACCTGTCTGAAGCAAGGATTTTGGTCAAAGGCGTCATGTAGAGATTGCTCCCTGAGAAGGAGGCAAAATACATTGTCACTCAAACATCAGCACCTGAAGCTCAAATTTTGTTTGAGTCTTCAAGCATGGGTAATTACTTCCTAACTACAGAGGATGTTCCTGTCCTAGCTGATGAAACTTTTGAAAATGACAAACTAAAAATTGGTTCAGATGAAATAGCAGAAGGATTTATAGAACACATTATAAGTGCAGAAGGACCCTCCCCTCCAAATGAAGGAAAATATGAGAAAGGAGCAGTTTCCAGTGGCGTATGGATTCTAGAATTTGATGGCAGCTACTCTTTTATTGGTGTTGGAGCCGGGATTGTTCTAATATCTCTTCAAAGAGATATTTTTCCTTCTTCATACAAGTTGCAGTTCAGCAACACCAGTAACACTACTGAGTATGAATCTCTGTTACTCGGGTTGAAGGCAGCTCAAGACAAAGGTGTTAAACTCCTTCATGCTAAAGGAGATGTTGAACTGATGGTTTGTTAGGTGAAGAACCTGTGTCAAACCAAGAACAAAATATTGCACCGTTATCGTAATCTAGTATGGGACTGTATTGAAATTTTTGATGCTTTCAATATATCTATAGTGCCCAAAGAGCTTCATAGTTGTGCAAATTCATTGGCTATCTCTACGACCCTCTTGGTTCCTCATAAAGACTTTGAAGAGCAGAAGTACACTATCGAGCTGGTCTTTTAACCAAGTGTGCATGACAATGCCAACCATTGGCATGAGTTTGATACTGACAATCAAATCATGTGTTGGACTAAACCAGAAGAACAATGTATTATGGTAATAGACCATAATACTGCATGTCCAAATCAGGAAAAGAAACTCTTCTACAAGAGAAAAAAGAATGCACAGAAAAGTTGATTCCTAGTAGAGAGGTCCATTCGCCAATCATCGCTTAGAGGGAGAAAATGGTTTATTACTGATATATCAAGACAGAATGCTATTTTCACTTTTTCATAGTGGGTAGCATCTGAAGCACTTCAATCTTTGAAGTATTAGATAAGATTAGCTTGTACATATGTATAATTTTTGTATAGTCTTTAGCTTATTTTGTGTTGTTCATTTTCATTTGTTTTTGGCACCTTTTTTTTTGGGTAGCATGACTCTGTAGCCCAATGGCATACATGAAGGCACTGAGATTCTAGATTCTACTCCCTTCAATTGTTTTTACAATCGATGGAAGTTCCCCAACTAGAGCCAGCTGTTGTTCTCAAAATATGTCACTTGTTTTTGGGACAACATATCAACTATTTTGGTCCTTTAGACCAAAATTCTCTCTTTCCTTCTCAAAAAATGTTCTGAGTATTCAAAATTTTCAATTATTCAAGTCTTCTCAGTTAAAAAACTCACAAGTTCAACAGGCAAGGTTTTTCAGAAAGAAGTTCCAACACTTAGGCATTTTCAAGGCTGGTTCAACGTCGAGGTTCAATCAAAAGACTTAGTGGCGGGCTTCAAACAAATGGAATGAAACCTTGAACCATTGAACCCCGCTTCATCAAGGTTCAAAGGTTCAACGAGTTCAAAGGTTCAAAAAAGAGTTAAGCGCTCAATGAGTTCAAAGAAGTTCAAGCGCTTCGAAGAGTTCAATGAGTTCGAAGCCTTCGGCAAGTTCTAAAGTTCAATAAGTTCGACGGACTTAAAGAAAAGAATACTTCGAAGAAGAAAGGATGAACCATTGAACCATTAAACCTTGAACCAAAAGAGTTCAAAGTTCAAAGGTTCAACGAGTTCAATAAATTTTGAAAGACTTAGAGAATCAAAGGATTCGAAGAGCAAAGAATGAACCATTAAATTGTTGAACCTTGAACCAAAAGAGTTCAAAGTTCAAAGGTTCAACGAGTTCAACAGAAAAGAAAAGAATCTAGAGAGTTTGAAACTTCAAAGGATTCAAAGAAAGAGAATGAACCGTTGAACTTTGAACTAAAATGGATCAAGGTTCAAAGGTTCAATAAAGTTCAAAAGACTTAGAGAATTAAAGGATTCAAAGAAAGAGAATGAATTGTTGAACCGTTGAACTTTTAACCAAAATGGTTCATAAGTTCAAATGGTTCAAAGAGTTCAACCAATTCAAGAAGTTCAAATTTCATAAGAAAGCTTCGAGCGAAGGAAGGAAACGGAAGATTTCAGAGACAAGTTCGAAGAGATGGTTCAATCGATTGAACCAAGGAACCGATAGGACCGCTTGAACCGTTGAACCAATGAACTCTCATGGTTCAAAGGTTCAAGGTTAAACTTGGTTCAAGTGACCAAGTGACCAATGACGTCCCCGCAAATGTCAAATTCAAGGTAATAAAATGCCCGTTTATTTTCAAATGTGGCACGGACCTGAGAACAAACTCAGCGACCAGCTGAAGAAGAAGCTGAAAGAGCCAGTAGAAAGGGAAGAGATAGCTCAAGAGCTCAGATCATGAAGAAAAGGACAAAATACAACAAGGAAAGAGGGAACAATGCAGAAAGACCAAAAATATTTACGCAAGAGTTATTTCTAGTAGGTGAAACAGTCCACCAGGTGGACATCAAAGAGCATGAGCACTCAATAGCGCGACCTATTTTTCTCCATCGAGTAAAGGCAAAATGGACAACTGCGCACATATCAAAAAGAGGACCAGGTGGCCCATACTTTAAAAGGAGACATTTGAGATGAATTGACATGCCACAGTTAAGGCTGATGCCCTGTTCCAGCATGGCCCCTTGATAGAATTAAAAATGCATTCAAGGCATTGAATGCAGCATGAGCCATTTTGTGAAACAAAGTGCCAAGTATTTCTTGGCTACTATATATTGTAATCTCTCTTATTATTTTAAGGAGATCTTTTTGTTATCAGAAGCAAAACTCTACCCAAATTGAAAGGCATTACTGAGACTTTGAGCTCAGATTGTTAATCATATTTCGTTATCTGAATGAGAAAGCAAGTGACCTTTCAGAATTTGTGCTGGAATAGCTTGTGTTGTTGAGGAAATTGTTCTTATGTCTATTTCCTAAATGCATTCTTGTCTATTTAATTAAATAAGCTGAACTAGTGGAAGTAACCAGGAAGGTGTCCTGAAGCTGACTGTGGAGAGACTTTGTGCTGCCATAATTGTCTTTAGTGTGTTTATTTTCTATTTTTGTTTAAAGGATTTTGGGGCAACTTTGTGCCCCCATTGTCTTGCGTATTTCACTCTTTGGTAGTTGAGGTGGAGACTTTATGCTGCACCTCATTCTGCTGGTTATTGCACCCTGTTACATTTACTTATCAGTTACTTTTTGAAAAGAATTCATGTTGTTTGCTGCAGACCACTTCTGAAAGAAGAGAAGTGCCTTAAGTGTTTTCACCAGAATTCTCCTATGTTTGTGAACATCATCTCTGAAAAAAGAGAGATGGATTGTGTTATCCTACCCTGAGTGTTATTTTATACTTATCTATATAGTATACAGCACCTCATATTTATAAGGAACCTCCCTTGATGAGAGGAGAGATTTGTCCCCTTTTGATGTGGTCGACCTACACATTTGGCCGATAAATCTCCCTATGCTGTGGTGGAAATACCTATTTTGCCCATCAGTTAGCTAGTGACAAAATATTCACCCAACATGTTTAAATGGAGAACTTGTATTATTCTTGAAGCTTCGGCTTGGGTTTAGATGACTATGTAAAGTCACTGCATTATGTTTTGGTTGAAGTTACTATGGAGCCATTTTAAGCTACAACTCAATTTGATGGACTATATGTGTTTATTTGTGTTATGTTTCATAAACCCACAGTTGGAGTTTTATTGATTGTGTATGATTTGTTTTAATCAAAACCCCTCGTTGATTTGGGTATAATAAAAGCCATTATAGCCTTATTACGACTATTTGATTATTTTTAAAGTGCAAATTTGTTATGTTATTTGAATTGTTGGTTATTTTTAGAAGTCATATGACTCGGATGTATTATAAGTGAACTGGGTTTTTATTTGGTTTGTTATTTTGAAACCTTGACCTAGTATAGTTAGGGTTAAGAAATAAAGTTTAAAAATAAAAGAGAGAGAAGTCTGATGATTATTTTGAAGCGCAACCAAAATGGGGGCAAGGACCATAGGGAGTCCCTCTAGGAGTTCAAAATAATTGCAGGGTTTTTGAGGAATAATATATTATTATTATTTAATTTGTTTAAATTATTGTTTGACTTGTGTTAAATTATTTCGTCATTATTAGTTGAATTAAATGATTAATTTTGGAAATGATAATTAGAATTATTATTAATTCATGATTACATTGACTTATTTTTATGATCATTAATCTGTTGATTATATTATTTATTCTAATTTTATAAATCATTACAGTTGACCTTTAAGTTATTACTATATTTAGTAAAGTCAAATTATGGTCAACAATAGGATATGTAGCTTTATATATGTAGTATTTTATTAAAAATATTTTTGGTTGAGTTTGTTATATTCTTTTAACAAGTTTTATTTTTAACTTATAAGCATCTATTAAATTAGTATGTGAAGACAACTACCACGTAGATTAGTATATTTATGAGCCATATTATATTTTGGAATAGAAAATGACTCGTAAATCGATAAGTTCAAAAGGAGAGTTGTAGTCATAATCATGTACCAAGTTAATGGATCTTGGTGAGTTGGTTTACGTGATTTGTTTTACATCGACTTATTTATGAGATCATTAATCTGCTAATTATTTTATTTATTTTGATGTTGTAAATCACTATAGTTTACCTTTAAATTATTACTATATTTAGTAAAGTCAAAATTTGGTCAACAATAGGACATGTAGCTAAGTAGTATTTTATTAAAATCTTAATTGATCGAGTTTTTTATCTTCTTTTTACAAGTTTTATTTTTAATTCATAAACATATATTAAATTAGTACATGAAATGATTGCCACATAGGTTAGTAGATTTACAAGCCATATTTTGTTATGGAATAAAATATGACCCATAAATTGATAAGATTGAAAATAGAGTTGTAGTCATAACAAGGTACCAAATTAATGGATCTTGGTGGGTTAGTTTTCCTGATTCATTTTATTTCTATTGGTCATTTGTTTGAATGTTGTCAAGCTCGACTTGTTTCATAATCCTATCTCCGTCAGTTCTCTGTTGCCCTTATTCATATCCAACTGATAGTTGAAGTGGTATAGGGCCACTTATGGTTGGGATTTTTGGGACTGATGAGGTGAGATTAGCTTCATTGGATTGCATGCAATTATTAGATTCTTTTCTTCTTGCTTCGAGTTATGATAATTGACTGAAATAAATTAAAGTTGTTATGTAATTCTTATAGTTGAATTTCATGTTATTCATCATAGTTTTATTTATACAAAGTGATGTAACATAGACATGTATATTTGATTCTTGAATTAATTGTAATTGATTATTTAATTATTTGAATAATCTGACATTACTAGTTTAACATGAATTTTTAATTGTTCATAAATACTTTTCTAGATGAACATAGTTAAGAGTTATTTATTCTGACTGGTAGCTAAAAGTTTAATTGGATTAAGTAGTTGTGAATTAATTTGAATGTTGTATCATATTGAGTTGTTAAGTAACATTGGGTATATGTTGACTCACGATAAGTAATTGTATTCATGTCTTTGTTTGTACTTGTAAATCATTGGTAT
Organism: Torreya grandis; assembly: GCA_037957365.1. Classification (NCBI taxonomy): domain Eukaryota; kingdom Viridiplantae; phylum Streptophyta; class Pinopsida; order Cupressales; family Taxaceae; genus Torreya; species Torreya grandis. The sequence goes on along the minus strand of JARHVA010000296.1, from coordinate 3,678,001 downwards.
AGTGATTTAGAGATTACTTGGTATTTAAATATATAAATACTAGTATTTGAACTCAGATGTAAAAGTTATCTTGAATATGGCTTGATTATTTTATTAAATTGAGTATAAGGAGTGGTAAAATAATGTTAGTATGTTCAAGTTACTTTGTATGATTATTTATAATCATAAGTTTGTTTAAGTGACATTATATTTGATTATATCTACTTGTAAAAAGTATTGTAATGTGGTAATTTGGGTGAAGTTGAAAGTTATATTAAATGAACTTTTAAAATCCATAAACATATTAAGAAAACTCAATTGTGACATGGATTAACTAATGAAATTATTGATACTTCATTAAAGTTTGGACTATAACTATGCAGTTAGTTAAATAAAATCATTTTAATTTAATTGGTAAATTTATGGAATGGATTCAGTTTAATTCTTGTGAAAAAGTTATAATAACTTAATGAAATGTTTGATAAAGATTGAGTTGGAGTATGTACTTATCACCTAGAAGATAATCTTTTCATTTTAATTATTAAACATTGTTACGTGCCATGGACTATATGGGCAGCTCCTAAATTAATTCATTATAAATAATTATCATCAAGAATAAGTTAATCTTATGCTAAAGGTAAATTGGTAATAATACCCTTCACTGATAGTTGTAAGAGGAACATGGCTATTCATAAGTAAGCATCTTATGATTGAGGAACAAATGCTCTATGTTTGGAACATACCATCGAATATTTCAATAATTGGTTGTTATCCTTAAATGGTAAAAGAATTTATGAACTTACAAAATTATCATAAGAATATGTCTTGGAATTAAAGCTTAAGTAAGATCTAATCTTTAAGTAAGCAATATAATAAATGCTTAGACTAAGATCATGGTTTTAGGTTAAGGGATAAATCTATATGAATAAGATGTAAGTTAGACTTAACATAAGTACATTTTCTCCTTGAGACTATTAATATTTTTTGAGTTGTTTAACTCGTGAGGCATTTATGTCAGTAATAAAGGAGATTCAAATCTAACCTAAGACATTATAGAATCTTTAGGAAAGTTTGTAATGAACTTGTACCCTGTTTGTAAATGGTAAGTTGTTCCTAAATAGAACTTAAGCATGGTTTTTGAAACATACCTCGAAGCTTGCATACTTCTTGTAGCAATTGTGTCAAACCTCGTACATCAGTTGTTTGTGTAATGAAAAGGTGTTCAAATTATTTGCATTACTTTTGGAAATAGTCTTTTTCCTTTGATTTGTGTTTGTTGCTTGTGATTTAGTAAATCATACTAAAACAAGCTTAGTATGATGATTCTTCTGTTGAATCTGATCTTACTCTACCATTATTTTTTAAACTTGGATGGAAGTAACTTTGAGGTACTGGTGGTTTTATAGCCTGTACAAGTACTCAGGTAAGGCATAAGTCAATAATGACTCCATTAAGAAGGCCATAACATAGTATGTAGATAGGGGTGAGTGGGTAAAACCACAATAACCCACTTCTATCTAAATACTGGGTAGTTTAAATACTTCCTAAAGAAGTCATTGATGGTTTATGCACTTGGTCTAGTTCCTGTGTTGGTTGGAACATAGTTATAGATCTCATTATGTGTTTTCATGCTAAAATCTGGGTGAATTTTGTTCCATTATTTTGTTCAAATTATGGGTATAGAAAAAAATGGTGGTTATGACAATTTAATGCAGTGTCTCTTGACCTAAATTTAGTTTCATTTTTAAAGACCTAAATTTGGTCTTTATCACTTTGGTAACATCAATTTTGGCATACTTGGACAATGCACATATATTTAACTCTTGATCACACTTATTTTTTTATCAATCTACCCATATACTATTTTATTCACATATATTTGTCAAACATATTTATTCAAAATTGGCTTGATTTATACAAGAATGCCTTTCGAATCTTAGACAAACATTTTCCATAATTTAGATATTTTTTTTTCACTTCCAAGATGATACAGGTAGTTGCAAACAATATTAATTACCAAAAGGGTCTCCCTTTACTATCAATGTCCATGGGCCCTCAACTACTTTTTTTTAAATTGGGAAGTCTCCATGAGGTTAGCCTAGACATGTTTCATGGGTCGATTGTAAGGAAATTAATGAAAAGTTACCTATAAATATAAATCTCCCTTAAAGTTATTTTTCACTTGACATCACTTGAGAATTCGTTGGAAAACCTAGACTCTCTTAGAAAATATACACATCTCAAATCTTCTAGGAGTATCCCTATAGTAATCCATAGAGTCAAATTTGAATACAAATGGTAAAAATTACATGGTGGAAAGTATTAAATATCAAATGATGGTACTACATTCTATATTACTCATGATTTTGTATACACACAATTGGATAACTACATGAAATTTGAACCCTCTTCATAGTACTAGAATATAGGCAACACTCAACCATTCAATGGGCAATGGTTGAGATTGTGCAACCCAAAATATTAACCCATTTTTAAGGACATGTTTTGGTCAATCATTCATAATTAGGGTTTGGAATAAAGAGATAATAAACATATATCAGTGGGTGGGATCGAAGAAGTATGCATGCACAAAACTATATCACAAGCACATGGATATGGTTTTTATAAGATATACACCTCCAATATACACATGGAGACTATAAATAAACCTAGATGGTGTCAGATGCCATAAGCATTTAAATTTGTTGGTAGTATTTAGGTAGGTTTCAACCTCATTTTTAGGTCCAATTCATTGATGAATCACATATAGAGCATTTCTAAATACTATGACATGTTTTATGAGCAAGAGACAGTAAAAAATAACTAATTACATCATCACTATCTTATCTTATTATCTCCAAAGCAAGTAGTTTCGATATCAATAAGTTCCTTTTAATTTAGATTATTGTGCTTATTGTCATTTTTTTTATAATATGAATTCATGCATAGTTTTTATTATTTTATATCCCTTAAATGTACAATAAGATAAATATTTTGGTGAACCTAATTATTGATTTAAGTGTGAAAACCCACCCTAAGTTTCCTTCTACATTAGGGTTCAAAATTTTATCAAGGTTTCATATTGTAGATATTAAAATTGAATATTTATAGCATATCAGTCTTGTACATTTGATAAATATCAATCAGGGCTATATGTTTCAATTCTAGACCTCCTTATTGTCAAAAGGTTCACATTCACCATCTCACTGTGCCATAATGTTTATCTCTTAGTCTAGTCCATATCATTATAATGACTCATGTCTATTGTATTGCATAAAAAGATAATTTTTTTTTAAACATCATTCATTATCAATTTTAGATCCATACCTTTTTTATAGCCTTTTGGACACTACCGACCACATATGCACACTACCACCAACGGTAATTTATAGATCCTTAATTAGTGTCCAATTGCCCAAATTCATCCAAATTTTAAATGTCTCGAAATATATGGGTTGACTTATTTGTCTTATTAAACCCTACCATGAGATATTTTTAAAATATGTGGTATAAATATAATTTTTTGTCTTATCATTCCTTAGCTAGCAAATACCATACAAACACCTTCTAAAGTTTAATAAATCAACTACACAACCAAGTTATTCTACCTTATTCATCCCTATTTGCATATCAAACATGGGAGTAGTCATGTTATAAGTGTAAAACATTCAAAGAGAAGTCCATGAGTGATATTTGGCAAGTTACAAGTTAGAACATTGCATGCATCTTCATATATTATATTGCACCATTGTACACACATATTCCCACACATAAGGGATAAATACATAAGTTTGAGGCCCTCCTTGGAGTATTGGATATGTAGATAAAAATCAATGATAGAGAGGTCTTTGACGTCAACTTGATATTGTGAGGCCACTAATCCATTTTTATTAAACTCATTCGAAGGGTGAAGAGTTAGGGTTTGATCAATTGGCAAAGAGCGATAATGTATACCCCATATCTAAATATATAATTAGAAAGGTGATAGAAAACCTAAAATAACAAAGTTGTTCACATTGATATTTGATCATTATTTTGTACTGAACACCTACATCATAATGAGACACTAGTAGTGATGGTAGTGTCCAAATCTGATAGTAGTGTCTATGGCCACATAAGTACAATTTTCAAAATTTTATGACTGATCTTGCATACATTCCACCTATTTCCAACCCAAATATGCTTGCACATAATACATCTAACTAAGTATCATCTCTCTTTGGTATTGCAATCAATTGAAATCATTTACATTTAGTACATTCTATATTTAACATATATCAGTATTATAATTCAAAATATTTATTTATCTATGTTTAAAATTAATTGGCCTACTATAGATTAGTTTGTCACCCTTGTGCTTGAAATATTTATATATTATTAACCTTATATCTCACATATTTAAAATTTGGAGTTAAACAAATATTTATCTTCTCGTAGGTTTTGTCTTTATGTCCTTTCTTCTACTAGGATTTTTTTAATTTTTGGCTTATACAACCTTTACAAATCTAATATCGTTACAATGGAAGACACCAACAATTTGAATACTTCTTCTTTTGAAATAATATAGATAATAACACATAAGATAATAATGATTATCATGACATTTTATATAATGTAGATCAAGCTAAGCATAAATAATATATTGAGATAAAATCCCCACATGATTGAAGTATTGTTGCATGAAACTATAGATGAAAAGAAAAAACTAACCAAGGAAACCACATCTAAGGAACCACATGAATTTTTTTTGAATGAAACTAATCCATATTTTATATACTTACATCCTACATTATTTATAATACTATTCCTTCTACTATTATTAATGTGTCTATGCTTGTGGTTACGCAAGTGATTCCTATTATACGTATTATGGAGGCACCACACTTTACACCTCAAATATTTATGAATATTATTATACAACACACTCTCTTTTATCTATATCTAAGGCCTACAACTCATGTAACATCATATATTCCTAATATATCCATTGTGGCTACCAATTATAACAACTAGACAACCATACAACAACTTTTCAATCTTCAAGCTAAGGCTGCTCAAATAGCACAAGGTTATAATAAAGCATGGCATACAAAGAAATATTAAGATTTATTGTATAGACATTTGGCCTTTGATATTTCCAACTATTACCTACCTATAAGATTCATTGCACCTAAGCTTACACCATTTGATAGTAAAGGTGATCGAGAATGACATCTTAGAGCCTTCTATTCAACATGTTTAGATTATGCCACTAATGGTAAGTTACTAACAAATATTTTTTTGAGAAGCCTTAAGGAATATGAATTGTGATGGTCTTACGACCTTCTTATTCAATCAGTAAAGCTTTTAATCCTTTGGCTTACCATTTCATAACTCATTTCTCTATCAACACTAGTGAGCATGTCTCATACGATCAAATTGCATAACTCAAACAAGGACCTCATGAGACCATTAATGATTATGTGCTTCACTATATTACTATACTTTAAAAAATGGAAAACCCTATGGTTGGAAAGGAGTTATAATATATTTTCATGCAAAATCCTACTTCTAATAATTTATAAGTCTATTATGTTTAAATGTTTTCAATCTTTTGATGACATGTGTCATACAATTAAATAACTCGAGGTCAAGCTTATTGCCATGAATGAATTAAATTATGGGAATAATCCTCTTACATCTCATAATATTGTGTTTCAAAGTAAAACACCTTTTAAAGATAAAACTAATGATACTAAGAATAAGGCTAAAATAACAGTGAATGTGATTTTATAACCTACTAATAAGTTTGTCCTTTTTACTACTAAATGGAGACAACTTACATAATTATTAGAACCTCCTCACAAGGTGTTGCAAAATTTAGTTGAGTGCAACCTCGTATCACTTCCTTGACCTATATATATTATCATGATAAAACCACAACCTAAGAATTTCAATATTAACACATTTTGTGATTGGCATAACTACACAAGGACATTCAACTAATATATGCTTTGGTTTAAGACATAAGATCCAAAACCTAATTGAAAATAACACTATTGAGCATCATGATTATAACACACCTACTAAAAATATAGTTAAATAACCTAAAGTAAAATTTTAAAAACAAATTAATTTGTTTCTTAAACATGAGGCATAAGAAAACATGACTAATCTTATGGTACATATGACTTATAATGTATATCATCCTCTAGCTTCATGTGCTCCTAAAGCCAAGGAGGCTTATCTTATATATTGCCTTATTGGTGTAATTATGAATTCATGAGTATAACAACCTATGGTTACATTTGATGATCACATAATTATTGATGAGATTTTTCCAATGTGCCCTTACTCATATGTGCTTTCATTGACTCGCATCCCATATATATCATTACAGTGGAACACGAGATAAGTGATAACATATATACTTTGACATTACTAACCAATCATGGGTACATACATAGAGATTTGATGGGTATAAAAAACATGGTAAAAAGATTTGATGGAAAAATCAAAATCCTCTTGGGGGCATTGTGTTACCATTTATGGTAGGACCTAAAACTATGGTTACTTGTTTATTAGTTTTGCCTAACATTGGTGTATTTAGCACGGATGCACAAGATACAAGTTGTTTTATCTTATTTTAGATTAATGATCTAAACAAGCATAAAAATATTAATATTTAATTTGTATATAATATATCTAAATAAGGAGATCTGAATGTAAAAGTAGATGTTTAATTGCATGTTAATATTTATAAAAATAACCAGGAAGACTGGGGTACTTAACCTACTACTATTTTGTTCTAATCAAAAGCTATTTATAGTTATAAAAAAGGGATTAAACTGGATTTAGAAGTGATTTTACCGATAAACCAACTATATGCACTTGTTGGGATGCCTACAATAGGGCATAAATACCTATGGTAGTAGGATATGTGCACTATGCATTATAAATATCCTTTGTATTATAATCAATTTGTTCTATTGTAGGTAATTGCAGCTACATATAAATATTATTCTTATGCAATATTAAATTATTGGTATTATGTGCAGATGTAAAAATTTTGTCTCCTTCACTTTGAAACCCTAGCTCTAATTTTGAAACTATATTTACTTATAAAAAGGTATTGGATAAGATGGCTTGAGCTGACACCAACCACCTTCACTAAGTGGTTGAGCTTTGCCTACATTCTAATACTTTTAGGAGTTAACCTAGTTATGTGTATGTGTCTAATAGTGATCCATTAGTATGGATGTAACCTATAACTTGGCTTTCAACACTTGACAATATGTAAACTTGATTTTGATTTAAGTTCTTCAAACTTGGTTAAAGACTAATCCTTTGAGGAGTTTATGATTTGCAAACTTTAAGGTTTTTCCTCTCAATTAGCAAGTGATAGAGGTCCTCTTGATAGGTGTTAGATAAGTGATTACTATATAGGTGCCCCATAGGTATAGCTTTTGGCCTAGAATGCTTAAATATGTGAATCTTTGGGTAACTTGTTCTACCACCAACATGTGAAACATATAGGCTAACCCATAGGAAAGTTTTGAATTTAATAAAATGGTTTTTATAAGGCACACAAATAGATCTAATAGATGTGGATTGTAGTGCTCTCCTATTTAGTTGTTATATCCATGCCAATTTTAGCCTTCTCATTGTATTTGATGTTATTAGTGACTCCTCATTGCCTTGTTTTGTGGTCATCATCAACTTGTATCTGATTATGCACACTAGAGTTTTAAGGAACTTATTCTCATTAAATTTGTGGTTAAGACCTTATCAGAATAAAACTCAAGTCTTGCGAGAGGTTAAGAGGCTCGAATATCCTTTAAAAAATTGGACTTATATTATAATTATGTTATAACAATTTTGTTGGCATTTTAGTGCATGTTTTTATGGAGTCCTATATGTGATTTTTATCCATGCATTAACAAGTGGATTGCTTACTTAGGTGAAGTCTCATTGAGTCATGTTATTGTTATAAAAGTATGATTGATAGGATTTGTTGTGAATGCTTTAACATGTAATTAGTAGAGTATGGCATTGCACAGTGGTTATTTTTAGTAATTGCTTTAGAATAGTAAGGAGTCATCATGTGGTCAATTGTGCCTTTCCATTTAATTTCTTTGGTAACTTGTTGGTATGATGTATTATAATATTCCATAGACCTTAGAAATACCTATAATAATGTTTAATATTATTATGAATTTTGTCTCCATTAAATTCATTTTATTTTCTTTAGGGGTCCATTGATTATTATCATGATGAGTTTCTTCTAATATTGCTCAAGAAAAGGGGTTATGGTTGGTTATTTATTGTCATGAAAAACATGGACTCCATCTTTGGTTATATGCCTCTATCTTGGGACATATGTTTTGAGTTTGAAATTGATTAGTCTTGTGCTATGATTAAACCACAATCAAATGGAGATAGGATGAAATGAATAAATGAGAATCCATTCCCCCCACCTTCTACACAACTGCCAAAATGGTTCAACATTCTTCTCCATCATCAAAGAAAAAGCAAGCTGTAAAGGCTCTTCTTAACCCTACTATGCCATGCTATAATTTTAAGCCCTAGTGCCTAAAAAATGATAGTGGGGTGCTCATTTTATTTCCCATGGCCTCAAAAGCACTTTATGATTTTGACTTTAATATTCATAGTGCAAATCAAATCACATTTATTCATTTAATCCTATCTCCATTTGACTATGGTTTAATCATAGCACAAGACTAATCAATTTCAAACTCAAAACATATGTCCCAAGATAGAGACATATAACCAAAGATGGAGTCCATTTTTTTCATGACCATAAATAACCAACCATAACCCCTTTTCTTGAGCAGTATGGTTCGGCCTCAAACATTATAGTTTTGCCATGGTTTCACTTACCATTCTTGAGCATGCCAAGGCTGTAGTACAGGGTTCAGCCATAGTTGAAATTGATTAGTCTTGTGCTATGATTAAACCATAGTCAAATGGAGATAGGATTAAATGAGGTAATATCTAGACAAGTGTATGCTATCCCTTCTTTTATTTTTTTGTGATCTTGTTTGTACTATAAGGATTTAAATGTATGACTATTCTTTTGATTTGTGTATTTAATGTACGATTAACTTGTAAAAGTTTATTTATTCTTTTGATAATACATTTTTCATAATATTAAGGAATCACTCTTGAACAATAAGGAGTAAATGAAACACTTATTACTTTCCTTAATTGAATTATTGGGCTCATTGAGTTGTCTTTTCGACTCATCCCATCCTTTATATGTTAATGGAGTTATGATCTTGTTTTATTATTACCCTTATAGATAACAAATAATTATTCCTTAAACATAATAGTTGCATATGTAGTACCTAAATGTAATATCATTTAAGATCCATTGGTGTGATATTATACAATATAGAGAAGTAATTATGCCAGTGGTAAGATATAGTACATTATAATGAGTTAAGTAATGTAAAAATTTCCATGGTTTATATAATTACCTATCATTTAATATAGATATACATGTGTTTTCTGCTTTTTTTTAATCACTAGTTATTTTGGTCCATTTCGAAGTGCTTGAAATGTTATGAATCATGGTGAATGAAATATTCATGACTTGTATACCTTAATTATATGCATGAAGTATTATATTTGAACTCATGGTATATGTTGGTGTAGGCTTTTCCCCACTATGTGGTTTTTCCTATGTGGTCTAGTTATCTTGCTTAGGTGTCACTCACATGTTTAATTAGGTCATTGGGGAAGATAATCCCACATTCATGAGGATGTATGATCATGTCTATCTTTCACATATATATGTACCTTTCATATATCATTTGGTTAAATAACCAAGAATGTTATTGCATTTGAATGCTTTTGCACATTGTGAAGTGACTTCCTTTCATGTGTTCATGATTTCACGACTCAATACAGTTTTACCTTTATGCATTTGATCCTATCTAGTTATCAATCTTCAAGTGTAGCCCATTCTGACGTAGTATCAAGGTGGTTTTGGTAGATGAGCTCCATGAATTCTATTGTGATATTGCTTGCACTCTAATCCTTCTTGGTGTTCTTTGTGATATTAGTTATTTTCCATGGTTTGGTGGGGTTTCATGTAAATATGTGAAAAATGAACTATCAAAGTATCCAAACATAAAATAGATAGTGCCATTAGATTTAGAATATGTCAAAACCATAGGCATGACTATAACATGACTTAGTTTCAAAAAATGCCATTTTTTACCATTTTGGAGGGTTTGAAGGTAATTTTTCAATTTTTACACATTTCTATACCATCTGGTGGTACAAGAACAAAAATAATTATGGGTTTTATTGGGTTTTTGAAATAACTAGTATATATTTGCCACTTTTGGAGGAAACCATATTATTTTTTATATTTGAGTTTTTATGTGCAAGTTTATCATTTTAGCAAGTTCAGTGACTCAAATAATTTCTTACTATTTACTAGTGATGGCATTAGACTACACTTATGGGTGTGAATTGTTGGTTCCTCCTTATAATTTGTCATCATTTGACTATTTCATACTTACTAGTTTAGATTTTGCTAGTTTAGACACTAATTATACCTAGTGGTGACCTAGTTTAGACACATGGTATTTTACCCATGATCTACTGGTTCGGCCATCAACTACCCAACCATGAGTTGGATCTCAACCTCCCATAACTTGGATATTGACCTCTCATGACTTGGTTTTCAAATTGGACTCTGGGACACTTGGGTCATACTCATAACAATCTGGCCATGACCTACATCTCTATGCTTGAATCATGTGACTTGTGTGAGCACGTCAAATTTAATTAAGCGAAAGGTGACACTATTAATTGGCAATGTTGAGGCAATTTTGGAGTGACATCTCTTTCCCATTAATCAAACTAAGGGGTGAGGCACTCATCTTAGCCTTTAGTCCCTAGTCACATTGGAATTTAACCCCTTAGTCACAACCAACCTAAGGGAGCTTTACTCTTCCATGAAAAGTCAAGTCAAATATTTTGAAAGCCTAAAATATTCATTTTAAAAGGTGTTGTTTTTTCTATAATTTCATACTCACAAATTTTCAACCTCTAGCTCATTTCCTAGTGTTGTTTTTTTTAAATAGCAAGTTTTTTCAAGCTCTATGCATTTATGCTATTCTTGAGCCCTATAAAATTTATCCCTTGTAGTTTCAAGGGGGTTTTCATTTTTTCTCCTCTTTTGCACACTTATGTTGCTTCTATATATGTGTTGATTATATACACACTCAAATATTAAGCACCAACCTATACAATATCAGGGGGAATTTGGTGATTATTGCATGAATTGCTCATTTAGACACATTTTTAGTTGAGTCTAATGTCCATGACATTGAGTGTGCATGGTTACTCATGGTCATGTTGAATCACCTATCTCTAATTGGGAGATAAGATAAGGACATATGATTTTACTCTAGTGGTTCTTCTTAGAAAGACCAAGTATGTTTCATGGTGGATGTACATGGAATGCTTTTTCATAGAAGATGACCTTATTCCATTTCTATATGGACAAATGTCTGTCCCCACTGACCCTTGTCAATATAATGACTGGGCCAATATTGTGACTATGTCTATTGTCACTTATTTATGCATGTTTTATGGGATCTATATCACCATGTGGAATACACATAGTGTCCCTCCACTATTTGAAACACTCTTCAGACTCATTTTAGAGATTTTGCTGAGATTTTTATCACTCCTCTTCATCAACTTATTATCTCTATGGAGACTATTTTACTCTCTCCTCTTACTTATATTTATTGTGATGATACATTCTTGATGGCCAGTGCTCTTATTTATATTTAACCACTACTACAAGATAAGATTCTGCTAGACCTTAGTTGTCCTTTTGTAGAATCTACATCAGTTCCACTATCAAAAGTTATTCTTCCAGAGCTATCATAGATTTATTCTTCAAAGTATCATCTCATCTTCATAGACAATGTGAGTGAACTTATTGAGAGCATCGATGACTCATCTCTTCCTATGGATACTCGTTCTTCATATCCATGTACTTCATCTGCAGTCTCTTCTTCAATTTTGAGAGTTGTTGAACCATGCTCCACATTTCACATGGAAATTCTTTCAGTGAATGTTCCATGCCATTAATATAATAGGTATAATTTAGTGGCATTACATTTAGTTATTATACATGATATTACCAAACCTATGCCACACTTCAGTTTTGGACCATACTTAGAGATATTCATACTATTGCCTTCATCTTCCATTTTAGAATGGGTAGACTTTTATTACACTCATCATGTTCTTCCTATGGTAAAAGGAAAAAACATTATTCAATGAAGATGGAGCTTCTTCAGTCTTTAGATAGAGGATCTCATCATTGACCTTGGTCATTTTATGAGCTCTCCTATAGACATCCTTGACATCTTTTATGGGGACTTCTTAGTTCTCTATTTGTTATGTACTTGGATACCTTATCAAGCCTCATTTTGAGACCCAATTATTCTACCCACCTAATCTATGCTTTAGGGGGGTGTTGGTGTAGGCTTTTCCCCATTATGTGGTTTTACCTATATAGTCTAGTTAGTTTGTTTAAGTGTCATGTAAGTGTTTAATTAGGTTACTAGGGAAGATAATCCTACATTCATGAGGATGTGTGATAATGTCTATCTTCCACATATATATGTACCTTTCCTAAATATATTCAACTAATTAACCATGAATGTTATTGCATGTAAATGATTTTGCACATTATGAAGTTTTTTATTCACATGTGTTCTTGATTTCACTACTCCATATAGTTTTACCTTCGTGCATTCGATCCTATATAGTTATTGATCCTCAAGTGTAGCCCACTCTGACAACATACATGTTAGAAGAATTGTAGTGGGTTTATCATTTTTTTAACATTTACCTTTATTATTTCCTTATTTTAAAGTTTAGAATGTTTATCTAGGGGAAATGAACATGTCAATGTTTTCTGACCCCTTTCTCTATCATTACATAATACAAGTAATAAACCTCCTCAAGTGTATTTTTATTAAAAACAACCCTTCTCCCTCTCCCCCACTCTCCTAAATGTACTCTTAACTGTGTTTTCTTCTTGGCTTTAGCTGATTATTTTAATATTAGAATCACCAATTTGTAAATTACTTTCATGTTATTTGAACTTGAACATTAGACCAATACTGTGTGTATTACTTGGAAGTATCTTAGGCTCAAAGGGGTTGTTATTTTTATAAAACCATTATTGCTTTGGAATTATTGAATGTATTATAGAAGGTACAAAGGAATTTTATTGTGAATGGTAGTCCCCAATTATCATTAAATAAGGTCTTTAGACCTATAATGACCTTTGTACTTTGTGTAAACTATTTGATCATTACTATATATGATATGATGATATTTATTGATCACCTTACTGCATGAAGTTGGCTGAATATTTATATTTCAAAAAGAATGAATAAGATTTTGAGAAATGAAGCTTACCTCCATCTATTTCATGTCTAGTGTGATAATGCTATTTTGTAATATGGTTAGTAAGGCTATACTATTAAATTATATGATTTTCATGTTAGAAGAGTAACCACAAAGTTGACTCATAGACATTAGGTGATTATGGCATGCCTTTGACTTTCACTTGCATAAATTTCTTAGCCTAAAAATCAAGCAATATAACCTTGTATAATAGTTTGGTTTCCTCTTTTGTGATTTGATGGTTTGGATGGATTTTGGGCTGTAACTTATGGCATAAAGCTACTTATCCATTAGATTGAAAATAATATATAAGGGATATTTATTATAGTCATTATTAAGATATGTAAGGCAAATAATCACATATGCTGCATTGTTGGTAAACACTTGCTTGTTAATTTTAATAACACATTGAGTATTTGGTTAGAAATGTATATCCATTCATTTTCTATGTCAAGTGTCATCTTACATGTATATTAAGTTATACACTTATTGGATAAATTTAATTTTCATCTATTAATAGAAGTCCATCTACTCCTTAATAAGCAAGCTTTATTGCAACCACTATTAAGTGGTGCAGTGAAATATTTATGTATATTGTTTAATTGGGAAATCTTGCTCATAATTATTATTATCCTGGGTCTAAGTAATGGTGTAGAAAAATATTTACCTTGGTTTTTGGGGCCATGGGAAATTTATTTATATAATTAGAAATGGAATATCAATTTAAACCTTGAGTTCATGTTTAAAGTTCACCCTTGTAATATGAAAGTGTTCATATGATAGGTTGTAAATGGATTATTATTAGTGCCTAAGCTATCAGGACATTGTAAACCTATTTATTCTATTAAGTGATTCATGTATAAGCTTTTACTATGAATTATGGTAGTAGAACTATTAGTCACCACTAGATGTTTGTTGTAAGTACCCAAAATTGGTATTTGAGTGCTAAGTGTGTTACTTGAGACTACATATCCCTAGACCTATCATAGAGCCTATTGTCACATTATCTAGCCTTCGTGCAGGCCACAGGTATACCTAATCATCCCTAAAGCAGTCTCAAACCCTCGTTTCCCAATTTTGGACCTTTGTACCTAGTGTTTTTCTAGTTGAACACTAGCACCATAATAAGGACACTAGTGCTACATGATTCTAATGTCCTTTGCCCTATCTTTTCCCAAACAAATATTTTTCAAAACTATAACTTCCTAAGGTCAGCCTAGACATATTTATCACTCGCACAAGATTAAAAGTAATATATATACATGAATTTTATCCCACTAACCACTATATATAAATTAGATGCAAAATACACATTCAAAGTCATAAAAAGTTAAGCATAATTAAGGGTATCAATCCCTATTCTACCCTACTTTTGTATACTACCATCTACAATAGCCCTAAGCTCAAATTACCCATATTTCTAGTCTCAAGTACATTCAAGGCACTCAAGGCCACTCTCATACTAGCATCACTTATACTAACACTTGGGTGGGAAGAATTACATTGAACTTGGTCCCTCCTCAAACTATTGGTATGTAGGTAACTCTCTTCACAATGGGATGTTGAGGATGTCTAGTCTACCCTACTAATAAACACACTTTTCAGCTCATATGAACTAGATGTCATAATTACATGGAGGATCGGGGTTTACATAATAAATAAATCATTACAAGCAAAATATAATGTTTTAGACTCATGCATGTAGGAATAGACCTCAGAGATCTAGACATAGGTGCACTTAGAAGTTTGGAATGGTCTTGCATAGAGGACACTATTGCCAATATCAAGACACTATCACCACTTTTCCAATAATGGCACTACTATCAAATTGTGGCATTATTATCCAAGAAGGGTTCTAACATTGAGATCTAGTTTATGACACTTATACCAGCTTACACCTCAATTTTTAACACGTAGATCACCCAACTCAATTGTTTTCCAGCTAATTTCTTACTTGTATTATTTATTGCTATTTTTAGAAAAGTCAAAGCTAGTCAATTCTATAAAAAAATAGTGGTTATATTTATTACATATTATTTCCCTAATTTAGTGTACTCAGCTCTTTAATAAACATAGGATTTACATTGTTAAGTCCTAAAAGGTTAATCCATTTGGTGAACCTTACTTCGAACATTGCTCAAACCCTAACCCTAAATGCTCCTAGGGTTTGTATCCTTCTTTTTCCTATTTTCATTGATTTATTTAAGTTTTTTAGATTTCATATATTCTATTTTAGCATCTTTATTTCAATTTATTTACTATATGCCATCTAAAAAAGCCATATGTCTTCCATTAAGAAGAAGTTCTAGGTTAGGTGGTAATCCTATTGAACATATTAAGTTTCATGCTATTTTAGCTTATACCATGGATAAGGGACATGTTTTAACTCCTGTTGTGGATCCTTCACATCCTGATTATGTGGATTTAAATGATAATGCATTCGAATATGATAAATATAATCAAGATCAAGATGATACACAAGTTGGAAATTGGGACAATCTCCCTCCACTTAACAATAATAACCTAATTATCAATAAGGATGCGATCTTGTCAAGCTTATAAGATAGACTTCAAGAACAACCCCCTGATCATGCAAAAATTTTATAAGACATAATAGAAATTAAGAATAAATCAAATAATGGTCAATCTTAAACTCCCCCAACTAATAACATTATTACACCTATATTGGGGCCAACTCAGCTAACACAACAAACAATTCTAACTCAAAAACCTTTACTGATAGCTACGCCTCTTGTGGCTTGTTCCTCCACTCCAAATGTACAATCCCTTATGCATGAGGTTCATACTCTACAGGCTAAGGTGTTACATCTTGAGAAAGGATCAACTAGGCCATCACATGCCTTGGATTCTAATGTTGTCTTAAATACACCTTTGGCACATCACATAGTGGAAACTCCCCTGCCATACAAATTCATGGCACATAAGCTTACATTGTATGATGGTAAGGGTGACCAAGAGTACCATCTATGAGTTTTTCATGTAGAATGTTTAGACTATGTGTCCAATGATTGGCTTCTCACAAAGTTATTTCCACGCAGTTTAAAATATTATGCCTTACAATGGGTTTATGACTTACCCAACCAATCTATCACAATATTTAATCCTTTGTCAAACATGTTTTTTGCACACTTATCTATAAACATCGGTGATATGATCTCATATGCTCAAGTTGCACAATTAAAAACAAAATTCAAATGAGCCTATTATAGAATATTTCTTATGATACAAGACTATATTAGCTAAATTGACTAGCCCCATGACAGATAAATAGATTTAGGACATCTTCAAATAGATTCTTCTACCGACATTACACAAAGTTACCTCCTTTCCATACAAATTCATGACACATAAACTTACATTGTATGATGGTAAGGGTGACCAAGAGCGCCTTCTACGAGCTTTTCATGTAGCATGTTTAGACTACATGTCCAATGATTGGCTTCTCATAAAGTTATTTCCACATATTTTAAAGGATTATGCCTTACAATGGTTTTATGACTTACCCAACCAATTTATCACAACATTCAATCCTTTGGAAAACATGGTTTTTACACACTTCTCCATAAACTTTGGTGATATGATCTCATATGTTCAAGTTGCACAATTAAAATAAAAGTCAAATGAGCCAATTGTAGAATATGTCTTATGATACAAGACTATATTAGATAAATTAACTAGCTCTGTGGTAGATAAAGAGATTTAGGACATCTTCAAATAGAGTTTTGTACCATCATTACATGAAGCTATCTTGTTTAAGAAGTTTCCAACATTCATATATTTTTGCCACATAGTAAAACAAAGAGAAGTTAAGCTTCTATTAATGGAAAAACTAAAATATAAAATTAGATCAGAATCAACTGCTAAGAGTTTGAATAATCCTCCATACAAGGTAAGGGCTATTGAAAAAAGAGTGATCTAAAGACCACAGTTAACACAGCTTTAGAGCCATCTCCTCATTTGGTTTATCAACTTCTCCACGTTGATTCTTCACCAACCTTCTAAAATTGCCATCACGAGTTCTAAGACATCTCTTGGAATGTAGTGTCATATATTTACCTCCCATCAAAGAGGTTAATATGACACAACATCTTCTAAAAAACTATGATTCCAATGCATATGTGAGTATCACAGGGTACCGGGCCATACAACAAACACATGCATTAGCCTGAAACATAAGATACAAGATTTGATTAGGCTAACATATTAATGTGGGTACACCTACAAAGACACCAAAAGTATAGAAAATGGAAGATAAGGCATTAAATATATTCTCATATCCATTTCCAAAGCACACAATGAATGAGGTAGGGAGAACTTTAGGTGTTCATTACAGATATCAGGAACATCCACCAATAGCTTCATATCACACTATTATAGAGAAGGCACACCCATTACATAATATCATTATTATGTACCACATTATATTTCTAGATAGATCACTCATCACTTTATCAGAGAAGGAAATTGTTAATGATGATATAGATTTATATGCACTCTTTGTATGAGCCTACATAGATCATCATCATATCCAGAGTGTTATGGTTGAAAACAGGTCAAGCATTAACATGTGTAATATCACACTTCTACTACATTTATGGTATTTAAATCAAGATGTATCCCCTACATACAAAATTAGCAGTGGTTTGAGTGGTCATGTTCAGATCTCCATCGGGAAGACTATGCTTTTATTACAGGTTGGACCAACACATGTGGCCACTAGATTCTTAGTTTTACATAGTGTAGGCATGTTTGATATGTTATTGGGTAGGTCATGAATACAATATCTATGATCCATCCCATCCATAGTGCATAGATGCCTACAATATATAAATGCAAATCAGGTGGTTATAGTTGAGGGTATTCCATATGATTATCCTCTACCTATTCCACATGTAGTTACATGACAATTACTAGTTACAACATAGTTACCAAATACAACATAATTATCAGTTATAACTCAGAGCATAATTCTTTTTGATACACCATAGAGTTTAGTAGAGCCACCATTTAAGGTGAGATCTACTCCTACATTATTGACACACACACATACTCTCTCATAGAGACCATTATTAGAGATACCCCTATGTTAGAGATATGTTATAGATTCTAGAGGGCCTCCCTTTACTCACTTTCTGCCAAGATTAATATTATTCAGTTCTCGGGGTTCTCAGCACATAAAACCTATGCCAACTATAGCTTATTTTAATATATAGGTTCCTAAGACCCCTATAGTTCACAGGACACCACAATCAATGCCAAAAATTCCTAACACCACTACATAGGTAGATACATATATAGATCACTCAATATAGTAGATTATGGGACCAAAGTTACCCTTTCACACATCATGCATGATCATGGTTCCCTGATTCAACACATGCCACAGTGGCATTGAGTCTCTCATGAGACTCACTGGTTAGTATTGTTACTCCCTTCTTATACATAATTTCCCTATCTCTTACTCCTTGTACATAGTTAATTTTCATATTACTTGTACATAGTATATATATAAAAAATACATAAACAATATAATATTTTAAAAACAAAAAAACATTCAAATGTTACTCAAAAAAGACAAAATTTTAGATTATATGCAATGCTATGTTTACATTTCTTATATTTTACAGACACTACATATGTTAGCTATCTTAGTATGGTCAATTTTATCATACATACATGCTTCACTTATTCTTTTCAAGTGCATGTATATTGTTACCAAACTCAGGTCCACTATACCAATCTAGACTTACTATAATATACTCTTTGGGGGAATTTACATCAATACATGGGTCTTCACTTAACACATTCACCCACTTGGGGCATCCTAGACATAATTTTGATTACCATGTTTTATCCTTCTATACTCTACATCCCAGCTTTAGCATTGTTATATCTTGATATTGATCATGCTACTCTTACTCAGATTTTTTATTATCTATCACTACTTTAGACTCAACATATATAAATCCTAGATTTTATATAGATTTGTATTACATATTCATACATACTTGCATTTATAGCTTTCCTAGTTTATACCTGATTATATCTCTATGCTTATTTTATTCGAGGGCATTTGAATATGCCATTGGTCTTTGGCTCTACACCACTTGTTTTCATAGTATGTATGCTTTGGACATGTGCCCATGTCCTTGTGTGTGCCATCCTAATTGTGTATGCAGACATTTGAACATGCCCTTCTATGTGGATCTAATCTAACTTGCTTATTGTTTGTGTATGTGGGCATTTAAACATGTTCTTGTATGTCTTGTTTTCTTATATTTAGTGACATGTGCCCATGTCCCTTATATTGGACCCCTTGGCCTATTTTGTGTGCCTTATGTATTTTGTATCTGTGTTTTCTTGTATGTGTCATGGCCATCACACTTGTCTTTTCTTATTACACACACCAACATTTGATGTCATGAGGGATCTCATGCATCTACTCTTCTTACTTGGGTGTCATAATGGGCATCATGCCCTATACCCCTAGGTAGCTACCCAATTTTACTCAAATTTATTGTTACATACATTGATTACATCCATCTTGACATCATTTTGAATGCTAGACATGTCATACATCTTACATTACATATTTATGCTCATATTATCTTACATTTTAATGTTATCTATGCAGATTATATTGGAATATTATGCAGATATCATATATGCTCTAGATAACACACATTTTGTAGAGATTTTTCTTTTGAGAATAGTTATTGCATAGGTTAAATAATTCCTCTCAAAAGGGGGGGAATTCACAGGGGTTTATCATAGAGATTAGGTTGCTATATTACACTCATAGTCCATTTTTCAGCACACAAGCTCAGTTACGTAAAATCAAACTCAAGTAAACATAGTGGGAAAATAGTAACCCAAAAATCAATACAGTTACATAAAAATCATACAAGAAGGACACTAGTACCCAAATTGGGATACTAGCACTACATTTATAAAAATGGTGTTCCTATCAAAGACATGGTGCTACTGTCTAGTAGCTTCGATTTCAGAAAAACCTAGATTGGCTAGAAAATTATAGTAGGTACAATACAGGTTTGAATTGTTTTAATTATAGATTTATCAATTATACTTAGTTTTACTTAGATTCATACTAGTTTATCTTAGATTCATACCAGTTCACTCTGATTGGGGTCATCATGCACAACATGATCATTCATGTATTCAATTCAAATACCTAAATACATTTTATTATAACTCAGTCCAAAATCCATATGCTCAGATATCAAATGTGGGGGCATGTTCATGACACATTATTTCTATATGCTCATTTACACACCAATTGATCAGATGGAATGACAAATTTCATGTCATTCTCTACATTGTATCCACCTGACATCATATTACATGGTGCATACTAGTTTTGTGCCTTACTCCATTTAAAATGGTTGGCATTCTTGAGTGGCCCACAACTACCTAATGTGCCCGAGTGGTCATAGAGCCAACATACATAATTATATATACCCAGTTAGACTTTTACATTACTTCACACAATTCAATTTCAGATGCATCTACTAAACATGGGTGGGTAATGATGGAGTCATAACCTAATTGAGTTCTTTAGCCACCTACATGATAAGGTTGGACACACTATCAGTCCAATCCAAGCTATTCATAGGGCATGATCCACCAAATAGGGGTGGGTAATTATGGAATCAAAACCATAGTGAGTTATTGATCCACCCACACATGAGGATTGAGCAGTTTATCAGATCAGTCCAATTTTTTCACCGATTAATCACTATATATATGCACACATATAGGTTGTCTCTAGGTTCATGTACTCAGTGAGGTGTATTTGTTCCTTTCCTCTTTCTTATCTCTTTACTCAGTTTTACTTCTTTACTTAGTTTAGTATTTTACTTTTGATATCTCTTAAGGACTAATTTATGCATGTTTCACTTGTAGGACATGCATTGGAGTATGCTTCACATAATCATACCTAGCTTCATGGGATTCACCTCCTGGTAAGTCTAGATACGCTTATTTTTCCTTTATCCTATTCATTTTGATTTGTTACATTTATAGAATAAAGGGGGGGGGGGGGTGGGAATATAATCACCCAAAAGTAGTATTTGAGTTCTAAGAGTGCTAATTGAGACTACCTATCCCTAACTTATTCTTATACCTATCCTAGAGCCTATTATCACACTTATCTAGCCTTCATTTAGGCCACAAGCATCCCTAGTCAACCTTAAAATAGTCCCATACCCTCATTTCTTGATCTTTGCCCTTCATGCCTAGTGTTTTGCTAGCTAAACACTAGCACCATAATAATGACGCTAGTGCCACATGGTGTTAGTGTCCCTAAAATGGCGCTAATGTCTTTTGCCCTATCTTTTCCTAAATGAATATATTTTCAAAACTATAACTTCTTAAGGTCGGCCTAGACATATTTTATCACCTGCATAAGCTCTGAAATAGTACATATACATGAATTTAATCCCTCTAACCACTATATGAAAATTATATGCAGAATACACTTTAAAACTTAGAATAAGTTTAGAAAAATTAAGGTTATCAATCCCTATTCTTCCCTAATTATACACACTACTATTTACAACAACCCTAAGCTCAGACTACCTAGATTTCTAGTCTAAAGCACATTCAAGGCACTCAAGGACACTATAATAATAGTATCACTTGCACTAGAACTTAGGTGGGGAGGAATACATAGGGCTTGTTCCTTCCTAAGAGTATTGGTATATAGGCAACTCTCTTCATAATGAGGTGTTTAGGATATCCAACCTAGCCTAATAACAAACACACTTTTCAGCTCATATCAACTAGATGCCCTAGTTACATGAAATATTAGGGTTTGTACAATAAATCATTCATTACAAGAAAAATATAGGGTTTTAAGACTCATGCATGTAGGAATAAACCTCAGAGATCCAAACACACGTGTACCCAAAAGCTTGGGATAGTCCTACACAAAGGACACTACTACCAATATCAGGACACTACCAACACTTTTCTAATAATGGTGTTGTTGTTAAATTATGGCACTACTTTCCAAAAGGGGTTCTGACACTAAAATCTAGTTTTCAACACTCAAACCAGCTTCCACCTTAGTTTTCAGCACCCAGATCACCTATCTTAGTTATTTTCTAGCTAAGTTCTTACACTATTTATTACTATTTTTTAAAATGTCAAAGATAGTTAATTATATAACAAATCCATGGTTATATTTATTACATATTATTTCCCTAATTTAGTCTACTCAACTCTTTAACAAACATAGAATTTATATTGTTAAGTCCTATAAGGTTAAAACATTTGTCTTCATGTGTCTATTATTTCAAAATGTTTTAAAGTTCCCTTTTCTGCCTATAATACCTCCTAACTATAAGTATTCCTTCCTTTATTAATCAATGGAGACTCTTCCATAGAATTGTTTATAATGAGGACATCACATGAATGGTTAATATTAAGTAATCATCAAGGGTAGTTTTTTTTAATTAGAGATGTAGTTTATTATTATGAATCTCTTATAATGGAATCAAACATTGGGTAGAAACCTTATAAAATGGGAATTCTAGGATCCATTGGATGTGACCATATTTTTATAATATGAGTCTTTAGGTATCTTTTGGGTTTAATTAAGGGCTTAGTAATGTATAAGTAATACAAGGTTACCTTCATAGTTGGGTCGATGTATCCTATTATGTTGTTTCATTAAAGCATAATGTTCCTTGCCTTAATTCAAATTTTATCTGTAACTTCTCAATTTGGAATAAGATTTTTAAATGTGTTTCGTACGATGAATAAATACATTATTCATCTAAAACTCTTATTTAAATAATATCCTTGTTTTATTTCAAACACTGGTCATTCTTAATTTACTCAATTTTTGTACTGGCTATGATTTGTTCTTAGGTAGTGAATTCTCATGAGAAAGATTATAATATTTTGTATTCATATAATAAAAGTGTCATTCATAACTAATCATGTTGTGTTACCATCATTTGATTATTAAGAAACCAATCTCATTGGAGCAGGAGATTTTGAGGAAG
Source organism: Torreya grandis (assembly GCA_037957365.1). Lineage (NCBI taxonomy): Eukaryota > Viridiplantae > Streptophyta > Pinopsida > Cupressales > Taxaceae > Torreya > Torreya grandis. The sequence goes on along the minus strand of JARHVA010000296.1, from coordinate 3,654,518 downwards.
GCATTTTAAACTCTTTTAAATGATGGTTATTGTTACTAATAATTAATCCAAGGTTCACATTTATCATTCTGTCACATTTATCTAAATCTAATGATTACCCCTTATCTCTTCAAGAAGGAATCTTAAGTAGAGTGATCTTATGAGTTTCTCTCATAAACTAAACTTGACATTGAAACTTTATTATAATAACTATTTTTTATCTCGAGGGCACTCTTTAGAAGCTTTCCACTACTTTGTGCCTAGGAGAGATTCAAGTATTTTATTCATAGTAGAATGTTTTAGCTACCTTTCATCCATTAATATTGTTTAAGAGAAGATTGTAAAGTCCTCAAGGTTGTTAATTTAACAGACCTTGAATTTTATTTTTTACACTATTAATGACTTTTCTAAGACTTGATATTCATGTTAAACCTTTTGTTCCACTGCACTGAATAAGGAAACCCTTTTAGACATTATGGTTAGTAGGTTATAATCCCATATTTATCAAGAGTAGTAAATATTAGAAGATTGCCTTTGTGAAATTAATTTTGGAAATGATAATTATCATCTTTCCTCCTTGTTAGTACTTGGGTTATTTCAGTGGACTGTTCTATAAGGGGATGCTCTTCATTGAATATGTAAGTTTGACTGAATCAAGCATCTTAGTTAATATTCTTTATGTGCCTTAATGACAATTGGATAGTAACACTACAGTCTCACACTAAACAAATACAATAATAAGCAATAATCTTTGGATATAGTTAATTCAACTCATACTAAGGTTTAAAAAAAATTAAAAAAATCAGGTTTTGGGTCATAAATTTTGGGCATACATGGATGTAATTATAACCAGAAGAGTCTAAGTAATAGGGACAATGATCTCATGATAAGGAGGTTGTCTGATTAGGGTAATAAATAGATTAGGCATAGACTAAAGAATTCCTATAAGTGACTGATAGAAAATCATGAAGGCTGAGCCCTCAGAAATTTGAATGCTAAGAAAGATTTGAAAAGTGTCATATATGTATGCACAAGTCATGTATAGTAAATATAGGTCAAGAATAACATTTCCAAGTGTCTAAGACTAGATTTATATGTCCATAAATGCCCCTTTTTTCTAGTATTGACATGGCTAGATTAAAAGGATAAAGACAATGTGTAACTTAGTGTGACAACACTTTATCTTTGGGAGAAGGCTCTGAGTGTCTAACTTACTTCATACAAACCTATAATGAAACTTGTAATAATCAATTCATACATAATATGAAATCAGATGTAAATTAGGTCATAAAAACACTTGAAATTTGAAAATCAAGGAACAAATTAACCACACTTCCCTCTAAAGTATTGGAAACTGGGTTAATTATACCCCAAGACCAGTGCCACTCTATAAAACATGGGTTGGGAAAATCAACACCCCAAATTTCATGAAGATGGATAAATGATTAATAACTTGAGTGATGTAGAAACCTTAATAACACTACTCATTGCCTAATCAAGAACTTATAATAGGTTCAAGATTAAAAAGGTGGAACCCTGTACTAGCTTTGTATGTAAATATGGAGCCCCATACCAGGGTTGTATGTAAAGATAGATCCACACACTAGGCTTTTATGTAAATATAAATAGACTAAATCAACTGCTACATATGGATTTCATATTTAGAGTGTTATCTTTGTTACCATCATGAAAATATAAAATTGGATGCATGAACAACATCCATGCCTGATAATCTGATCCAACTATACCAATCTGATATAAAATGCCATAAATATATATGTTACTCTTCCCCTAATTTGATATTTATGTTTATCTAATATCTGTAACCTATCACTTATTTACCTATAAAATTTCTACATATGCATTGCATATGCCCCAAAATGTATCCTAGTATATGTATATATGTCTCATAACATGAAACAATCTGATAACATGACTCAATCTAAACCATTTGAGTCATGTTATCAAATTACTTCATATTATGATCTAAACCATTTGAATCATGTAATTTCTCCCAAAATTTGAACTATATATGCATGAAGGCCTAAATCTCTATGACAATCCCACTAGTAAGCCCTCCCATTTAGGTGAGGGATGTGGCCTACAAATTACTCATCTCAAAAGAAAAGACTTATATGCATCATGGTATATAGAAATCTACAATAATGTAAACCATGTGCTAACACAAGGAGAATACATCGTCATAGCATGATTATATTTTCAAAGCATATATGAAACATGTATACTAAGGCATACACGTGTCAAGTCAAGATAAATATAATAATTAGGCATGCAATATTATTCATCATAGATATAATCACCTAATAATAAGACACAAAATGAGATGCATGATAGATATCATGTCACCACATACAAGTAGAAAAATAAGTGATATGGATCATGACGTTGGTAGTTCAATAGATAATCCTAGATTCATCCACACGTATGTGCACAATGTCATGGCTATGATGCATAAAATAGAAGCACACGCAATAGCAGTTAATGTCATGTCTAATAAAAGTCACATATACTATACTCAATGAATACATAATATCACACATGGAAATATGCACACACAATGAACAATCAATGTCATAAACAATATCACATAATGAACAAGTAATGCCACATGATGAGCATGCAATGTCACAAAAATCAAGATCCACATACAATTTAATACACACTCAAGGATCACATCATGAATTTTTTAAAAAGTAATCACACGTGAAGGCATGAAATGCAACACATAATAGATATAGAACATAACATGCAACAATAACATATACATAGAACAAACAAAGCTAGTCTACATTATCAATGTATATAATCATCATGCATGGTAAAGTATAGTATCCATATAATAATGTAAGTAGTATAAGTAGGGGAAAGACATACATAATATATTTAAGTAATTTAATATGATCAATGGAATATTCACAAAAAGATGTAAAATGATTAATTATACCAAAGTGATGCCCCCATTGTAGGCATTCCCCCAATGTAGGAAATATAATCCCTAGGTATAGGATTATTATGCATCTAAATGTCTATGACATAAAAAACACTTATGTCATGCAACTAACTCATGTATACTATTAAATTCATGTGCATATGAAAAAGGATATGTAGTTTACCATAATGTCATAAACAACATAAATGAAATATGAATATTATAAATAACGTCATGCATAGGCCCTAATATTTTTTTGATTTTTTTGTATTTTTGAATAGTTTAATGCACATTTATCTACTCAAATAAGGGTAAGTTAAAAGGCTTCAAAAATAAAATAATGGAATAAATCCAAACAATCTATAGCATATGTCAAGGCACATTGTGCAGCAAGTGTAATATCAAAATAGTGTCAAGGAGGTGAAGGCAAACTACATGCCTCCACTAGATATGTGTTTATCAAGAAATTATATTAAAAATAGGAGAATTCATGACTCCAATAGGTAAGAATTAGTTGATGTGCTTGTGTCATAATATGTAATCATAAATATATGCGATAAGTTCAATGTAAGTGATAAAAAGTATAAACAATCCATATATAGGGATGAACAAGTAATATGCTGCAAAAGGATGATGCTAATGTAAAGAATATATCAGTGTAGGATAGATGTCACAAAAGTCTTGATCAGTGTAAACAATAAAAATGCAAAGACCGGGTCAAAACAAATCCAAGGGCTAGAAGAATGATCATTATGAAAGCACATGTACACATGTGTGTCAAGCTATAAGAATAGAGAAGAAGAGTAATTAATTTAACATAAAGAAGCTATGTAAAATAGATTATGTTTCTACCAATCAAATATCTCATCAAGGGGATGCTCGTTTATATGTTATGTATCGTACATGTTGTAATCACCAAAAGTATTGCCATGTTATTCCTTTAATTCAGACATCATTCTAATCATCTTCTATATCTATAGTAGGATATGCATTACTAATCACACCATCTTATGGAATTGATTTATTGAATCTCTTTTGTTATTTGTTCTGTTATGTGTTATTATTATCATGCACCTCTGCTGTGATTATATTAGATGTTTTTGATTGAGTATTAGTTGAATAAATGTTTTCCTCTTTCTTTTCTTCCTTTTAAGATGTTCCATCTCTTGAAATGTCAACAACCCCACATCCATGATCAAATGTTTATATTCAAGGTTCTTACCGAGTGTTGCATCCATTGCTCTTATCCATGGTCTTTCTAATATATCATTGTATTGAGTCAAAGTGGGGTTAATATGGAATGTAACAATACATGATTGAAGACCAAGAGTTATAGGCAACTCAATGGATATAATGAAAATTTTAACTAAATTAGTTTTATTCATGTGTTCCATGTCATATCCAATTATAAGTTTCATGATACACACATTAATTTCATAAATTCTTGATATCTCAACATTGGTGCATTGATTACCATATATGTGAGGGCTAATAGTCAAAGGATCTATAAATGAATAAGGCTTTGTAGTTATCCCATTGAAAACCATGTGTGTACCACGAGTCTTCTTAGGTATATACTACTTTTGAATTTCCTTTTTAGACACATTTTATTTTTTATACTCGTATTTTTGTAACATTTACTTTTGTAACATTTATTTATGTAATAGGTGTGTTAATATCTATTCTTTATGTCACTCAACCTTGTAATATGCAACCATAGTTTGAGTAGGTTATTGTAAAGACATATATTATCATTTATTATTAAAACAATGCACCTATGACCCCTCCTTATACACACTTAATGCATACTCAATTCCATGACATTTTGATTACCTTTCATTCACTTTTATGTGGATGACCTACTCCTCCAAGTAACTACCGATCACTAAATGTCCCTATTTATCACTCCAAATAGCCTAAGCTCATCCCATGACTAATCCACACTTATAGCTTAATTGTCTTTACTCCTTAGACAAGGTTGCTCCTCCAAGACAATCTCACTTGTCAATAATGTTGGGTTCCACCAGCTGTATCCTCCCACAAAATAATGACTATTTTGTCAAATTCAAGTTCACCTAATGGGTCATCTCACATATTTTATGAGTCCCATCTGAAGAAATTCCCAAATTATCACTATAAATTCATATTTTCAAGACATTTATTCACTAGAGGCTCATATGATTGAAAGTCACTAGAATATCTAACTGTACATTAAGAGAGAAGCACCTATTCTTCCTAATTTAGAGTCCACACAACCCTATTAGCCTTGAATTAAGTCTGAATATACTTTCAAGGTCACAAGGTCATTATTGGAGCACTTAATCACACCAAGATTGCACCAACATATAACATTACACTAGTATTTCACACACACCATCGTAGCATGAGAGAACTACATGGATTTGGATCCCTCTTCGAAGTATTGTTATGTAGGCAATGCTCAGCACAGAGGATGTTGAGTTCAAGCACAACTTTAACCACTAACCCATTATTTATCATTTTTCTATTTTTCATCATGACCTGTTGAGTTAGGCTTTCAAGTGAAGAATAAGGTACACATTATCTTCCATAGTAAATCACATAAATATGATCAAACACAAATTCAATAGGTAAAAGTGCACAATTACAAACTTTCACGAAGCTAAAACCATACTTGATGTCGGTGTGCCTGAAGGAAACTAGTACAAGCCACCTTTGTTCGGTTTCAGTAGACTTATCCTAGATTCAAGTGAATCCCTATTCTTGATTCATAATGTCATCATACAATCAGATCAGTCTCATAGTTGCACTTAAAATCATGCATACCTGATTTCCAACTAAGTTTTTATTCTCTAGTATTTTCCCCTTTTAACATATTTTTATATTTAGCAAGTTCTGAATGAGAAATTCTTGATTTATGTTTATTTTATACATTTTGATTTTATGCTACAATTTATCTAAATAAGATTGAAACTCTCTTAATTCACAAATTTGATAAAACATATTGGTGAACCTTATTGAACATTGCACAAACCTTAGTTACCCTAGGATTCTCCTTCATTCTATCATTCCCCTTAGGGTTTCAGGTTGCTAATTTTCTAATTTTAATATTAATAACTATCATAATGATTGAACATATTTATTATTTCTTGGTTTAAGTTTTCTTGATCTCATTTTATTATAGCTTGCCAATAATATGAAAAGTCTTTAAGTTGCATATAAATCCATGGATGCATAGTTTAAATGAAAAACTAAGATCCTAAATTAATCAATAATTAAATAATGTAAAATTCTATGATGCTTATTGTTACATGCTCAATTTAAATTACCATGTATTACCACTAGACGTCAAAGGGCTTAGATGGATCATTTTATTCCTCCTTCCCCTAGACCTCATAACTATCTTAGCTTATATCCTACTATACTATTTTTCTTAGGCTTACAATAAATCCTGCGGTTTGAGCTATTATCACTAGATAAGTTCAGCTACCTCATCAGTCAAAATAAGAGGAAAAAATACAAGCCATCCCCCCTGTCATCCCCAACCCAACCCAATAGGCCTAGTTAATCAATCTAAAGGGTATGATATTATTAATCAATTAAGGAATACACCAATTTAGATTTCTATGTTAGAATTACTTTCAAAAGCTACTATTTTCAAGGATATTTTATATCAAGCATTAAATCAGACACCTATGTCTCATAATATAGAGCCTTAATATATTTCATTTGTTGTAAATGCTTTAAATTATATCGAGGATGTTATATATTTTAGAAATAAGGATTTGCCTGCATAATTTACTATTGACTAGAATCTTCCTTATTTCATACAAGTTCAAATTAAAAATATGACATTAAAAAGGGTTTTAATTGATAATGGTTTAGGCTTAAATATTTGTAATCTTACCTTATTACAAATAATGGGCATTAACATGGATTTACTTCAAAATACATATAATAATATCAAAATCTTTAATGATCTACCTTGTTAAGCTTTGGGTTCTATCACTTTAGATATCTATATGGGGCCCAAAGTGTTATTTTCTCATTTACACTACAATTTATTATAGGGTAGGTAATGGATACATGCAATGGAAGCTGTACTGTCTACTTTACGTCAATGTGTAAAATTCTTACATGATAGATATTTTTAAACATGCCCTACTGATTATCAACCATTCAAATATTATAATATTATATAATCTACTGCTGAGAGTCAATTATCATCAACAACACATCACTCTTAACATATTTCCACCACTATATATTATACCTATTAAAAATTGCATACATATAAGGTGGGTGAACCAAGTACACAAAGTCCACAACTATAGTCTACAAGTGTTTTAACTCCACCAATGTCACCTAAAAAGGTATACAAAGAGGAGGATGTAAAGGAATTACATTTACTAATCAATTCATAAGATCCAGGCTTCATATCTATAAATGAGGTTGATGATGATTCTGATGCTAGTTCTGATGATGATACAAATGAAATACACTTGAAAATTGATGACTATTTATGTGGTTTGAATTTTACACCAGTTGGCCTAGGAGAATATATAGATAAATAGAAGGCAATAACTCCTAAGAACACAAATCATGGACAAACAATGATTTCAAAAGTTTATAAAATAAATAACATGTGTTTCAATGTCAATACCACATAAAATAATATTTTATCAAGTGTACCATGGACTAACATTTTTGTTGAATTTAGCATTTCCAAAAACTAGGAGGCACAATATATAGACCAATGTGTTATAGGTATGAACGGGTACTATTTGTAGACTCAGTCAATAATATTGAGCTCATAGTTATAGAACCAGTTATTACAATACAAGTTAACAATGCAAAGGATAGACCACATGTTATATTATAGATGTTACTTGATAGGAATTAATTATTTTGGCAACAATAAGGTATAAAATCTACTAATAGATTATCTAATGAAAAAGGAAATCCCTTTTGTCATTTTTCATAAAATGACAAGGCATGTTATTGATACATGTTCAACATTCTAGTAGAAAATCCATAAATATAAGGATAAAGACACTATCTAGATTATATAGCCCATACTATCTTGTAGGGCTTACAAGTAGGGTTAAATACACAAAATTCACACACATTTTAAAAGGATTCCTTTTACTATTTAGGTTTTTATCAAGAATGAAAATATACAACATGTGGAAATAAATGAGGACACAAAGATAAATGTATATAAATGTTTAACCCTAAATTAATATAGATCAATATAGTATAAGGTTAAGAATATATAAATTAACAAGCATAAGGGTGATAAAAAGAACTATAGCAAGCCAATTAATTACAAACTTAGATAAACAATATTTTAAATTTATTTGTTGAGATATGATAAATATGGAAATTACAACTATTGATTGATATTGCAATAAATGGAAAATAAGAGTAATTAGCTAGTTTTACTATGCAGATGCAGATCTGATATGAAATAGGCTAGAAGTAGACTAGATCTAGATTATGGATCAATTGTTAGATTCTAAAAATTTACACTCTATGGCCTCAAATGGTTGTGTCAAATTTGGATGGTTACATCGACGCACTTGTCCAACCCAAACACATGTATCTAGTACAGAGTATTGACTAGATCTAGATGTGACCACTTGAAACCTTATGGTTTTTTTATCATCTTTACTCTAGTTTGTTTAGATCATGTGCATAGGTTGTTACTCCTTATCAAATGATCAGACCTTGGTTGTTTATCTTCATAGTGTATGGGAAAAATGGATTAGTGGGCTCATAATTTTGAGCTTCCCCATGGATCCCTCTATCAATGGGTGTTTCTTACATAGCCAATACTCTAAATAAGGCTTCAAACTTATGTAGTTCTCCCCTGTATTTTGGCTTATGTGTGCATAAGTGTTGGAAATATTGTCATTGATATAAAAGGTCTAACATTATTGGTGATAAAGGCCACATAGCATTTAATAGTGTTTTTAATATTCCTATATTAGCTAATGTGTGTTAATATTTATTTAATATTAACAAATATATTTTTGGTTGCATATAAGTCAAAAAAGGGTCCATGGAGAAGTCAAAGAATCACATGGTAAAGATAAAAGAGGAATGGGATGCATTTTATCATGAGGAGTCATCATGAGGAATTTCAAGAGTCACCATGTGAAGACAAAAGAGGAAAGGATGCATTTGCTCATGAAGGGTCACCATGTGAAGACAAAAGAGGAAAAGATGCATTTGCTCATGAAGGGTCACCATGTGACTTTTCAAATGAAAGGATACGAAGGGTCATGCAAGTTTGGTACCATTTTCCATGAGAATTGAAGGGTCATAAAGGGTGAATGCCAAAGGTCATTTGGAAAGCTATAAATAAAGGCTTGAGAAGCCATTTGTGATATGTAAGAAGTGAGCATGATTTGTAATTGTCATATCTAGCTTAGAAGAGAAAAGGAGAGAAAAGAAAGAGATATTGTAATATGCTATCATTTGTTGAGAAAGCAACATTAAGAGATAGTTGTGTGGTATACACAAAAGGGGTTGGTGCTCCTGTGGGTTGGTGCTCATGAATAGTTGTTGTGTTGGTGCTTAGTAAAGGGGTTGGCGATCCTGCAAGTTGGTGCTTTCAAATATTGTAGTTTAAGTTGGTGCTCATTCATATACTTGAGATTGTTCTCCATGGTTTTTCCCACATTGAGTTTTCACATTAAATCTGGTGTCTCTCTCTATCTTGTGTGGTGTTTATTGTTTTAGTTTTATTACATATCTTGAATGTATGGTTAAGTGGAATTTGATTAAGTGAAAGTTTATAAGATTTATGATAGATTGATTCAGCCCCCCTCTTAGTATATCCTATGCTTAACAATTGGTATCAGAGCAGGTTCCTTCAGAAAGAGTTTAACAGCTTGAAGGTAGATTGGGGAAAGCATGATGGCTGGATCATATGGAGATTTTTATACAAATAAGGCACCTTTGTTTGATGGGTCAAATTATGCCTTTTGGAGCATAAGGATGATGACTTACTTGATGGCCCTTGGATTTGACATTTGGCAAGTAGTGTTGGAGGAATATGAAGAGCCATAGACACTTGTAACTACACTGACAGAAAAAAAGGCAAGTCAAAATAATGCTAAAGCTTTAAATGCTATTTTATGTGGTTTATGTGAATCAAAATTTGTTAAAGTTATGTAATGTAAATTTGCTCATGAGACTTGGGTAAAGCTTGAGAATATTTACGAAGTTGATGAAAAGGTTCAGTGGGCTAAGCTTCAGACTTTTAGAAGACAATTTGAGAGTTTGAAGATGAAAAAGGAAGAAAATATAGTAAGTTATCTTTTATAGGTTGATCAAATAGTAAATCAGATTCAAGGTCTTAGAGAAAATTTAGAAGAGTCAACGATGATACAAAAGGTTTTGAGATCTCTACTAATGAGATATGATGAAAAGGTTTCAGCAATCGAGGAGATGAAGGATCTTGCCAAGCTAAAGATGGATGAACTACATGGTATTCTTATGACATATGAGATATAGACCGAACAAGAGAAACCCTTAAAAAGGGAAGCTACTTTCAAGACATCAAAAAAAGACAAGGCTAAGATTCAAGAATCAAGTGACAGCTCCAGCGATGATGAAGATGACAATGGAGCTCTTTTCATTCATAAACCAAAAAGGGGCATAGGTAAATATCAAGAAAAATTTCTATTTAAATGTTTTAAATGTGGTAAAATTGGACATTTTACAGGTAGATGCCCATATAAGAATAATGATGACAATGAAGAAGGAAAGTCTACACACAAAAAAAACTTCAAAGGCAAATACAAGAAGAGATTCAGGAAGAAGAGTTTATATTCTAAAGATCTTAGCTCAATCAAATATAGTGGAGTCAGTGACTCAGATGAAGAATAGAATCTATTCATGACCATACATGAAGATGCCTCTATAAGCAAAAATATAGAGGATCAAGAAGAAGAACATGATAAAAGTGAGGATGAAGCCAAGGTAAATCTGGAAGGAGAACTCATTTGTGCCTTAGAAGAATTAGAAGCTGTTGAGAAGAAGAATCAAAGATTAAAGCACTAGATCAAGAAAAATGAAAAAGAGTCAAAGGAAATAATTGATGATCTACAAGCACACTAGGAAGAAGCTAAAAGGAATGAAAAAGATTTAATAGCACAATTGCAAAAAGTAGGTAAAGAATGTGAAAGGTATGTTATTGAAATGACCTCTTTAAAAGAAGACATTGAGAAAGCAGTCAATGATAAAGTAGTCAATGATTCAAAATTTGAGGATAGCACTAACATCTTGAATAAGATATTAGAAATCCAAAAGGTAATATCAGATAAGACACGTATCAGATTTGAAAAGAAAAAGAGCTATGCTGAAGCTCTTACAAAAGAGGAAATAAAAAGGGAAGAAGTGAAAAATACAGAGGACATCTCAAACAAAGAAGGCTGGAAGGAACAAAGCTACAAAATATAATCAGGACAGAGATACACAAACAGGTTCTATATTCATGGTTATTAATTTTATTGTAATGGATATGGTCATAAGAAAATAGAATGTTAGAAAAGAGCTAACAATTTTAGAAACAAGGAGAAGGAAACTCATGTAGAGTCTAGCAAAAACTACAACTCTTTTGCTCCTCTACCAGGCTTTGATGATGAGGCCATAATATGTTACAAATGCAATAATTTTGGACACATAGCCCGACATTGTAGAAGCATGTTTGAGTCAATCAAAAAGGACCAAAGTTTCAAGGTTCCATTCATCAAGAAGGTTCAAACATGTTCATGGCAAAAGAAACAACCTGAAGATTTTATGTTAGTTCAGACAGCTTTGCATGTAAGAAATGAAGAATAGACATGGTTTATTGATAGTGGATGTTTGAGGCACATGATAGGATACAAGAACAAGTTCATAACTATAAAGAAGATCAATGGTGGCATAAGTTAAATTCAGAGATAAAACCACTACTAGGATAGCTAGAAAAGGTACTTTGAGTTTGGATAATGGTATAACCAAGACTAAGAATGTATTGTATGTAGAAGGTCTTAAGCATAATCTATTGAGTGTAAGTCAAATATGTGATCAGGGATACATATTAAAGTTTTATGCAGAAGGTATTGAGATTAGAAAAAAATATTTAAATGAGTTGATTGCAGATGCTCAAAGGATAGGAAACAATTTATGTGTTATCAAATATCTTCACAAAGGCACAATCAAAGGACACATTCAAGGATTTGTGAGAGGAGTTGGGAGTAATTTATTTCTTATTGCCATTGAGGATCAACATCAGTTGAGGGGGAGCTAAGTGTTAGCTCCAGGATAGGCCCTTTGCCATTGATGTCAAAGGGGGAGAAGAACATGTACAAGTACAAGTGTAAAACATGTACAAGGAATAGGTACAGGTTGCTACAGTAAGAGGGAGTTACTATATGTTTTTTTTTAGATGGTAGTATGTGCAAGTTTCAGATTGTGGTAGTTTTAGTTTGAGGTTGCCATCAATGACAAAGGGGGAGATTGTTGAAAATATTGTCATTGATGTCAAAGATCTAACATTATTGGCGATAAAGGCCCCATAGTATTTAATGGTGTTTTTAATATTCATATATTGGCTAATGTGTGTTAATATTTATTTAATATTAATGAATATATTTTTGGTTGCATATAAGTCAAAAGGGGGCCCATGGAGAAGTCAAAGAGTCATGGGGTAAAAACAAAAGAGGAATAGGACGCATTTTCTCATGAAGAGTCATCTTGAGGAATTCCAAGAGTCACCATGTGAAGACAAAATAGGAAAGGATGCATTTGCTCATGAAGGGTCACCATGTGACTTTTCAAATGAAAGGATATGAAGGTTCATGCAGGTTTGGCACCATTTTCCATGAGGATTGAAGGGTCATAAAGGGTGAATGCCAAAGGTCATTTAGAAAGCTATAAATAAAGGCTTGAGAAGCCATTTGTGATATGCAAAAAGTGAGAATGATTTGTAATTGTCATATCTAGCTTAGAAGAACAAAGGAGAGAAAAGAAAGAGATATTGTAATGTGTTATCATTTGTTGATAAATCAACATTGAGATATAGTTGTGTGGTATACACAAAAGGGGTAAGTTCTCATGAATAGTTGTTGTGTTGGTGCTCAACAAAGGGGTTGGTGCTCTTGCAAGTTAGTGCTTGCGACTATTGTAGTTTGAGTTGGTGCTCATTCATATACTTGAGATTGTTCTCCATGGTTTTTTACACATTAGATTTCCACGTTAAATTTGGTGTCTCTCTCTATCTTATGTGGTGTTTACTATTTCAATTTTATTGCATATCTTGAATGTATGGTTAAGTGGAATTTGATTAAGTGAAAGTTTATAAGATTTATGATATACTGATTCACCCCTCCTCTCAGTATATCCTGTGCTTAATAATAAGGATGTAATATGTGATAATGAAGTACATACAATGACCTAGCTTGTAATTTGAAAAATATGGCTCATGGGTTACTCCTTCAGTACTTCAAACCTATAAATAGACTGATCCTATGACTAATATGGAAATAGGAATGAATAAGGTAGCTTTGTTCACTTGAATGCTCAATTGATAGTTCTTTTGTTGCTTTGTATGTGAGAGGTATGAATTTACTAGGTGATTTATGAATAAGAATTGATTGTGCATATATACCAATCCTTTCATGAAATATCTTACATTAAAGCACTTACAGTGACCATAAAAACATGTTAAAATTGAAAATTTGATGATTTAATGGAAATAAACACTTAGTTTGTCACAATAAACTTGCATCGACATAGGCATTTGGCTAGAACACAAATATCTGAGAGGATAAAAAATAAGTAAGGTCCAAAACCTACAAAGGATGATAATAAGTAGGTTTATAGAATTTGGAGCAACATATAAGGCTTGGTCATTAGAATAACATATGGTCAAACTAAGAGATAAGCAATATACAAAAGAGATAGTGGATGTGAGCCTTTTAGTAGTGGGAAGGTCTAGGAACTGAATATTGGATTACTCCAAGACCTCTCAACAATATCGAATGCACACACAAACACTATAGAGTAGGTGAGAGAGAAGATGCAAAAAACAAGAATACATAAACATTCATCATTAGCTTTGGGTAATGATTACAAAGGGAGAGGTACAAATATATAGGGGAGAGAGAGAAAGAGACCCCACATTCTAATGAATGTGGGACTAAATTTCCCAAAAGACCTAGCTACCCTAAGCAAGTTAATGACACACGTAGATAAAACCCATAGATAAAAGTATACACCAGCACCCCCTTAAGTGTGGCTTAGGTGGGCTAGAGAATTGGGTCCCAAAAACTAGGCTTGATGAGGTACCTAATACATAGTAATGATCCCTAGTATCTTACAAAATATGAAGGATGTGTGCTCTCCAAAGAAGAGAGAGAAGGTAAATGCAAAATGTTCCATGGAAAATTCTATAATAGGTCCATCTATAAAAAATGTTCTCTTCCTTTCGGAAGAAAGAAATCCTAAGCTATCAAACTGCTGAATTCCCACTCAAGTGGAATACAAGTAGGAATCATGATGTAGATCTCTAGAAACTACTCCAAAGTATTCTTGTCAGTGCTCAAATGTGCTAAAGTCTCATAAGGAATCACAGGCCTAAATGTAAATGATGGAAATAAGGAAGCATATAATGAAGGGAAGAGAACAAGAGGGTTTATAAATACCCTCATTACATCTAAAAAAGAAGAGTCGCATGGAATATTCATTGAAAGAATGCCCATGGGAAGAGGAGAGCAAGGCTCAATAACCATTAACACTAAATATTGTTCTATAAATGAAGCACTTAGATCTTTAAGATGAATATCCACATGGACATATGATTCGTCAATGTTCTTAATTTGTATGCTCTCACTAGAATCAATAAAGTCCTCTGAAATGTAAGTTTGTGAAGGCTCTAGAAGTGAAACAATCTACACATGAATGAATGTAGAATCTATAATTAGATGACTAAGGTATGGTAGAATCTCATCATGTAGTGGGGGCTCGATAAAAGGAAGAGCACTATCCACTATGGATGTGTCATCATAAGAAATAGAAGTAAAAGGAGAGATATAATAGTCTCAGAAGGGACAATAGGAAGTGGAGGAGGAGGAGTGACATAAATCACATTAGGATCCCTGAAAAGACTTTGAAGAGTGCTCCAAATACTGGAGGGACAATCTATGTGCTCCACATGGTGGTGCTAAGTGACGATAGGCCATGTCCAAAGAGTTAGCCTAGTCATCATATTGACCTAAGTTAATAGGAGCAGGAATTTGTCCATATAAGAATGGAACAAGTTTTTGATTTGAGAGTGAATGTTCCATATACACACACCATGAAACATAATTGGTCTTCCCAAGAAGGACCACCAGTGTAAAATCAACCTTCCTCTTTTGGAGTCTCTCAAATGGAGTCGTCATGACTAAGATAAGACACCAAGGAAGAGCAAGACTGCACAAGATACTCTACAATGATGCTAGAATATTACATGCTCATGAATGGGGTGTCAAACATAATTGATAATATGTCTAAGTGAGTAATCAATATAGGAATCAATACAAATAGTGTATGTTCAAAATAGAGATGTTGATAAGATGAAAATGTATCAACGTATGAACAATCAGTGTACAGAATAGAATGCAAATAGTAACAGGGCCCATAGCATATGTAACCCCCAAAATATGGCACTTTATAATTTTAGTGTATTTTACAATAAAAATATAACCAATGGGTGAGATATTAAAAAACTTGAACTTTTACAAAAGACGGTGCTCAATTTCTAGCTACCAATTAAAAGTTATTACATAGTCAATTTCTCATAAATGAGGCCTATTTAATAAAACTTACACTAAAAGTTTAAATGATCGAAGGGTTTAAACACCAAACATGACTTGTAACCACTCATTAGAATCAACATGGAATTGAGGTCCTACTCAAACAAACAAAATTCATAACCACTCTGCCCATACACCCCTACGTGCACTTTAATGGAAAAAACTTATATAAGGTGTTTTAATTATTAAAAAAATACAAAGCTATTTTAAATAAAATTAAAACAAGATTTAATTTTTAATCCTTTTAGGTCATAATTTAGGTTTAAATTTGACTTTTCAAGGAAAAGAAAGAGAAGGGTGCTCCCAATATTCATACATGGGTTTGAAAATCAGATTTATGCCACCATGGAGAAGGAGAAGCCGAGGGTCTCAAATCTAAGCAACTTCTTGAGCAAACCCTAGTAAAAGATGATAGCTACGACCTATAGATTTTATTTTAGGCTGTAGAAACCCAAAGAATGACCAAAAATGAGATACATCCTATTCTAGCCATCTAATGACACCGTTTTAGCTCTTCCATGCTCATAAATATCATGCACAATAAGTACAAGTATACGCCACTTGAGTAGACGAGGCCCACCATAAAAGAGAGGATAGATGCAAAGTGCAGGTCCAAAAAATGGCTCAAATAAGTGAGCATGTTCAAAATAAGGCCATGGTGACTTTAGCAGGCCGTAACACCCCTTAGAATCCATTAAACAAGTTGTTTAGCTATGTAGGCCAACAAGGGCAAGCCAAAGAATGCAGGCAATATTGGAAGAAATACCACGATCAACTAAAATGTGAGTAGGCCAAACTAGATCTCTAATAAACTATTCAATCAACCATAAGTTTGTGTGAATATCTCTGATAATGTAAGAGAGATATTATAGTTTTCAGAATAATGATGCCCTGGGTGTAGGTCAACACTTCAGATCTGATCAATACAACTCTAATATGGCCTAAAAAATGCCTCTATGCTTAATTTTTTTACTGAGAATACACCCATAAATTTTATTTTATTCTTATTTTTTATAACTTGAAGAAGATAAAATACCACATGCATAGGGCATAACCTTTGTCTTATACTATTTGCATTCACTTGCAAATAAAACTGGCAAAATGTAATGCAGGAACTCACCAAGAATTCAATGAAAGACAAATAATCATTGAGTGAGGCTATTATACCATAATGGATTTCTCCAAGACCTCTCAACAAGATCAAATGCATACACAAGCACTATTAAGTAGGTGAGAGAGAAGGTGGAAAAAATAACAATGCATAAACATTCCTCATTAGCTTTGGATAATGATTACAAAGGGAGAGGTATAAATATATAGGGGAGAGAGAGATAAATACCCCACATTCTAATGAATGTGGGACTAACTTTCTCAAATGACCTAAATGACCTAGCCTCCCTAAGTAATCTAGTGACACATGTACACAAGAATTGTAAGACAAAATTATACACCAACACTGACTGGTACAACCATGAGAAGTACTTACCAAGTATACAAGATTGAGGTGCTATATAATTTAGATTTAGTATCTACATTTCCCAAATTTAATCTATTAATGAAATTATTAGTTTAAAGGAAAGGAAATGCTACCTGGGTGTGTATAACACACCTTACCTTTGTGTGAGCCAAACTTGAATTCATTACTGGTGATTAACCTATAAGTAAGAGCATGTTACGATATATAATCAGTCCATATTGTATACATATAATATTTTCAAACTTTATCAATTATTGGTGCTTTCTCTCTTATAGGAACCCATTGAGTCTCAATCTCTCTGAGTGCATGCCTTAAAGGGTGCACCAGGAAAGGGTGGGTAGACCATTGGTGCTTTGCAAGATTGTTATCCCCTATACTACCACTTGTTATCTACATAATCTTCTCTTATATACTTCCCTAAGCCTTGTCTCCTCTCTTGCACACTCCTATAATATTTCATTGCCTTCTTTAGCACCCACATAAGCTTAAAACTCTTTTTGACAGTTTACATTACACTGTTGGCCTAGGATGACCCTATATTCAATTTTTTTTTAAAATGTTACAGGGCTAGGTCAGCTTTGACTAACCTAGACTGGGACCTAACTTGTTTTTATCAATTAATGATACAAAGTTGATTGGATTGACCCTATTGGCTAAAATTTTGAAAATGTTGAGGGTTAGATTTAATTATATATACACATCCATTTCCATCACTTAAAAATAATAAAAGAAGAAGAATATTATATCGTGCATTTACTTATCCACTATTCTACTTGAGGAACATTAATTAGGGTTTCAATACTTTTTTTGGAGATACAGATCTTATTTTATGGAGAAGTCTTTTGGATGCATAAAGAAGTCATGTAGCCTAGAGTTAGCCTATCCTTGTTATCCTTACATACCACAATAACCTCTTGAGAAACACTTTGGCCAAGGGAGATATTGAGACTCGATGTGTTCATCTTCAAAGGTAAGTATTCTTAACTTTGTTTCTCATTTATAAGAGTATATATATTAGAATTTTTACTTCTCTCCCATGCATTAAGGTTTTACCCATACATAGATTAATTTGTATTATCTTATGCATGTTTACTTTTTGTGTTTATTACCCCCACTTTGTTCCATAATCTTTGGTGAGCACTAAATTAGACTTTACTTTACTTGTCATTTAGTTTGTGAATATGAAAACATGGGACCTAGCTAGGATTATTACATGGTGTTGCTTGACTAGAGGGTTTGGAACCTTCTCTAGTGATGCTATTGTGGTAAGAGATCCATTGGTTAGGTCTAGCAGATCCATCTTGGTCATGACCCCAAATATCTAATGTATAAACAATCATAAGTGTAAGTAGGATTTATCTTCTCTGAGCTAGGATTAATTAATAGATCCGTTGAATTTCCCTAAGTATACATTCTGGTGAATTCAACATGAATCAAACCCTTGTAAGTTTTCTTTCATGCTTTTATTCTATTATATATTTCTATTTTTTTAGTAATGTATTGAACCTATTGGTATAGTTATAATAGTCTATGCACATGTTTAACACATAATCAATACAAAATGACTTTATTATATATGTGCAGGTCTTCTCTAAATATAGGCGACTAGATTGATTAACTCATCATAGTCTTTTTCTTTAGTTTCAGATTTGCATACATAGTCAAACTAGTCGACTTAGTTTGTAATTATCTTATTTTAGCATACATGTCTGCAAACATAATCGAGCCAATCGAATTTATTTATAACTTTTTTTTTAGCACACATGTTTTACAAACTCCATCAAACCAGTCAAATCTTTTAGAATTTTTTTGAATCAACACTTAAGCATCACAACATAAAAAATTTCAATCTAAATGTCTTCAAACCCACCAAGGTTCATTCTTACCTTTTCTGTCATTTCAGTTTTTCTTTTTCAATACTATTTTTTTACAAGTTTGCAATATATGAAACTGCAGCCTAGAAACCAACTGGGTTGACTCGCTTGACACAATTTTGTAGCCTATTTTCTATCTTGAAGACAATCAACCTATTAGACTGTGTTCTTCCAAATCTTGCTTCTAAAGACTAGTAACAACCTAGTCAACTCTGTTCTGCATTATTTGCATACAATATCACTTAAATTGATTATGTACTCTTCAAAACTAAGAAATTAACCTCTTTTTTCTAGTAATTAAATCATATTTCTTTTCATTTACTTATATTATTAGAGTAATAAACATAGATTAATTAGGTAGTTTTTCAAATTATCATTTTAGTTACATAGTTTTTCTCTTTTGCACACTTCCAAATCACTTTACACACAAAAAATATTAAACCTTTGTCTTCCAAAGGTCTACCTACTTGGATTTCATAACCAAAGGGGAAGTCAAATTGGTTTTTTGGCCAAGTATAAACATGTGGTTGATGGTATATATTGACAAAGTACCCAATACCCTTATCATGATAGGATTGTGAAGTGAGGGGGTAAGCCCCAATACTAAGCTAGTACCATCACCAATACAAATTCTTTTCAACCTAAACTTCCTAAAACCATCCTTAGATTACTTTATAGTTCCTTATTACAACCAACTTACAATCACATTATATTCAAACTTCATTATAATCTAAATAACACTCAAGAATGACCAATTAGGTAACATTTACTTTCAAGTTGCTACTTGCTCTTTGATCATTGTATTTTATATTGCAAAACTTGTATTAGCCAACATTGGTGCAAGGTTTGTGTTGTGTGTTGCAATTGGATCAATCACATTTATCCAATTGTTTGTGTGTTTAATTCATTTGCTTAGATATTATCTTGCCAAACCTTTCTAGAATTTTAAAATAGTATCATCCCTATAAACACAGTCTCTTACAGAGTACTCAAACTATCTATCTGCAACACACAATCAACCTATCTGAATGTGTCTCTTTATCTTCCTAATCAGTCTTCTATCTAAAAAGTACATAGTTGACCTATTTGACTATGTCCTCTTGTATTTCTTCCTATTTAGAAGTACACAGTTGACCTGCATGATTATGTCCTCTTGTTCTTTGTTTCATTCCCTGGTTTATAAAACATAGTTGATCAGTTTGATTCTGTATCCTATTTCTTGATTTTTCTTTTCATCAACTCTTTAACCTCCTTTTCTCATCATAAATTTCTTATTTGAGGATAATACAAAGTTGAATCTAATAAACATGATGAGCTTTACCAATCCTAATAGGTTTCCCAAAAAATAGCTTGTGGCCTCCACTTTAGATGAAGCAATGTTCGCATAGCCACTCACATTACCAATTATGGGACTCCTCATTTATCCTCAATTTGTAATCATTTATTCTCCTTAAAATATGAGCATGAATTAGAGTACACACCTGAAATGCTCTTTTTCATTAACAAATTTACTCAACATAGAGGAAAGGGTCATTCAACCATTTATAATCTTATGATAGGTTCTCAAGAATAAGAACCTCTTGCACCTTCCCCTACCTTCTCATATAAATTTAGAGGAGACACTTTCTTTGCTTCTCAACCCTTCCCTTATATTTTGTATCCTTCCCAAACCATGACATCTTCTTATATGAATTCTTGAACCTCCATGCCAAGTATCTCCACTAACATGGTAGGTTAAATCCTTAGTGGGGCTTTTCCAAAGTCCCTTCTCCTTAATAATGCCACTAGTGCATCCTTTGTTACCACTACTAATCATGCTACTAGTGTTTCTTTTTCTTCCATTTCTACCCATTCCACTAGTGCTTCTTTTGCCATAAATGTTAACCATGATACTAG
Source organism: Torreya grandis (assembly GCA_037957365.1). Lineage (NCBI taxonomy): Eukaryota > Viridiplantae > Streptophyta > Pinopsida > Cupressales > Taxaceae > Torreya > Torreya grandis. The sequence continues at coordinate 3,633,512 of JARHVA010000296.1, read as the reverse complement.
TGTTTCCTTTTCTACCAATGTTTCTCATGCCACTGATGCAATGCATGCTACTACTCATAGTACAACCCAAGCCACTAATACCAATACCAATGATTCCCATGTTGTGCACACTAGTCAAAATACTACCCAAAATCGTCAACTTCTATTACAAACACTCAATCAAATGAACACTTTTAAAACCAATAGCATAAACCAAATGATGTAGATGTAAAACCATCTCATTAACCTTCAAAATCAACCCCAAAAGGTTTCATAGGGAACACAAAATCCAAATACCCCTAGCCCCCCTTAGGGATTACCATGGTAACCTTATTCCCCAACCTCCCCTCCTTAATAAAATGATCAAACATCTCCAAAATAAACCTCTTGTACCTTAAATTGCTAATATCAACATTGAAGGTATCACATCTACCATCAGTTATAATGGGTTTAATGATCCCATATTACATTTAAAAACATTTGGTAACCTCTACAAAGATTGGGTCAAACTTAATACCTATGTTTCTAACAAGCTATTAGCTAAAACACTCTCAGGAGATGCTTTAGATTGGTACAATCAACTGAAAACCCATTCTATCACTAACTTGGAAGATTTGGTTAACTCCCTAGTACAAAAATTCCAAATTAACGATCTCCTCAGAATAACTTAGCTCACTTCATAAATTATAACAAACTTGATATTGAAATGACACAAGATTTCATCAAAATATGGAAGAACTTGTCTAATAAATATGAGCATAACATGGGAGACAATAATCTCTTTCATCTATTCACTAATGATTTGTACCCCAAGTTGCAATATCGAGTTATGACTCTCTCTACAAGCACTTTGGAAGAAGCCCTCAACCAAACTAAGTGACAATATTTTCTCATGCACCAATTTAAACCATCTCAACCTCTCGTGGGAAATCATAATCTCATTAAAAATAAAAACGTCATGCTACCAATGATGGTGTCACTGATACTTATGACACTATTTAATTCAAGCTATCACTCCAAATAACACTATGGGGTATATTCCCCTTCCAAACAACACTCCTAATCCAAATTATTCCCAAACAAACAACATCAATGTCCATAAAACATTATATGTAGCCAAGCTTAAAAAGTGTCTTCCAAGGCCTTTATCATGAGATCTTAACCACACTCATCCAATAAAAACATGGTATGATCTGAACAAATTTTGTTGGTTTCATGCAAGTTGGGCCACTCTCACGAGAGTTGTAGACAATTGTGTAATATAACTATGGATTTCCCTTTTGGAACAAATTTTTATCATGAATCACTCATTCATAAATGCTAACAAGCATATGACATAGATTTTAAATCCCATGAAACACAAAACAAAAATCAATCTTTAAATTAAGTTAATGCTCATTTTTGCTATATACAAATATGCTCTTCCTAATCATCAAGATAGCAATGACAATCCAACTCCTTCCATAAATAATGTTGAAAGTCTTATAGACCTCACTAATGAAGAAAATGTGGTAAGTATGACTAACATGTGAAGGTTAGTTATTTTTATTGATTCTAATCTAACACACACACACCAAACCTCCCAAACATTCTACATCGTTTAAGATTCTTCCCCATCTCATCTCATGAAGTTGAGGAAAGAGGACCTTATAATTTTTTAAGAACTACCTTCAACATCTCAACTAGATAACACCTCTCACACTATCTCTACTATTCACCTGACATCTACACATATAAACAACATTCCCCAACCTTCTCTTCAACCCAATCATAAGAAATACCTAAATCAACTATCCCACCACCTAAAGATAATCTAACCTATTTGTCCTCAAACTGAAACAACTACATCTTACCAACACAAGTTTAATTGCACTTCCCATCCTCCTTTTCAAGAGATCTTACAACATTATGTGCCTTTATCTGGAAATCCACCCATTAATTATGATGAATGGGACCCCATTGCAAAAAATTTTCATCTCCCATCTCAAATACCTTTTGTAGAACTAATGCAAACTTCCCCCTGTCATCATAACCGTATGATGCAATTGTTATTTGAAAGAACATCCATCATCCTCCGCTAGCAGGACATGAAGCTACCTTGTCTAGGTCCAAAGATAATATACTTCAATAATGTGAAGAGATGTCTATACATGTTGATGAAATAATGGACACTTCCCTTTCCTTTAAGTTTTCTTTCACTTCCATGATTCTAGATGAGATTTTGCTTCATGTGGATGATCCTCCCCTATTTATTAGCATCCAAATATGTGATATCCAAGTTAAGCATGATTTGATTGATGAGAGTTCAGGTACTTATGTCACCTCTTTTACTTTCATTAAAACTCTTGGAATTTTGGAGTGAAATATCAAGTCCATGCATATCACATGTCAAGGTTATGATAGAAGGCAAATACCTCCTTTAGTTGCGTATGGATCACTATTACCATTTGCATGAAAGTTATGATCTTTAACTTTCCCCTCTCTTATAACATCTTGATTGGTAGACCTTAGGCTCACTGTATGAGGGTTTCACCTCATCCACATGCTAATGCATCAAACTCCCCCATAATGGTGTTATTTATAAGATTCAAGGAGACACAGACCCTTGGAATTTTAAACAATTCCAAGAATGTGGTGTCTTTAAAATTCCTATCCTTGAACCTTTGCCTAGTATCCCATTTAGGGATTCTCAAATTTTCAATTATCCTATCAATTCTACTCAAGGTTATAATGGTCACCCTGAACTCATCAAGACCATACCACCTAACCTCCTAGATTCTAATGACGATGAGCCAAATGAGATTAGCCTTAAAATCAAAACTTCTAATTTATCCCCTCATTTCATCACCAATCTTCCAACATCTTTACAACCTCAATACCATCAACTTCCTATCGATGGTATACCTATGGTCTTAACCAAGACTAACCATTCTATTCATCATAAAACTTACAATGATAAGATCATACCTACCTATACCATCGACCTGCATACACTTGATTATGATGTTGGCTATGCTTTAGATGGTCCATTTGTAAGAGGACTTGTGTAGGGTAGAGATGTTGAGTTTATTTGATATCATACTTCTTTATTTTAGTATTTTCATTCATCTTATCATATTCTTTCTTTCATAATGCCTAATTCTAGCATTCTTCCTATTTTTTGCAGAGTAGAGATAGAACGATCACATAATACACCTCTAGTTTCAGTAGAGCCTCCTAGAAGCATGCTTATGGATCATGCCATGACTGGTCCTTACCTTTTTTATAGATACTAGGATCCTTTTAGCTTGCTTCCCCTAGAGATGCTAGTTACTCCTCTTAAGCCTTCTACATGTCCAAACTCACCCTCAACTAAGTCTAGTTTGGTTCCTATTGACACTGTAGATTGCACCCTTGAAAGAAGGCTCAAATTCTCTCTTCAACGTGGCACAATAGATACTTTCCTCTTACTGTGGGCTTGGTAAAACTAAGGAAAGAATCTCTAGATAAGGGATAGCTTCCTTTGATGCATCTCTGAGGTCTTCCATTACTACTTCAAATAATGGGGGGGTGAAAAAGGAAAAGGATATAGCCAAAATTGAACCTATCTAAATGGTGATGGACCAAATGATTTTGATCTACTCAGTTATATCAACGCTTCAGACCAAAGAGGGTGAACAGACACTTTATCTGATAAAAAGACTAGATTATAAGGCACTTTAATGGAGGGCTTAATAAAGATACTAGGAAAATGAACTTACTAAAGACGCTACAAGAACACAATGTTAGATAACTACTCTTTTGTCTCTACACTCCAAATGAAGCACTTCTTGTTAACCTGCAAAAATGGCCTTGGCTACACTAGATATGCTAGTGTTAATCTATGAAAGCATCAAGCTAAAATTATTGAACACAGAATTGATACACACACATACTTAGAAGTATAACCAATCAGATAGAGGTAAAATGCATTCTATTGATCAAAGGTAACATTTGGCAGGGCTTCACCTTACACTAATGAGAGATCCATTTCTCAACTGAGAGGTTATAATATATAGCATGAAGGAAAATACTTTGGTGCCTTCCAAAACAAGTGGCCCATGCTGTGTTGAGCACCTAGGAAAGAGGAATTTGCTCATGCTAGTGTCATACTTCTAGAAACACCATGAAATAACCATGTTGTAGATGTCACAAGTCTTAACTTTGCAGCTTAAACCATCTTAAATGTTCTTGCAAAAGCATGGGTTACTTTGTTCTTTGACTGACAAGGCCAATTCTCAGTGAAGTTTATGCAACTTGTCTACTCATTAATGTAAAATGAAGAAAAATGGGCCACTTAGTAAAGACTATTTCATCTATGACAATAACTCCTTGTACCGACGCTTTTCTATGCCACCTGGACTATTGTATCTACTCCTGTGCTTGGCTTTTGTCTTTTCCTGGCAACTCAGCCCTTAAGAATATCTTCTATCTTTTCTTAGCTCCTCAGGCTCCTTTCTTGGTGGGTCACTGAGTTTCTTTTTGGCCTTAAGGCCTTTGAATTCCTTCGGGTCTGTGATATTGAGTTCTTTTAGGCACTTGCTCGAAGGAATTATCTCTTTGGTCTCTCTTCAATGGCTGATGTATCCCATCAAAATTGATGTCTGTAGGCCTGTCACTATTAAAAAACAAATAGCTACTTCATCACCATAAACTTGACATCCATAGGCCTGTCATCATTTTAAAACCAACGACTATTTTGCTGCCTTGAATTTTGACGTTCTCACACCCGTCACTAGATGTATCAACTCCAATGGCTAGTTCATTATGTTAAGGTTGATGTGCTCAGGCCCATAATCCCTTTGGTAATTCCTTTGGCCTTTTGAAAAATGAACCCTCTTGAAGGGAAGGTGATCTTTCAAAAAAGAGGAGAGGGTCCCTTTTTGGTAGCCGAGAGTCCCCCGTAAGGGCGCTTTTCCTTTGGGCTCCTTTGTCTTCTGAATTCCTTCAGACAAAATGTTTGAAGGAATTCTTTCAGACATTTTAACTAAAAGAAATCCTTCTTTCAAAGTCTCAACCCTTTATGTGTAAATTCCTTCAGACAGAAGTCTGAAGGAAATCCTTTGGGTATTTGTCTGAAGGAATTTGCCTTAGTTTCTTCTTTTGTGAATTTCTTCGAACAAAATGTTTGAAGGAATTCCTTCGGGCACTTTGTCTGAAGGAATTCACCTTTGGTTCTACATGGATTTTCTTTAGACAAAAAGTCTGAAGAAATCCTTTGTCTTTTGCATGGATTTTATCTGAAGGAAAACTTACCTTTTGACCTTCTACCTTGTCATTTTTATGGAGGAAAACTCTGCCCTCTGCAAAGGCACCTTGGGTCCAAAGTTGTCCTTTAGAGCTTGATGAATGGTCCCATTTATCACCTGCCTGCCCTCTGCAAGGGCACTTGACCTTCAGAGCTTTGTGAAAGACTTGTATTATTTTGAAATTAGCCCATTCCTTTGCCAAAAAAGGCTTATCCAAGGTAATTGTTGAAGTGAAATAAACATCTAGATCAACCCGAAACATCTACAAGACTCAAGTGAGTATGCTCTTTATAAAAACAAGTCTATTACAAAGGGGGAAGGCACAATTATAGTAAGGTGAATACATCAAAGATTGGCTAATCAAGACAACAAGGAAAGAAAAGGGAGACCGATTTTTTGGCTTGCAAGACCAAAAGTTGGTCAACACATTTGGTGACTCACAGGGGGAGCATGTCTGCTATGCTAATGAAGACTAGTAGCCTTAAAGTCCATTGGGCATGGATTTAGGATGTAGCTTGAAAAATTTAGGAACAAACTTCTAAAGACCTATGAACCAACAAATCTTTACCTTAAGCAACAAGAAAAATGACACACAACAAGGCTAAAGGCACTACACTTGTGAAAATGGCACTTAAGGAAAACAAAGACAACCGAAAGCAAACTACCATGTACAGCTAACTAGATATATTTGCCTCCCTCTTGGTTCAAAGGGAAAGCTTCTCAAGTCTCCATGGCAAGAAAACTTATAGTGCCAGACAAGTGACTGAATGGAATGGAGACTTGGTGACTTGCCCTTCTTGCCTGCCACCTTGATTGGCTTGTATCTGAGTGGATCAGGGTCAAACATGTCTCCAACATCTGTGTATTCACGTTTCCATTTGAAACCTAATTCATGTTGGCCCCTCATGCTAGTGTAATTCATCAAGAAATTAATGACTTCTATCTTATCACCATAAACATCATTTAGCTCATAGGCCCCTTGACATGCATCATGGATTGACTAGTTCCCTTCTGCCTCATTGAAGAGCCTATCAAACTGATCTTCTACTTCATCATGGATTTATTGAAGAAGGGTGTCTATTGTGATGTCTTAAATGGGATAAAAAACTACTTGTTTATCCCACAAAATGTCACCTTCTTGCTCGAGGCTCTCTTCTTCAAATATTTCAATAGGATGGACATGCCTCTCCTTTTCTTGCTCAAAAACAAGAGTCTTCTAAGACATGTTCCTGATCCTCCTCCAACTTGGGTCCTATGACATGGTCATTCTCTTTATCGAAGTACTAATGAAGTTCATCAAACAAGGGAGGAGAGAGTTCACCATGTTTACTTTCCTCCTCATCCATTATTGACAAATAAAGTTTGTCAACCTCTTCTTCATATTGATAGAACATCCAAATGTATGCATGACCTATGTGTTCTCCATTATTGATGATGTCTTCAAAAGGAACATCCATGATGATTTCATCCTCATTATCACTCATGATAGCCTCTTGGGCAGCTGCAAATTGGATCCTCTCTTCTTCACTTACCTCTTTCAAAATAGGTTCCTCCTTGAGAAAGAATGGAGTGGAGAATTGATGGATAGACTCATGTGGAAGAGGAGGCAATCCTTGAGCTAGAATCAAATGATTCTCTTCCTTACATTTGGCCAACACTTCCTCTACATCAGATGTGGCTTGATAGCTCTCTTGAAGGAGTGTAGATGGGGTGTGTTTAGACATGAAATTTGTTGTTTGGTCTAAACCATCCATCACACCCTAGCTAAGGAATCTCATTCTGGACTCGAAATCTATAATTTTCCTGGCTATATTCTCTTGGGAGAGGATTTCTTGGAGATCATGAGGATCACTATGAGTATGGGTAGCTTCATCATTTCTAAGGCCCTGAGCTAGTTCATGGTATTCCCTCCTCCAACTTGGATGCTTGACATCATGTTGAAATACTTGAGGAGGTTGACGAAGACTAAGAGAGACTATTGATGCACATGAAGAATTTCTTGAAGAGATACATGCTATTTTTTGAAAGGCATAAGATGATTCCCTTCAAAGGAGGATTCAAAATCTAAGGAATTGAGAAGGTTTGTTTCCATGGGAGGTTTCTCTAATGCCCTTTGATGTTGAAAATCTAGGTGCAAGGGATTAAGAGTAGGAGTGATTACTGCATCAGATGAGCTAGAGTGAGTATGTGCTATTTGGTAGAAAGGATTTGGTGCACAAGAGGGGGCTTTCTTTATAATAGGAGGGGGTTGATTTAGAATGGGAGAAGGCACACAAGGCTAATTTCCTTGAATGAATGGACTCTTCGATTTTGCTATTTCCTCCTTCATGGATTGCAAGGCTTGAGCTTGCCTAAAAAAGCACTCCTCTTTGTACAAAAGCTCTTAATGATATCTATTCTACTCTTTCAATCTGTTTATCTCCATTACTTACTTCTCAAACTCCATCATTACTTCCTTTGCACTAGGTGAAGGGCAACTAGGAGAGCTACTTGAGGTGATTCCATGAACAACCTGAGCTTGATCAAAGTTATATGAAGGAACACAACGCCCATGTTGCTGAGCAATGGAATTATATATACCAAAATGTGATTTCTTGATGGCACCAGACTGCTTAACCAACTAATTCAACTCAGAGTCACTATTGGTGTTGGTTAAAATGTCTACAAAGGCTGATTGGTTGAACAACACACCAAAAAATCCTTCAACTCCTCAGACAAATGGTCCCCCCAGGCGTTCCAAAAACTATTGATGCTATGGATTACACCCTTGAAAGAAGTCTCAACTTCTCTCTTCCATGCAGCACAATGAAGACTTTCCTCTTGCTGTGGGCTTGGAAAAATTGAGGAAAGAATATCTAGATAAGGGTTAGCTCCCTTTAATGCATCTCTGTGGTCTTCCACTACTACTGCTAATAATGGCAGGGGGGTGAAAAGGGAGAAGGATATAACTAAAATTGAACCTATCTAAATGGTGATGCACCAAATTATTTTGATTTACTCAGCTATATCAACACTTCATACCAAAGAGGGTGAACAGACACTTTATCTGACAAAAAGACTAGAATGTAGGGTGCTTTAATAGGGGGCTTAATGAAAACACAAGGAAAAGGAACTTACCATAGGCACTGCAAAAACACACTATTAGATAACTACTCTTTTGTATCTATGCTCCAGATGAAGAACTTCCTGTTAGCCTATAGAAATAGCCTTGGATACACTAGATATGTTGGTGTTAATCTATGAAATCATCAAGCTAAAATGACTGAACACAAAATTGATACATAGACATACTCATAAGTATAACCAATTAGATAGAGGTAAAATGCATTCTATTGATCAAAGGTAAAATTTGGTAGGGCTTCACCTTACACCAATGAGAGATCCATTTCTCAACTAAGAGGTTACAATATATATCATGAAGGAAAAGACTTTGGTGCCTTCCAAAACAAGTGACCCATGCTATGTTGAACATCTAGGAAAGAGGAATTTTCTCATGCTAGTGTCATCCTTCTAGAAATTCCTTGAAATAACCATACTGTAGATGTCATAAGTCTTGAATTTATAGCTTAAACCATCTTAAATGTTCTTGAAAAAGCATGGGTTACTTTTTTGTTTGACTGACAAGGCTGATTCTTAGTGAAGTTTACACAACTTGTCTGCTCATTAATGTAAAATGAAGAAAAATAGGCCACTTAGTGGAGACTATTTCATCTACAATAATAACTCCTTGCACTGACACTTTTTTGTGCCACTTGGACTGTTCTATCCACTCCTACACTTGGCTTTTGTCTTTTCCTAGTAACTCGGCCCTCGGGGCTATCTTCCATCTTTTCCTAGCTCCTTGGGCTCCTTTCTCGATAGGTCACTGAGTTTCCTTTTGGCCTTAAGGCCTTCAAATTCCTTTGGGTTCGTGATATTGAGTTCTTTCGGGCACTTGCCCAAAGGAATTGTTTCTTTGGTCTCTCTTCAATGGCCGATGCATCCCATCAAAATTGATATCTACAGGCCTGTCACTATTTGAAAACCAATGACTACTTCATCACTATAAAATTGACATCTGCAGGCCTGTCATCATTTGAAAACCAATGACTATTTTTTTGCCTTGAATTTTGACATTCTCACACCCATCATTAGACGTTTGAACTCCAATGGCTAGTTCATTATGTTAAGGTTGACATGCTCGTGCTTATCATCCCTTTGGTAATTCCTTTGACCTTTTTAAAAATGACCCCTCTCGAAGGGAATGTGATCTTTCAAAAAAGAGGAGAGGGTCCCTTTTCGGTAGCTGAGAGTCCCCCACAATGGAACTTGTCCTTCTGGCTCATTTGTCTTCCTAATTCCTTCGAATAAAATGTCTGAAGGAATTCATTCAGACATTTTGCCTGAAAGAAATCCTTCCTTCAAAGTCTCAGCCCTTTCTTTGTAAATTCCTTCTAACAAAAGTCTGAAGGAAATCCTTCGGGCATTTGTCCAAAGAAATTTGACTTGGTTTCTTCTTTTGTGAATTTCTTCAGACAAAATGTTTGAAAGAATTCCTTCGAGCACTTTGTCTGAAGGAAGTCACCTTTGGTTCTATATGGATTTTCTTCAGACAAATTTTTTGAAGAAATCCTTTGTCTTTTGCATGGATTTTCTCTGAAGGAAAACTTGCCTTTCATCCTTCTGCCTTGTCATTTTTCTGAAGGAAAACTCTGCCCTCCACAAAGGCACCTTAGGTCCAGAGTTATCCTTTAGAGCTTGCTAAATGGTCCCATTTGTCACCTGCCTGCCCTCCGCAAGGGCACTTGACCTTTGGAGCTTTGTGAAAGACTTGTATTCTTTTGAAACTGGCCCATTCCTTTGCTAAAAAAGGCTTGTCCAAGGTAATTGCTGAAGCGAAATAAACCTCTAGATCAACCCGAAACGTCTACAAGACTCAAGTCACTTGGCTCTTTATAGAAATAGGTCTATTACAAAGGGGGAAGGCACAATTTTAGTAAGGTGAATACATCAAAGACTAGATAATTAGGACAACAAGGAAAAAAAATGGAGACCCATTTTTTGGCTTGTAGGACCAAAACTTGGTCAATAGTTCCTACTCCCATTCTACCATTACCTATGTCTTATCCTATTTATGATCTTGATTTACCTTCAGATGAGCCTATTCTAGTTTTATTTTCACCCCACATTACATTGGTTATGGTCCTCCTCCTTTGCACAACTTGATCCCCTACCCATCAAATGGGCTGATCAACCTTATTATGATATTCACAAAGTTACCAGTCATTAAACCAAAGACTGATAGTTGTATCAACCTTCCTCAGCTTATCCTTCTACCTCTTCCATTAGTAGGCCACTAAAGTATAATAATAAGCATATTTTTTGGTTCTATGGGATAAATAATCATTCTTCCACCCATTGTCGAAAGCTTCAACAATATATTAACACATTGCATCTTACCCTTACTCAACCCAAAGATAAAGCTATACCTCTTCCCAAGTTGTTACTTGAGTATATCCTTAAATATGGGGAGGTATATTATCTTTAGCACTAGTGTAGTACCCACCATATTGATCATTACTACATTCTCTAGTAATACCTTTATGATCACCTTCTAATGATTCCTGCAGCCGCTATTTCTCCTTCCACAGGTTGCTAACACAAGAAGGCTCCCCATTCTTTGCCCATATCACCTTCTTTCCCACTTATGATTTCTTCCTCACCTATAGTTATTTTCCCACCTGTGACTCCTTCTCCACTGGTGGTGCCACCTTATCCCTCAAATACCTTTCCTATTCATGCACCTATTCCTTTCATTAAGTATTCTACACATGAGATCCCTCATGAGCATGATCCTTCAGCTATGCCTACATTTTATATTAAGGAGATTTGGCCAGATGTCTTTGCACAACTTTCCATGAGGATTGATGAGACTCTATTTTCCATTAGGATCCAGCTTCATAGATATATTTTAGATGTCATGGATAATATTTGTGGATAGATTTATAATTATTTGTGAACATGGTATGGTGTTCCTTCACTTTTTTCTTATTTTTAATTTTGGATTGGACTTGTGATCCACTTTTATATATCTTATATCATTTGATTATTTGTCAAATTTGGTTTCACCTATCTATTTCACATGGATCTTTATATTATGCATTATGTGTTGTATATGGTTTCATTTACTTTCATGTTTTGTTATGGCTTCTTTTCATTCTTTTCATGATTGCATTCTTATATTTTTGAGTTTATTTATTTCATGAATTATATTTTTATTTTCTAAATTATTGTTTACTACCTTATCTCAATAACTTAGATAATTATTATTGTGACTTGGTTATGTAAACCTAATTTCCCTTATTAATCTTTCTATACCATGTGATCCGTTAACAAACAAGCCATCTCATTATACTCTTATTTTACTGATCTACTTTAGATCTCCCTTTATTCCTTTATCTCCTTTCACATACTAAGCATGCATACATATGAAACTTGAGATTACATACTGGTTCATAGGTAAGCCTAAGTGTTTAGTTAGTCATATCTTTAGATACTTAGCTTCCTTTAACCAAAGTCTAAAGCTCATTAGTGTGTATAAATTTTATCACTCATCTTGTTTATTCCAATTTTTATGGAGGAGGAATCATAAGAGCCATAAAATTTAAAATCCAAATCATTTAAACAAAAGGCAATGACACAAAAGGCAACATACAAATCTTAAAAGTCAAATCACACTAAAAGACTTGATTCATAACACATCCTCTTTCTAATTGAAGTTCAAACTCCATAGTTGGCCTCATGATAATGTTGAGGTCCATTGGGGTGTGGTAGGCCAGTAGATTGGGAAAAGAGAATAAAAAATCTTTTAGTGCTACCTAATTTCTCACACAAGTACCCAATCTTCATAGTAGACTGATGACTTTGTAAGAGGTCCTGAGGAGTGGGGAACATGTTATGGGAAGGAAGGTCCTTTTTAATTTTTTTGATCATATAACTAGAATTAGTTGATATTAATATCTCACATATTTGCCTATATATATTTGTACTTATTGTGAGCAGGTATCCTTTATATTTTGATGGTCACTAAACTCTTAGTATCTCTATTGTGTACCTAGTTTACCTCATGTTTCCTAAGGTATTCTCATATATGCCTATGCCATGATTTTTAGATTCCCTCTTTCATTACAACATTCCTAATATTTTCCCTTGAGGAATATTGTTTTGTTAATTGATCATTCCCCCTAGGGTTTCCCTTTGTGAGTTGAAGTGTAAGACCATGGATAGGACCAGGCTTTCCTCATGAATTACCACATTAAAGACATCTCTTAAATCATTTCCATAGTTTTTTCCACCTCATTGGTGTTACTTTTGTGAGTTGCAGTGTAAGACCATATATAGGACCATTCCCTCCTCACAAAATATTCCAATACCCAGTTCCTACTATAACCAAGTCACAATGAAATTACATGCATCAAATTTGAGATAAGCAGTGTTCGATTATGAGTTACACATCATTGACATACTTCCTAGCTTGATTTAGTATGTTTTATGCTTACTTCATAAGTCTTTCACTTTTATCTTCTTATTTTTTGATTGTGTGTATGCTTATAACCATTTTAATATTTTTTTCATACTTCCTAGCTCAAATTAGTGTGACCAATTTAATTTTACATTTTGTCTTTCTTTTTATACTTCTTAGCTTGATTTAATACGATTGATTGACTTAATTGTTTTGCTTTTATACCATTGGTATTTCCTGTACCTTCCATTTTATTATAAAATTTTCATACATCCCAATGTGATATAGTGTGATTTTTATTTGTTTTAATTTGGTCCAAACATTTTACATAGTTTAAAAATATTTTTTCCTTTTTGCCATCTCTGATTTATTATATTTACTCATATTTTGTTATTACACATTTCCCATCATGATATAGTGTGTATTAAATTTGTTTTGATTACTTATACTAATCCAAATCATTTTTTGCCTTTTTATATTTAACTATGTATATGTCTCACATAATGCTAGAAACAAAAGCATACATCACATTCCCATAACATTTGCAACAAAAGATAAATATATCTACTAGAAAGGAAATATATCCATGCATCCACATCCAAATCCAAGTACAACTCATGAGATCAATACAATTTTCAATGTTAATATATATGTATGTATGTGTGTGTGTGTGTGTGTATATATATATATATATATCATGTGTTTTTATAAAATATAAAGTACAAAATACAATAGCTCCAACTCTAAGGCAGTGCTTTGTCATGCCTATCCTATGGCCTAGCCATGTTACCCATCGATACCTATAACTATCCCCTCTAAATAGTGCACTATAAAGAAGAAGTCTGAGATATCAATCCATCAACTTGTCCCTATAAATTGGCCACTAGGTCCTGTACCTATCCTAATTGGATGGTGGTTGTCATGTGCGTGACTCTCTCCTATGCTAGGGCCTACTATGCATGTGCCTCTCCTAATCCAACCCCTGCCAGTGGTTGTATCCCATCACTATGTGCCTATAACTTCCTCATGGAATCTCCCACCAGTCTAAATTAGCCCACCTCACTGGGGTAGATGGAACCTTAGGATCAACAAGAGTAGTATGGGTGTATGGTCCCAACACCCCATCCAAAATATCATGGTGCGTAGCCATAACTAGGGCTCCCCATTTGATCTCCCCTATCATAGGATCTATAAAACTAAAACCATATAGACATTAAATCACACACACACACACAGACATCTCAAATCATATATCTACCATAATCACAATATAACTAGTGTCTTATATCAAAAAAGTTAAATAAAATTTATAACATTTCTCACCAGTGTTGGTGTCATCGATCATTGTCTCCCCATCTACTTGCCTATTAAACACCTCCTTTATTAGCTACCTCCACACTAGAGTAAATAGGAGCCACCACTTGATCCTGTTATGATCCTCTCCTTAAGGGTACCTCTATGGACCAACTGTGTCCTAGAGCACCTATTAGGTTCCTTTATATAATGGCTAATGCTTGCATCTCCTCACATCGATGGTGTCTTCATATTTTATGAGCATGCAACGGTCACTGCTACCTCTATTGTGTTTTCTCCTGTATCCACATCCATTAAATCTCCTCTTATTGGCTTTGCTACCTCTTGCTCTCATGCTCAACCAACCCATGGTCTAACGTGCCAAGGCCTGATCACTGGTATCTCCACATGTACCCCTTTGCCTCCTCTCCCTCTTGGATATCTAACATGTCATGCCCAATAAACAATCACTATTAGAGGAGTTGTTATATGGGGGAGTCCCAATTATCTTGGTATGTGTTCCACTAGATACAACTCCATTCATGAAGTGCATTCACTCATGATCTGCACATGTGCTAACCCTATCACAATGATAGACCAACTAAGCCATATGGAATCTATGTGAGTGTAGGTATGACACATGATCTACCCTCATGTGATAGTATGTAAGGATAACACATGGGGCACATACTGAACTACATGATCCTATCTCCATTGCAAGACCTGAGGAAAATATCATCGATCACATGGGGCAACTCAGTCAGTCAATACATAGGGAACCTCTTATATATCCATATTGGGTTATTTATATATGGGGAACCTCTCATATATCCATGTGCTAAAAAAAATGACTAGTCCCATGGTCTTTTACCCTCTAGACAATATCCCATACATATCATGCATGGATTGGATCCATATGATAGACCCAAAATCATAAAGTGTTCCCTAATCCAATATGTAATGACATAAAGATATCACATATAATGATACCTTATTGTTTGACTTATGACACAACACTCATGCTATCACAATTCATATCACTGCCTTCTAGATGTCCAGAATAACCATAATGTAAACATCGAACATGCTCACCCTCAACTCAAGGTGGATCTTATCTGAGTAGGTAGCCCACTGGGCTAACACTCATCTTTCATCCTCAAACTCTAGTGTATTAGTGATAATCGATGTCCCATGTATCATAAGTCCAAGAAATGCACGGATTTCCTCTAGAGTAATCCCCACCTGAATGGTGTCTACATCCATCTCCCATCAAAACGTGTTGGTCAACCATTCCCATGCTCCTAGGAACATGACAACAAGATCAACACTCAAAGGGATATATCTCATCTCCATGATGCTACCAAAGTCTAAGGTGACCAATCAAACTCTATCCACATCAGTCAAATGATCTAATAGATTTGGTAGCCATGATGCATTTACCAAGCACCAATATCTTTGGTGTCTCTATAAAATATCAAATAAAGAATGTATCAGATCTTGATATCATAATGATTAAAATACATTCTCAAAAATTTACAAATTAAGGTGGTTTGATTTAGTTTCTTATATTTTCTTATTTTCTTACACCATCAGCCCATTTGATACTAAATTGGCCTTTTTATTTTAGACTATATCAGCCTATTTGATACTAAATTAGCCCTTTATCCATTCTCACATACTACATCATCCCTCTTGTACACATTTGACCCTCTTTAGCAAAATGTATCAACCACTTACTACCAATTTCATCGACTAGAAGGTACACAATAAACCATCTTCTAATTTTAGATGACATCAGCCTATTATTACATAGTTAGCCACCTTCAACAATACTATGTCAACCCACTACTACATAATCGACCCCTTATTTTCTTTTCGCCTTATGAAATGAGTTGACTAGGTTGACTATGTTCTTTCCATTTGGTGACTTTTTAATTATTTACCATAAATGCCTTAGGCATTTATTGGTCTA